>JAWMRA010000028.1:2152162-2174434 GCA_035584735.1 Pseudotriccus pelzelni | reverse complement strand
GACACCACTGGCTCTTGCTTTTCTCCAGCGTCCAGTGATGTCAGGTAACTAGCGTGTGCGGACGGCCCCATGCGTACGAAAATCCACCACATCTCTGATGTACATTTAATCTTGTCAGGATCATCGGTGAGTTGCCCCTGTCTTCCAAACAACACCTCCAACAGTGCCATTTCCCTCAGACATAGGATCCCTTCCTCTATGGTCTTCCAGCTCTTTGCGTAATGGTCTGTCTGCAAGGCATTCCTATAGATGAACCTCTCTCTCACCCCATTCAGCAGCGACGAGCGACGTCTGTCCGTAAGCTCCGGAGGTTGTTCTACAATAAGGACTCCGTGATGATCTCTGGCTCTGGGCCAGCTGCCTGTGAGGGTTCTGCCTCCCCATCATCATCAACCGGGTTAGGGTTAGGGTTAGGGTGTGTGTAGCAGACAGGCTATTGGAAAAAAATAGGCCCTGAACAGCCTGCTGACTGATACTTTGCCCCTTCCTTTACGGAAAAGAAAAAAAAACTCAGACAAAGCCTAGAGGAAACAAACCGCTTTTGCCTAAAAATTGTGTAAGGACCTTTCAGAGGCATCACTTTTACTTGGGCAAGGACGAGATCATTGCAATAACTCACATCATCATATTTACTCACCTTCTTAAGGTTGCCTGAAGCTACAGGATTCAGATTCTTTAGGTGGATGAACTTGAACATGAAGAAATGAAGGCAGGAAATGAAAGAGTTAGTAGCTCCAAATCATGCAGTTGATGAAATGAAAGCTGCAGGAAGAATAAGCATGGAACAAATCACTACTCTTAACATTTCTGATCCTCAAAAATTCAGACCCTACAGATTTGAAAGGATCGAGTTCACCTTCTGTGACATCTGCTCTCCCTTTCTGCTTGTCAGCTGTCCTTGGTGGAGGAGACTGGGAAAGCAGTATTCTCAAGAGTGCAAATGGTCGATTGCTGCTCTACAGTTACTTCTGTATTGGCCTTACACATCTCAGAAGAAGGGAGTGGCTAAGCCTTAAGCTCTTTCTTTATGTGATCAGTTGTATTTTCATCTTCCTGACAGAGGATTGCACCTGCACTTAGGTGGTACCTGGAAAATGAATGCAAAGTACTAGAAGTTTCTTATTGCATCTCCTCCTGTGTCTCCAGACATCTACATAGAACAACCACCACAGGGAACAGCCTCTTCCTTATTCATGAAGGTTTGATAAAAGGGTAATTATTACTTCCATTTGTGCATTCCAGAATCAGCAAGAGACCCACAAAGAAATTCCACCCTTGAACAGTTTTTCCAAATATGATTTTTAGTGAAGATGTCCAGGACATGTTTTATTCCACAAAAAGAGTCTTCACATTACAAGACTGAAGGCACATATTTGTGAATCCATGGTGCAAAAGTTGACACTCTGTTGCGTGGCGACCTGGTTCGGGAGACGACACGACGACTACCCTCTAGTCACTCGGGCCACTTACACACAGACATCAATGTGATGGATGGCAAATGGCGTTTATTGGTCTGCATCACAGCCTTATATGGTTTAGATTTACAACGTAATTTCCGTCTGCTTACGTCACTACTTGGGTGCTATTGGCTATTGAATATTGGGGCGGTTTCCTAACTTTCCGTACATCCTGAAATCTTCCTACTGCCGATCCTTAACTACCTACATTTTCCCCCTCTCCATGCTATATAAAATTATAAGTAAGGCAAAATTATAATACTTATCAATATCTATAGGTACGCACTGCTCTCTCTATATATATTCTTAATCTATGTGTTATAACTATTTGAAAAATATGTGCTATAAAAGGTAGCAAATTTTTAAGGCACAACAGTGAGGTAAAAGTTAAAACACAGGAAACTATAGATAGAGGTGAAAGGTATATAACAGTGAACTATTGTAAGATAACTAGGCACAGTATTGAACAGATGTATCTTTAAAGCAGTTGTTTGCGCTCAATGAGCATGATGCTGACTGTTTCTAAACGGCTTTTGATAAACGACACGAGTTTGTTCAGAATACAGGGCCCAAAAATTAGTGCTACAAAGATCATTATGATCGGTCCCATGGGAGTGGATATTAGAGTGGTAAGCCGTGGTGAGTGGTCGAACAACGATGTAAACCGGTTTTGTTGTGATTCTCGTTCTTTTCTACGTTTTTCTAATCTCTCTCGTAATTTGGCCATGGTATCTCTCACTATTCCGGTGTGGTCTGCATATACACAACATTCCTCTTTGAGAGCAGCACACAATCCACCTGCTTGTAAAAACAGCATGTCTAGCCCCCTTCGATTTTGTAATACTACTTCAGATAATGATGTAAGGGAGTTCGCTAGGGCAGTTATGGATTCTTCAATTCTGGCTATGTCTTCATCTACGGCTACTTTCAAAGCGCCAAACTCTTTGTTTTGGACTACTACAGATGCTATTCCTGTACCTGCTCCGGCAGTTCCCGCGAGCATTAGGAGGGCTATTGTTAGTGCTGTAACGGGTTCTCGCTTCGCTAGGTGATGGTCTGGGACAGTTATGGAATCAGAGACATAGTTGTCAGGGTGGTAGAAGATTTTAGGAACTATGGTTGCTTGGACACAGTATTCTGACGATTTGTTAAATATTTCCAGAGCTAGACAAGGTGTAAGTCCTGTGGAAGAACAAACCCACTTGGTATTGTTGGCCGGTATTAGCCACTTCGCAGAGGATGTATAGTCTATTTCTTTAGCACACAGCTGTTTTTTGTGTTCTGGGACTTTGCCTATACATGTTCCACTTCCTACAACGTCTGTTAATGTAATGCCTTGGTTTTGTATGTTCCATAAACACTGGGATGGGTTTCTGCCAGTCGCTAGTGAAGGCATGGTTTTTACTGCTATGCCTTCATAATAGGGCGGTCTCATTCCATAACATAACCAACAATGTTCTGTGAGGTTCGGATTGGTTCTGTTTAATACTTGATAGCTAGCCTGCATTACTTTCCAGAGAGGATGTGGATCGTTACTAGTGGGACTGTCGGTGGTGTGCAATGCTACAGGTGTGGTAGTTGTATCATGGTTGTTGGTATTTGTGGGTACATTTGCAGGTGGGTAGTGGTGCTTCGGAACAGCTGTGCGTGGTGGAAGCCTTTTACTGGTCGATACCTGCTTGGGGCCTATCAGCTGTGGGTCATTTGGGATAACTTCTTTCTTTATCTGGATTAAGCCACTTTTGTCTGCTCCTGGTTCTGTATACCTTATTCCCCACATTCTCCCAAGTAACCAACTGTCTTCATAGGGATTCGTAACATTAAGAAAAAGGTATTTGCAATTTCCACGCCCTCGCCATGCTTGTGGTGGTGTGCATCCCTGTGGACCCCACCGAACTTTCAAGTATTTGTCTATACCACTACCCGGTATCCAAGCAGGGGCTACTGTCTCACATCCCCAGTAAGCACAATAATATTCGTTAGGAAGATTACAGTACCCTTTTCCAGGGTTTGAGGCAGGACACATGTAAAATCCTAAGTACGCCCAACATCGGTCCCTCGGGACAAGTTGACACAAGGTGACAGTAAAACTTGGTGCACCAGATGTTATTTGGGTAGCTATGATTTGGTGACTTTTAAATCGGAGAAGAGACCATTTAAACGGCTGGTGGGGTAGATGGTTTGAATTTACCTGTTTCACCATGAGAAGTTCTAAGATCAATATTACACAGAGACTTCGGAGTTTGCTTTTGCGGTAGCTGTTTCGGTGCTGTCCGTTTTCTGCCTGCGTAGAATTCTTAGGCCGGGACAAAGTGTTGGTTGGTTCATCGTTTCCTTCTGGCACTGTAACGCATGGGTTACGAGGGCGTCCGATAATGCGATCCTGTAAACAAAAACTCAGAGTTTTCATTAGTTTCATTCTGCAGGTCGGGTTTAACCGATTTGAGTGGACACCATTTGACTTTGCCATTTTTCTTGACAGCAGGATAGGGAGGAGCCAGATACAGCAAGGGGATAGCTCCGTGTGCACCTGCCGGTGCTTGGCTGGACAGCAGCTCCCAGTGGGGCTTGGGACAAGGGTTCCGCTCCTCGGTGTCCCTGGCTGTGGACAGGCAGTGCCAGCCCCTGACCAGAGGCCTTGACCAGGCTGGTGGAGAGCACGGGCTGTGCCCAGGCCGGCACACCCTCACTGGGGAGAGCATCCAGCTGTGCTGGCCGGGTGATCTCCAGGCGGGGCCCCCACCAGGCACTTTGATCCCCCTGCCCTGCCTGCTCCAGCGGACACGTCCGGCTCTGATCGCTGCAGCCTCGTGGCTCTGCACAGGCTCTGGTGAAATATTTACACCTCCCTCCCCTTTGAAGTGTGCCATGCTCACAGCCCCACTCCCCGCAGCCTGCTCCTGTCTGCTGAGCGACTTGGAGCTCAGTCCCCCTGTGCCAATCCCATGGGATAAGCCAGGCTTCCTCCCACCTAACCAACCATACTGCTCAGCTTCCTGGCAGAGGGGGAAAAGGATGCCACAGCGCAAGCCAGTAGTTTCTTCTATCCTTGGGGTGATGTGCCTGTACCCACAGACAAACATTTCTGCTGCAACTCATGCCTTGCCATGCCATGGACTCATCCCATGGAGTCAGTGATCAGCCCTGGGCTCCACAGCGAGCTGGGAAAGACCCAGTTAAAAGGGGTAACTGTACCCTGTGATGTCAGCACGTTCCCATTCCAGCAGCAAGGCCAGCACAGCAGGAAATGGGAGTTTGCTGAGGGCTGCTGGACTGGAAATGCAGCCACTTCCTGATCCCTCTGGGGGCAGTAGGGGGACAACCCCGGGCAGTGAGTGTGGCACCACTCCCTGTGGCACCACTTCCTGCTCCTGCTGTGGCCCATTTGCTGCTGGCTGTGTCGTGTGGCACTGGCTCTCCCTGTCCCTGGAGTCCCACAAAGCTACCAATAGTGTCACCTGAGCACAGGGATGGGGGCTGAGGTGTGCAGGGTGCACTGTGTGTGGTATGTGGTTGTGCTGGTGTCAGGAAGAGTCCCTGCTGCAGGATGGACTGGGAGCCATGTCCTCACAGTGGGAAATCATGGAATTGTTTAGGTTGGAAAAGCCCTCTGAGAACCCTGGGAGCCTCAGTGATGCTCTTCACACTGGGGAGAATCTCCCTTGCTCTCAGTTCAGATCCAAAAACACAAATGGGGACCCTTGATTCATTTGGGGTGCAATGGCTGTGCCTGGGGGCAGTGCTGGTGCAGGGCAGGGGGTGGACTCGCGGCTGCCCCGGGCCCATCCTGTGCCCCACAGGTGGCTGTGGCTTCTCCAGCCCTCTGGAATGCTGCAGTGAGGGGCTCTTCCCCACCTCACCCTCCAGCCTAAGCCTCTGGATTTTGGGAGGGCTCTCCCAGTACCTTGCTTGGGGTGCAGGAGGCTTCTACCAGACCTGATGCCCATGTAGGGTGGGTAGGGCATCCTGTGCAGGGTGAGGCAGGAGTGGGTTTGCTGATAATTGTAGTCCTCTGGTAGCGGAGAGGAATGAAACTTCCTGATTTATGGGTTGGCGGCAATAAAGCTTCGCTTCACTGCAGAGGGAATTCACCCGCCTCCAAAACAAGGTTAAATAAATAGCTAATGGGAGCACTCAGTAATCCCACAGCACACACACGGGACATTCCCCATGCCACGCTGGTGGTGACACCCTCCCAGTGTCACAGGGATGTGCACACACAGGGGTGAGCCCCTGGCACCACCCCAGACCCACAGTGGTGTTTGTACACGCTGGGACACCCCGAGGCACACCAGAACCCTGGGAGGGTGGCAGGGGTCCCCCAGAGCCCTCTGCCTGCATCAGGCTGTGCCAGCCTAGGGCTGTCACCTGTTTAGAGATGAGCAGTGACACTTCCATGAGATCCTGGATCGGCAGAGGATGGAGATGTTATGGAATGGCTGAAATGTGTCTGGACACATCCTGCTAGGCGTGTCGGGTGTGATGCTGGGGATGCAGAGCTGTTCTGCTCCAGGTGAGACTTGAGCTGGTATCCTGGGGACATGGAGCTGAGCAGTGGCAGGGCACAGGGCATGGTAGCAGTGGCTCCCAGCACTGAACCTCTCTGGTCAGCTCCACCTCTGGACACATCTCCCAGGGATGGACTGGTGTCCCATCCATATGGGGATGGAGCAGGTGGACACAGGGAAGGATGCCCTGGGGATGGCATCCATCCAAGCTTAATTTTGCCTGAGGTTCCACAGCACTGCTGGGGCTGCTGCAGCAGGATATTGGGAGAAAGGGGAATTGCCTGCACAGCACAGGGGGTTACAGAGCATTCCAGCCCTCCCAGAGGGTAAGCCTTGGAATCCCACGTGTCCATCTCTGGTTAGCCCCCAGCCCTGGCAGGGGAACACCGGAATGTTTCTGCTCACCAGTGGGACCTGCAGCACCCATGCGATCATCCCCAAAGGACGCAGAGGTGCCCGGGGTGTGAGGGGCAGGGAGCCAGGCTGGTGCAGCTGCACATCCATGGGGGTGTTGCAGAGGCAGGAGGAGGGCGAGCACCTCTGAGCCGGCTCCAGAGGCCTGGTACCTGCGTGGGCTGTGCATGGAGAACTTTCCCATCAGCGCTGGCAAATTTTTAGACATTTTCTTCTCTGTGTAAATCCATCTCTGGGAGCAAGTGTGGTCGACTGATTCTGTGCCGGCAGCCACCTGCTTGTGCTCTGAGAGCAGAACCCTGCACCCAACGCCAGGCCTGGAACACCCACCGGCACCCAGGGAGGGGGCAGGCAGGGGACAGGGACTGCTGGGCCTCTGTGCTGTCTGTCACCTGAGCAGGCTGGCAAAGAGGTGTCTCCCTGGAATAGGGGAGAGAGGGATGGGAAGGAGGGTTTTGCTTCCCAAATTTGCAGCTGAGCCATGGTGTACAAGGAAAGCCAGTGTTCCCAGCAGAGAAGGGAGAAGAGACCAGGAATGACAACCGCCCCGAGCTGAAACTGGGGGCACGGATCAGCTCCCGGAGACGCTGGGAGCATGGGCTGGGCAGATTGGGGGTGGAGCTGAGAGATGCAGGAGAGGGGCTGCAGGTGACCCATCCGGGCAGGATGAGGATCCTGTTGTCCTTCCTGTCCCCACCGTGCTTGGCACCCACCTCCTCCGCAGGTGGCACGAGGCAGGTGACACGCCGGTGACAAAAGGCCCTGTGGAGAGCAGCCCGCACTCGGCTCTGCGGACATCGCAGGACTGTCGGGGAGCCGTTCCCCCTGTAATTGCTGTGTGTTTGCTGCGCTCCTGCTTTGCCATGGCAACGCCTGCCTAGTGTGCCGGTGGTCCCTCGCAGCACATATTGTTTCGGAAAGGTCACCGCCGAGTGGTCGTGGGCTCGGCACCGCGCTGCTATTTCTACATATTTATGAAGGGGGAGATGGAAGGTAATTACAGCCCCTTCTCCAGAATTAATTTCATGATGGGATGGTGGCGACGCTGGGGGTGAGCCCTCCGTGGTGGGTGCAGGTGGCTGAGTTTTGCTGCAGGGAAACTGGGCACTGTCACGTGCCAAGCAGTGGGATTCAGGTCTGCAGGGCATCCCAGGGTGTGGGGCAGCGTGTGGGGCATCATGTGGGACTGTGGCGTACTGGGGGTTGCCGTGGAAAGGGGCACTATGGGGTACCACAGGATGTGGCATCACAGAGTACTGTGGGACAAGGACAGCCACAGGCAGTACCGAGCCCCAGCCCTGTGCTCCCAGCTGGCTGGGAGCTGGGAATTAAAGATGACCCAAAGCAGCATCCCTGGATGGGTGGCAGTGCCACTGGTGCCCCTAGTTCCTCAGGGACCTGGGGATTCCCTCCTGTCCCCAAGGTGGATCTGGCAGAACCCTGGCTCCCAGCAGAACCAGGGATGGAACAGCATCTCAGTGCTCACTCCCATCCCAGCACTGCCAAAACAAGGCAGTAATGAGTTTGGGAGGGATATCCCGTCTCAAACTGAGGTGCCACCCAGTCTTGGGAGCCATCTTACCTCTGGATCAGCACCAATCCTGCCAGCCCAGCACAACTGCCTGTGTTTGGGTGCCCACCTGGGGAGGAGGGCGAAGAGAAGGGGCCTCCCGGACTGCCAAGGTGCTCACATTCCCCTTTCCAGGATCGCCACCACACCTCCCACAGCCTCCCCAGAACCTGGGGAGCCATCAGGGTTAAATATTCAGGAGCACTCGCTGTGCACATTTTGTAAAGATCAAGCGGCTCCCAGGCCCAGCAATTCCCCTCCCCTGCTCCCGGGGATGCGCCTTAATGAGTTTGCAGAATGATACATTTTTAAAGTCATTATTTCCGGACATGTTCAAAGTTCCAGCATTTCCTCTGCTCCAGTTGTGCAGGCAGCCACCCCACTGTGCCCCCCCTCCCCCCCCCGCTGGGATCTGGATCCTGCCAGGGGGGCACGGAGGGGTTCACCCCACAGGGACGGAGCATGTGGGGGTTGTGGGGGGCAAGAGGGGCTGTAGGGATGGAGCAAGGAGGGGTCTCTGAGGGGATGGACCCCCCTGTCTCCTCCTGGCTCTGCCACAGGTCTCTGCATGGCCTGGGTGTGCCTAAGGACACTGATCCCTGTCCTTCCTAGGGATGTGGGGACATGGATCCCTGCCCTGCCTCCTGGCAATGGGGATATTGATCCTTGTCCTTCCTGTGAACATGGGGACACTGATCCCTGTATTCCCTATTGGAAATAGGGACACTGATCCCTGCCCTACCTGGGGCATGTGGGACATGATTCCTACCCTGCCTTGGGACATGGTGACACAGATCCTTTCCCTGCCTTGGGACATGGGAGCACTGATCCCTGCCTTGCCTGGGGACATGGGGACATGGGGACATGGATCCCTGACTAGTGGAAATGGGAATATTGATCCCTGCCCTGCCCAGGGCCATGGGAGTTGATCCTGCCCTGCCTAAGGGTATGGGAACATGGATCCCTGCCCTGCCTGGGGCTGTGGAGAGATGCTTATCCCTTCTCTGCCAAGGGACAAGGAGACTCTGCTCCATGCTGTGCCCAGGGGCAGCCCAGCAGCAGCTCCCATTGGTCTTGGCTCGTTGTGCACAGGCAGGTGCAGGGGCAGGGCCCCAACCCCCTGCAGAGCCCACCAGCAACGGCCCCGGTCACTGTGAGTCTGCCTGCACTTAATCACAGCTTTTGGAGCAGGCAGAGGGAGCAGCAGCTGGGAAATGCCATGGAAACCACCCCAGAGGTGCAGCCCAGGCTGGGCAATGGGCCCCTGGTACCCACCAGCTGCCTTCTGCCTCCCCACTGCACCATCCTGCGTTCCCAGTGTGGTGTCCCTGCTTCTCTCCACTCTCCAGTTTTCCCTCTCTTCCCTTGCCCACCCCTTGCTCTAGTCCCTGCTTCCTGCTTGGGAATACACAATATTTTTTCAGGTTTCAAGAGATATTTCAGTTCTGAGAGGGATGAAATATGAGACACTGGGGTTTGATAAGCTGGGGGTGAGACTTGGCACAGAAATTTGGGGACTGGCAATGCCTACAACGTGCTGCCCCTGATGTGCTGCCTTCCTGTGCCAACTGCACATGTCCCAAACCTGTGCCAAATCCTCACCCTTCACCCAGATGTGGGCAGCTGCCCCTTGACCACCAGCTTTGTGCTGCCAGGCTTGTTCCATGACAGGGGCTGCGTCTGTGACTTCAGGACTTGCATCCTGAGGGAGGGTTCCAGGGCACTAGACACCTGTGATGCCAGCCTGGGTGCTAGGTGACCACTTACTCCTGCAGACTCACCTCTGTGCTGTGAGACATGATGCACCTGGGGTAGGTGCCACAAATCTCTCCCATGCCATTGGGGATGAAGTGGTGGAAATGGGGATTAACTGCCTGACTGGAGCTACAGGCACGGAGGGCAGGGCAGGCAGAGAATTCCACGGACCACCACCTTCTCCCTCCCCACTGCCTGCCATGGACTGTGAAGGGATCCTGGGGAGGGGGCACAAACCAGCACGTGCTGCTCTGTGTGAAGTAGTGACACTATCTTACCAGCATACAGCTTTTTGGGTCACTTCTTATCCTCTCCATGGCCTTGGAAGCAGCTGGTTCCATAGCCTTCCCCCACATGGAATCTGGCAACTTTGAAAGATGTTATTGTGGACATGAGGATCTTTGTAGCCAGCCCACCTGCCCTCTCTCCATCCCAGAGAGGGTATCTGGAGCTTCCTTTCCATCTGCGACCCACACATGGTGTCCCCACACGTGGTCATTGAGGGGGGAGTGCAGGAATCACCTGGGGGATGCCAACAAACCAGAGCTCTGTGGGAATCCTGACCCCATGGGCTGTGTCTGGTGGTGTGACCTGCGGGACACCAGTGGTGTGGCCACCAGAGTCAACAGCCCAGGTGAGCAGAGCTGTGGGATCAATCCCTGGGGAGATTCAGAGAGAGAGTAGGACCTGGCAGGGCGGTGGGTAGTTCACAGACCTGTGGCATGGCAGAGCCAGGGGTAATGATGATGCCCTGGAAGGGTGGGAGGCAGCAGGGCTTTCCCTGGCTTCCTACCTGGAAGACTCAATACCTGTGCAGGACATCTGGGAGATGCTTGGACTCCACTATACACCCAAAAACTGGGCAGGAGCACCAGCAACTGTGGCAAGCGGGGAAGCCTGGGGAGGGATTTTGGGATGCATTCCTTTTTACAGCATCCCATCGCTGCCTGGACACCTCACTGTGGCTCCAGATGGGTCAAGTCCATCAAGTGGGGGCTCTCTTCTCCCATGGATTGGGGTCCCTGTGCTGTCTTGGACCTGGCTTTGTCAGGACACACAGCAGGAAGGCTCTGCAGCCACATTCTGAACTGCACCTTAAGATGGAGAGATAATGCCAGCACCTCCAGGCCCTCTGTAAATTGTCTTGCCTGTATGTTCATTAATCAACAATTCTTATGTAAACAGACATATCCCCAACCCTCTGCTTCCCGTCACCCTGGCAACAGCACAGAGCCGACCCTCTGCTCAGGATGTGCTCTGGGCTCCCACCTGCTCTGCAACTCCCTCCCTGCCTGAAACTTTTTTCCTACTCCCTTTGCTTCCACACTTTTTCATCCTGCAGGGCTTGAAAAAGTCTTCAGGTCCCTCTTGCCCAGCATTGGATCCTGGACCTCCCCACCAATAGATTCTGGATCTCCCCAGCGTTGGATCCTGGACCGCCCCATTGTGGGGATCGTGGACCTCCCCACCATTAGATCCTGAACCTCCACATCCTGGGATCCTGGACCTCGCCATCATTATATTCTGAACCTCCCCATCATTAGATCCTGAACCTTCGCATCCTGGGATCCTGATCTTCCCATCTCCAGCAGCTGCTGAGGCAAGAGTTGGGAAGCAGTGGGCTGATGAAGACTGGACTTCCCTGCCATCCTCCCTGGCCGGTGTGAGGCCAGGACCCAGAGAACACAGCCCACAGGGATGAGTGCTGGATGCAGAAATCATGCCAGCCAGACCCACGGCAATGCTGCCAAAACCTCAGCCAGGCTCACAGGTGCTGTGAGTCCAGCAGTGACCACGAGGTGCATCTCTGACCACCCCTCTGACATCCATCACCTTTCCCTGCCTTATTCCTGTCCAGGTGGTCTCTCTGGGAAGCTCTCAGAGTGCAATGAGAGGATATCCTGTCCTGCTGACTCCATCAGGACCCTCTACCAGAACAAGAACAAGTCCCGGAGCGCTCTCTGCATCCAGGCAGGAGCTGCCAGAGGAATGTGCTTCAGGCAGGGTACTGCTGCCTCCTGGGGCTGCCCCACAGCAGGACAGCTCTGCTGTGGAATAGAAAAGCCCTGCATGGAAGCTGATAGAAGCCAGAGGAGCCGAAGTCATTTAAGGTTGAAGAGAAATGTTAAAGACATCAGGGAAAGCAAACATTAGTGGTACCCATGCGGCTAAGGGGAATAGGAGGGCTTTTACAAATATATCAAGGGGAAAAGGAAATACTGGAGAGTCAAGACAAAGTAGGCCCATTAATAAATGAGGAAGGATATTAAATTAATGATGATTCTCAAATGGCTGAGTTAGTGAACTACTTATTGAGATCTGCCTTTAACAAGAACAACAAGGGAAAGTGGCTGAGACAATCAGAAAGCAGCGAAGGATGCTGGAATTGTCCTAGATGGAGCAAGGGGCAGGGGACAGCTGGGCTATGAGCCCCGGATGGCAAGTGCCTGGGGTCAAGCAGCACTAGAAAAAGCCCACCCCATCCATCTCTTCCTCAGCAGGAACAGAGGGAATGTGTGTTTGGAGCACACTGATGCTTGGCAAAAGTCCCAGAGTAAGTAAGGGGCCTGTGGGGACCATGTCCCCTTGCCTTGGAGTGTGACAGAACCACAGCAGAGCTGGAAGGGAGACTCCCAGGAGCCCCAGGTGCAGCTTGTGCTGCATGGATTAAGGCTTGGAGACTGCCAGGGAAGAGCCTGTATGGAAATGAGGAGGGCAAAGAGGTCCAGACAGCTGGACCTGGTTCATTAGAGTTTGTCCTTGTATGATAAGATCCTCCAAGATGCCCTGGTGCTGTTTATCCTACCACTTCATTTGCATTGAATAAACAAGTGACTTCTCAGCCTAGGGTCCCACCTGTGTCCAGAGGAAAAGCTCTGGCAAGAGGATTTCCTGTCCTTCTAGGAAGCCTGAGAAATCCCAAAGATCCCTCTGCTGCCACAGCCTGAAGGATGGCTGGGAACGGTGTCCCACAGGTGGGATGTGTGTCCAGATGTGTGCTGCATGTCCTACCCAACGGGGAAAGGTGTTTCGTGTCCACCTGGGGATCCTCAGCTGGATGGGCTGGGACAGGAGGGGATTCAGTGGGATGGGATGGGATGGGATGGGATGGGATGGGATGGGATGAGATGGAATGGGATGGGATGGGATGGATGGGACATGAGAGGATTCAGTGGGGTGGGATGGGGTGAGTTGAAGTGGGATGGGATGGGATGGGATGGGGCAGGAGAGGATTCAGTGGAGCAGGATGGGATGGGTCAGAATGGGACGAGATGAGGTGAGTTAGAGTGGGATGGGATGGGTGCATATCTCTCATCAGGGCTGAGCAGAGATGTGGGGCAGACCCCCTGGTCCTGAGACCTGGGGGCTCAGCACACCACACTCAGCCCCTCCTGCCTCTGCCTCGATGATGTGCAGGAGCCCCAGCGCTGCATGGGGTGGGCACAGGGATGAAGGATGATCCTTCTCTGTCTCCACAACACCAGGAGCTGCACGGTGGCAGTGCCCAACCTCAGCCAGCTGGGAGCAGGCATCCCGTGGATGTGCCATCTGACGAAGGGGTCTTTGGGGGATAATGTCCAGGAAATGAGGGCCCTTGTCAATGTTTTATGGGACCAGGCATCCCCAGGGTGTGTTTACGGGGCAGAAAATTAAAGCACTCAGCCAAGTGACATTTGTGTTCTGCAAATGCGATTATTATGCATGATTAGCAGCCAAGTGCACTGAAAAACCCACACTCATGGCGGGCAGGAGCAGGACACCCGCCTGGCCTGCGGCTCCTCACACTGGAGGTGCACCCTGGGCAGGCATCTTTTCCCTGGAAAAGCCTTTCTGTGGGACAACAGCAAGTCTGGCATGAGCAGAGACCCTGGGGCCACCACCCTGCCCCTCAGCTGGGTGCTCCCCCCTCCCCAGGGGGATGCTAGAGATGGACCATGCCAGCCAAGGACTTAAAAGATTTTCTTCCCAGCTGCCAGCCCGACTTTCCAGAGGAATGTATCCAAACCCACGTTTTAGCTTTAATTATTTATCTGTAACCAATTTGGCAGGAAAACCAATTAAACGAGTGGGTGATTAATGACCTGCTGATTTGCACAGGTACCTAATTTAAATGTCTATATAATACATAAGCACATTTTGGAGGTGCTTCGACGGCTCAGTTCAGTCCCAGCTGCTCGGATGTGTGTTGGGAGGATACTCCTGGGTGAGCCAGTGCCACCATCCTGATGGAGCATCCAGTGCTTTCTGACAGCTCTAGGAGCACAGGGAGTCTGTTTATCCCAGAAATCCCATTGTTCTTGCCCCCTGGCTAGTGCTGTGCTTGCCATGTCTCCTTTGCCGGTGTTTCTCAGTTGGAAAAGTCTGACCCAGATGGGAAGGAGCCGATGGGACAGAGGAGGATTTTGTCTCCTGGGAAGACAACATACCTGTGTGAGAGACAGGGAGAGACAGGCTGGAGCAGCTGCCTAAGACGGGATGGAGCTGGTGTCAGACTGTCCCCTTGGCCCCCAGGACACTGGGAAGGGGTTTTTGCAGCTTAAAGCAGTGCTCACACCTCAGCCAGGTGCAAATTTGGGTTGTCACCAACCAGAGGCATCCAACCTCTTCCCTCCTGCTCCATGCGACTCAGAGCATCCCTGTTCTCCTCACACCATCCATCCTTCCCACCTCTTGACTCTGCCATGTCCAGGCACTGTCTGTGAGGTCGGTGGGTCTGCAAACAGCCTCCTTGGTGTCCCTGATGCCACTGGACTGGGGACATGGCTATGCAACACCTTTCAGCTCTCAGCCCTGGATCCCAGAGGAAGAGTTTCCCTGGTCATGGACAGCAGGATCTCCAGTTTCTCCACAGCTGTTCCCTACTGCAGCCCAAGCCTGGGGCCAGTCAGAGCCAAGGACAAGGGCTGCCAGACCCCAAAGTCTCCCTGTGTCCCTGCCAAGCAGGGCTGTGCTGCTGGCTGATTCACCCTGGGGATGGAGGAAGGGGGATGCTCCTGAAGGAGCAAGGGGGCAGCACAGGAACGGGCCCATTGTTGCGATAGAAATGGTAAATCCATTAATCTTTACGAATACAATTCAGCACACAAAACAGAAAAGGAAGAGAGACACATCATTTGTTATCAGGTGCATTGTGAGAGTCAGGTTCTTTAATTATCTCACCAGATTCTGCAGCCCATTCATCAAGTTGCCACCACCAATCTGCCGAGATTGCCACCCACAGACCATCTGGGCCCTGCGGAGGGAGCTGAGGCGCCGCCGTTCCCCGGACATGCCGGCAGGGTGCTGGGCAGGCATGAAGGCTGCTGGGGATGCTCCTCACCCACTGCACCTCCCTCAGGGTCCCTGCCCAGGAATTCACCTCCTCAGATGCACAGGGCAGCCCAGCACTGCCCATGTTGTCATAGAGTCACGGAGTCATAGAATCTCATGGTTTGGAAGGGAATTATTGAGTCCAACTTCTGGCCCTGCACAGGACACCCCGACAATGTCACCCTGTCCCTGAGAGTATTGCCAAATGTTCCCTGGGCTCTGGCAGCCTTGGGGCCATAACAACTGCCCTGGGGAGCCCTGTCCCCTATGTGGAGAGGTGACAACCAGGCCAGGGACACCATTGTGTCCATTGGGACTTATGAAAAAGAGGGGGAATTTTTTACACAGGCAGATAGTGATAGGACATGGTTTTAAAGAAAAAGAGGAGAGATTTACATTGGATTTTAGGAAGACATTCTTCCCTGTGAGGGTGGGAAGGCCCTGGCACAGGTTGCCCAGAGAAGCTGTGGCTGCCCCATCCCCGGAAGTGCCCAAGGACAGGTTGGATGGGGCTTGGACCAACCTGGGCTAGTGGAAGGTGTCCCTACCCATGGCAGGGAGATGGAAAGGGATGGGTTTTAAGGTCCCTTCCAACCCAAAGCATCCTGTGATTCTATGATGATTCTATGGCATGGCAGCATTTCCAGGGGAGAGGCCAGAGGCTGGGGAGGAAGGTGATTGGGAGTGAAGTCCTGTGCTCCAGTGTCTTAGCAATTACTGTGGGATGAGGGAATCATCTCCCTTCCCAGGCCAGAGCCTGGGACTTGAACATCCTGGGGCTGGTGTGGCTGCAACACCGTTATTGCTCCTGGTGCTTCTGTTTGGCTCCCAGAATCCATGAGCTCCCTGTGAAGGTGTCAGCCACAACCCTGCACCAGCAAGCCTGCAGGATCCTGGCTTTTGGGGATCCATTGGTTTTCTCTGGCACAGCTGCATGGAAGTCTGGTTCAGCATTCCCTGCCATGGGCACAGTGCTGGGCGGGAGGGAAAGCTGATGGGATGGACACAGGGAAGCAGAGGATGGTCATGGCAGCAGGTACATGAGTGAGAAAGATGGGAAGGAAAGGGACCTAAGATGCTGAGTGGTTGGAAGCCTGTCTGGGATATATCAAAAGCAAAATCTGAGGGGTTTTTATAAAAGCAGTGAAATCTGAGCACCCAGGGGAGATAACCTGCTGGGATAAATTATCCATAGGAATAGATCCAGAAAGGCAAGTCATGTCTGCACCCCAGGTGTGTGGGTGAGGAGTGGGGTGCACAGCCTTGTCCTCCTCTCTCCCCAAGCAGGACTGCTTCTCCTTCACCCTCTGCCACTGCCCTCCAGAGACCCTGGGGGCTGAGGAGCATCACAGCTCCTGGCAGCTGTGGATGGAGCAGAAGGAGCAGGTCTGGGAGTTCCTGGGATGTGCTGTCCCATAGAGGGCTGGGCAGAGCTCGTGGCCTCCCCACACCTTCCTCCAAACCTGTTGGGAGGAAAACTGGATCCGGCCCATCTGGAGTCCAGATCAGCTCCAGTGAGTAATCAGGGAGTGGGAGGGAAGGCAGACGTCTCCTTGCTCTCCCAGCAGCGTGGAGGAGAGAACAGACTATCCTGGGAGCGCAGACGGGGTGGCACTGCACCATGAGTGGCGTGTGCTTAACCCTGCCGTGGCCAGGACGAGCAGGGGAGAGGGAGCTGTGATTCCCAGACCTCTGCCTTCATCCCCCATCACTTTTACAGGGGGTCAAGGAGGAAATATCCCACCCTGGGCACTCCAGGTGATGACCATGGTCTCCTCCAGTCTGGGTGACCTTCCACAGCACAGCCCACAGGCTGCAGCTCTGTGGCTGCACTGTAGCTGAAGGCCCGTCTGGGGACAAGAGAGGTAAGAGTGCTGCGGGTGCCCTCAGCAAACACTTCACTTGGTGTGAAATCTCGAGCAGCAGCCACCTCGCCAAGGCCATGCGCAACCAGCGCAGGCAGAGATGTTTCGTCAACGCTGTCACTGAAATCACCTCCTTTTTCCCCGAGGTGCCAAGTGAGTTTATTTTAAGGCCTGACAGAAAGCCAAGCTTCCCCTGGGTGCAGTGATCACAGCAGCTGTGCCAGGTCCCAGCAGGGCGAGGAGCAGGGACAAAGAGCAGGATGCTCCCCCTCTGGGATGTTTTTATCCCTCCATCAGCACTGCTTGCTCTGGGGCGCTGCCCCACAACCATGTGCTTGGTGACTTTGGGAGAGGGCCACGAAGCTGCCACGTGGTGTGTTCCATCCAGACAGGTCCTCACACAGCCCCCAGGAATGTGATATCCCGAAGGGGATGCCCTTGTCCAAGCACTGTCTCCTCCAGCCTGGGCTGGAGGAGCAATGTGATTCAGAAGCCAAGTGTCTTTTGCTATGAATATTTTTTTTTTTTTTTTTTGGTCAAACGAAAACATTTCTGCAGGGAATGACTGTAACTGATTACATTTGTCAGGGTTTTTATCAAGCAATTGAAAGAGCCGGAGATTTTCTGGAAACCAAATAAGTGAAATATTTTGGCTGGTCAAAATTGTTTCCAGTAAAAATCTCCAGAAAATGTGGGGAGAGAATGTTGTAGGAAATTTGCAGTGCAAATTAAAATGTGTTTTTCCAAGGGAAAACAGCTACTGGGAAAATAAATTTCTTAGCACTGTTGGTGGAAAGATGTTCTGTGCCGAAGGCATTGCCCTGTGAGACCATCCAGTGGCGTTTGGCTCTGGGAATGTGGTGCCAACCTATGAAATGGGTCCAGATTTTGCTTCACTTTTCCCCAAAAATATCACCTCTAGGCCACAGTTAAGGGGTTCTAGGAGGAGTGTGGTCTCCTGAGCACAGGGGAGTAAGTGGAGGGGTGGTGAGGAGCACCTCAGCTGGATGCTGGAGGAAAGCTCAGGAGATGCCTTAGGAATAGGATGTACAGTAGGCAGGATGTTGAAGGAATCTGTGCCATACCCTGGGGACCCTGTACCACCATGCCACAGGGAGGTGATATTCCAGCTCGACCTCATCTTAGATATTCAGAAAATATGGGGCAGCTAAACAGGCTTAAGATATTCAGCAAAGTCAGGCTTGAGTCTGTGGGGGAGGAGCATGGACCAGGAGGCAGCAGGAAGGTGCTGGAGGCAGAGTTTGGAGCCTCACCGAGCCTGCTGTGGGCTGTGGTTTGGGACATCTGCGTCCATTTGAGATCTCTGCCATGTTTCCCATTGCTCCTGCTGCTGTCCTAACAGCTTTGTGGCTGTGAAGATCCTCCTGCTCCCTAAACCCTGAATGTCCCCAGTGTAGCATGGACTGGGCTGATCCCTGACCCCGGAGCAGGCTGAGCTCTGTGAGGAATGAGCTGAGCTCTGGGTTAAAAATAGCTCATGACCATGCAAATCTCTGGCTGGATATTAATACAGATGCAAATAGGTGCGTGCAAGGCTGGCAGAGATGCCCTGCCCAGCCATTCCTACCTGGAATTTGCAGTGTACAGGCTGCTGACATCTGCTGGGAGGGGGAATCTGTTGGGCTGTGTGGCAGAGGCTTGGAAAGTCACACTATGTGGGTCAGAGCAGTGAGGGGAGGCAGATTCCCTATGGATCACTGCTGCCCTAGGCTTGGCTGGTGGCTGGGGAAGCTCCCATGGGATGAAGAGGAGAAGATGGGTCTGGGGAGGGCTGACCACCCTTCCCACCATCGCTTCCTGTGGGTGCTGGTGGTCGGCACCCCGGAAACCACTGGCATGGGGGATAGGTAATAACAGAGCCAGGTTGTGCTTCTGGCCCTGACACAGTTCCCAGGGTGATTTGACCATCCCAAAAATGCCATTCCAGGACTGGGCTGAGCAGCTGTTTGGAGCAAGCTGGGTTCTCCACCCTTGAAATGCCTGGTACCCTGCGCCCCTGAGAAAAAGCCATTTGCCATCCCTGTTGAAACACTGTGCATGTCAGAAATACAGCTCCTGCGGGCACAGCTACAGTCAGGAAGAGCCAGAGCACTCCACGGGCAGAGAGAGTCATGTGATAAATGCTCTTGTTCCCTCTTAAGATGCTTGGAAGCAGCCTGAGGGCTTTAGCACTGTGCCGCTTTGGTTTAAGTTTCTCTAATGAGGTTTGCCTTCTATTACTGTCAGGGAACATTTTTCATTGTTGAAGCCACTGTAAATGCAAAGCCTTAAAAATGAGTTTCCATTTCAGATCTGACAGCTCAGCTGCTAATGTAAAATAGAGAAAAACCACAGATCAGGCTGCCTTTTAGTGCAATTAGCCCTCCAAATGGAGCAATTTACATTGGCACACTTGTGTATCTTCCTGCAGAAGGGGGAGGGGAAAAAAGCCTCATTACTTAAGCGCAGACCTTTATGAACAGAAATGAGGGGAAGAGAGGAAAAACACAGCAGGGCTGGGAGCGCTGGGATGTGCCTGCCTTCCCTGTGCTGCTCTCTGTGTGCCGGCGAGAGGCTGGGCCGGGCCATGAGTGCTGGGCTGGATCTGCATGAGGAGCCTTTCCCAGTGCCTCTCCCACTGCCCTGCTGGTCCCTGTGCCGTTGGTGTGTCTCTTGCTGTGGGGGTCGTGATATGGCATTGAGCACAACCGTTCCCTGTGCCAAAGGCTCCGCTGTCCCTCCTCTGTCAGAGGGTTTATGTATTAGAGCATCTCCTCAATGTTTCAGTCCCTGCCAAAGCCCGCAGTGCTCTGGTGCTGTCGCTGTCATCCCTTCTGTCATGTGTGCAGGTGATCCAGTGCCACCTCATGGTGGCCCTCATCCCCTGGGGATTCTGTGCCATCCCACCATAGGGCTGTGCCATGGCTTGGGAACTCTCTGCCACCTTGCCATGTGGCTGTGCCATGCCCTGAGGACCCTCTGCCACCCCAGGACGGGGCTGTGCCGTGCCCTACTGACTCTGTGCTACCCCAGAATGGGGCTGTGCTGTGCCTTGGGGACCCTGTGCCACCTGCCATGTGCTTGGGGCACCATCAGCCTCCCCACTGTGGGCCATGGTTCAGGATCCCAAAATACATTCCCGGAGTAGCTGCCATTTGCTTGTCAACACCAGCCTGGTTTGCATCCTCACTCCCCTCCCTGGCTCTGTGCCTGCATCCTCAGTATCCATCCAAGGCCATGGCCCCGCGGCTCCAGCTTCTCTCAGAATAAAATAAGGTTTGTTTGAGGCCTCAGAGCTCTGATTCATGCATTGCCCTGGCCTCCTCCTCCTCTCCTCCCTGCTCCATCCCTCTGGCTAATGAGGCTGGTACAGCTCCATCCAGCAGGTCTATGAGGAACCCCCTTGCCTGTGAGGGAAGAGCAGATCTTGGGCCACAATTCAGCTGCAAACAATTCCAGCGGCACCTCCACGCATTTATTAATATCATTTGCAAGGACAAAACCCAGTTGTCTTGAAAAGAGGAGGAGGAGGCAGGAGGACAGCAGTGGGAAGCCCGAGTGCATCCAGGGATGGAGCCTCCTGGCAGGCAGGGATGGGGATGAGCTGGAGCCCCGTGATGCTGAGCAGGTGGGATGTGCTGTGGCTCTGGGCAGTGATAAATCAGCATTAACTGAGGAGCTTGCAAGCTGCTTTGAACTGGGGGATGGCCTGGCTGTGCTCAGGTGCTCCCTGCTCTCTGGCTTCATGGGAAGTGGGATGAGCCTGGAGTGCTGCAGCCTGGCATGGTCCCCAAGCTCAGGATTCCAGTCTTTCTACCCCATCCCATCATCTGATCTCTCTTTCCAGACATCCTGCACCCAAATCTATCGGTGTTCTCACCCTTCCAGTTCTCAGCACAGGGTGTTTTGGGTCCATGGGTTTTCATGCCAAGCTGTCTGGGGCTGCAGTAGCCATCCCAGTGTGGGAGCAGGGGTGTGGCTGCAGATCCTGGCAGGGTCAGCCGGACACATCAGGGGTTTCAGCATCCCCTGGGGTGGCTGCAGTGGCCTGGGAAGTCTCCTGAAAGCCCCTGCATCCTCTTCTAGGCTTATATCTCAGCTGCTGGGGGCATGGGTGTTAGATAATGGCTCTGGCTCATAAGCAAGGAGGTGCAACCCCAAAAGTCTGTACTGTTCCCTTTGGCCATCAAACCCACCTCCCCCCCCCCCAAGTGATCCCATCAAGCTGACACCAGACGTTTCTCACCAACCTGCAGTGACTGGCACTGGTGACACCACCTTCCTCCGGCTCCTCCGACATCCAGCCCTGTACAAACCCTTCCATGGCACTGCCCAGGATGGGTGTCAGGCTGACCTTTTCAAACACTAGCGTGACACCCACCTGCCTTGGCTCACCTGAAACCTCCCCGCTGCTCATCCCTTGAACAGCGGCATGGCAGGACACAGCACTCCCATTCCAGTTCTTCCCACCTCCCCCCTCCATGTCCTCACCTCTTTCCTCCCCACCAGCAGAAATTACGTCTTCATCTCACCCAGCCAGACCCCCACGGGAGGTCACAGCATATCCTGAGCCACCATCCAACCCTCCCCCAGCCCTGCTGCTGCTCCTGCTGGGTGCACAGGATGTTGCAGGTGTCCAAACCATTGTCTCCCACAGTTGTTTTGTCACTTTGCAAGGTTGGAAATTATCAGCTTCCCATCCCTCTGATTGCTGTGTATCACTGCTTTCATTCTCTACAGCTGCTTTCACTTTTGTCTAACACTGCCTGCTTTTCTTAACGGGCCTCTGCCCTCCTGATTGAGGGATTGTCTCCTCGGGTAGCTGGTAAAGTATTCTTCACAGCTAAGAATTATGATTCAAATTTCTCAGTTTAAATGTGCTCTTCCAGCTGATTCTGCTCATAATTGTTACAGCTTGGTGCAACTGGCCCGCTCGATGCTGCAGACACGTTTGGCGTCAGGGGGCCTCAGTTGGAGCCATGTCGCGGTTGCCCACACCTCAGCAACCAGTGCTTTTTAGCTCGGAGATCAGTTCCTCTTTATCTGCCAGGAGTTGGCTGATCCTGGCTCCCCTGGGCCACAGGGATCTTCTTTTTTATTGAGGGTATTGATTTATGATTCCACAGCCCCCTGAGATAGCAGCGAGCATGAGGTGCTCACAGGACACAAGATTATAAGTGCTCTCATGCTGTCCTTCACCTGCCATGCCAGAGGCGTTTCAAGAGTGGGTTTTTGGCTCCCAGTGTGCCCAGCTCCATTACCTGGAGTAGCCTGGCCTGCAGGTACACCTTCCACTAGCCCAGATTGCTCCAATCCCCTGGTCTTGGACACTTCCAGGGATCCAGGGGCAGCCACAGCTTCTCTGGGCAACCTGTGCCAGGGCCTCCCCACCC
>JAWMRA010000028.1:2139062-2151892 GCA_035584735.1 Pseudotriccus pelzelni | reverse complement strand
GGCAGCCACAGCTTCTCTGGGCAACCTGTGCCAGGGCCTCCCCACCCTCACAGGGAAGAATTTCTTCCTAACATCTAATCTGTATTTCCCCTCTGTCAGTGGGAAGCCATTCACCTTGTCCTGTCACTCCATCCCTTGTCCCAGGTCCCTTTCCAGCTCCCTTGGAGCCCCTTTAGGCACTGGGAGGGGCTCTTAGATCTCCCTGGAACCTTCTCTTCTCCAGGTAAACAGCGCCAGCTCATCCAGTTTATGCTGCAGCTGGCAGTGGCTGCTTCTCCTCATGTTTTGTTGATACCCAGAGGTGTTAGCAATGGGCACATGTGTCAGCATCCTGAAGGGAGCTGCTAAGCTTCATCCACATTTGGGCATGGACTAGAGAGTGGAAGGTACCACGTGGTCCCATCAGCATGGAGTTCATCCCGTCCTGTCCATGCACAGAGATCCCTGCCCTGGAAGGTGATGGTCTAGGGGGGATACCTAGCTTTGGAACCAATCTAGGGTGTCTGACACCAGCCCTGTATCCTGGACCATGTGCCTAGGAGAAGGCAGGGACACCCTGCACCACCACTGGGTGACAGGGCACTCACCCCATCTTTGGAACCACACCGGGGTTCCCAGTTCCCCACCTCTCACTCCAAGGACTCCATAAAATCACTGATGTAGCTCATCCCCTCGTGCCCCAGACCTGGGCCAAAGCAGTGTGCAGGCTGGCTCTGGCCCTCCCTGGGTGCTTTGCAGCTTTCTGAGGCTCCCCATCCCAGTGGATTCAGCTGCCATCAGTCCCTAGTTGGCACCTGGTTCAGAATCCCCCATGTGCTGCTGTCCTGCTCAGAGTCAGATGGGGCATGGAGAGTCAAATGGCTTTGCCTTCCCAGCACTGCCCTGTACTGCTCATGGGCACTGTTGGAACCCCCTCCCAGGGGATCCAGCATCCTGTCCTGTGCCATGGGCACTGCCAGAACGTCCTCCTGGGGCAGCCGGCATCTTCCAGGAGCCATGGGGAAATGCTGACACACCTTTCCCACAGCTCTGGGGTGCAGGGGGCAGGGTGGGTAGGCTGACAGGCAGGGTGGGGTGACATCACGTGTGAATATGTGTCCCTGTGCGACAGCGCTGGCACAGCTCCGGAAAGTGCTTCCTGTGCCGCTTCTGATATTTGAGGGCTCCTCCAGCAGCATTGCCTGGGAAGAGGCTGGGAACAGGATGAGGCACAATGTTCATCCCCTGTGTGACCCCCCAGCAGCCCTGGCAGGGCTGGGGCAGTGTGGAGGACACAAGGATGGGATGTGCAGCAGGGGGCTTGGATGTGGGGATCTCTCCACCCTATGCCTTCACATGGAGCTGGCTACGGATGGATCTGTCGCTGTCCCCTCACCAAACCTGAGAATTCCGAGCTAAAACCAATTCCATGTACAAGGCAATAGGCAGCTGCATTTTTCATGAGCTAGATGAGCGAACAAAACAAGGCTTTTCCAAACGGGAGTGGCCGGGCCTGTGTTCGGTGCCGCTGCTGGACGTGGTCACTAAGCAAATGAGCGAGGAGCAGATTTAACAGGACATGGTGTTCCCACTATCCACTGACAGGATCCCTCCTCTCCCCCAGCCTCTAGCGAGCTTTTCACACCAACAGCCAGCAGCAGTGCCCATGCTGGGCTCCCTGGAGGGGCACTGGGGAGACACCGACACCGGCACACAACCCCTCTGCTTCACGCCCTCCTTGTCTTGTCACCCCCAAACCCGCTCCAGTTCCAGCTCCGGGCTGGGCTGCCTCAGGGGAAGAGCTGCAGTACTTGTTTCTGGTTTATTTCGTTTCTTTTTAAGTCATTTTAACACAATTAATTAAAACCTAGTGATTGTGCCCCTAAAGACGCTGAGGAAAAGCAAAAACCCAGGAGTGGCCAGGCTGTCAGGGAGCTCAGGGATGCCCCTCTGGGTTTCACCACGTGCAGCTCTGGAGTGGGCAGAGCCAGCCAAGGCACAGATGGACCCTGCTAGTATCCCCTCAGCCCTGGTGCAGGATGCAGCCAGCTCCCAGAGCTACCCTCAGCTCAGGCTGGGTCTCTCCAGACCAGCAGAGCTTTGATCAAGCCTCCAGCAATGGCATGAAGCTGTGTCAGGGGAGGCTGAGGTTGGATATCAGGAAAAGGCTCTTCCCCCAGAGGGTGGTTGGGCACCCAAGGCTGCAAGAGATCATGAAGGGACCTTAAAAATCATCTCTTTCCAGTCCCATGCCATGTGCAGGAGCACCTCCCACTAGTCCTGATTGCTCCAAGCCCTGTCCAACCTGGCCTTGAACACTTGCAGCCACAGCTCAGCTTCTCTGAGCTACCTGTGCCAGGGCCTCCCCACCCTCACAGGGAACAATTTCTTCCTAAAATCCTAAATATCTCCTTTTTTACATTAAAACCATTCTCCCTTGCCCTGCCACTATCTGCCTGTATAAAGAGTCATTCTCCCTCTTTTTTATAAATCCCAATGGACAAAATAATGTCCCTGGCCTGATTGCCATCTCTCCGTGTGAGGGACAAAACTCCCCAGGGCAGCGCTCATGGCCCCAAGACTACCAGAGCTCAAGGATCATTTGGACAATGCTCTCAGGCACATGATGGGATTGTTGGAGTGTCCTATGCAGGGGCCAGGAGTTGACCTTTGATCCCTGCAAGTCCCTTTCAACTCAGGATATTCCATGATACTATATGATCCACTATTCCATGATCCTCTATGATTTCACAGCAGTTTTGACCATCCCTCTAGAGCTGACACTGAGCATGGGGATGTAGTGACAGCCAAGGCACAGTAACACCAGTGACTGTGAGTAACCACCACATTCCCAAGCCTCGAGCCTTTGATTTTGGTGCCGTCTAGACGGGAGCCCCTATCAAAGCCCAGCAGCTGAGTGCATTTGCAAGGGGACCTGGAGAGTGCACACAGCACACCCCCTGCTCTTCCAGAGCTGCCTCAAAAGCCTTTTGACTCAGAAACTAATGAGCAGGTTCCCTAACAACTTCTGGAAACGCTATCAGAGCCTTAAGTGAAGTGCAGGGAGCCTGGAAAAGGACACCTGGTAGGTTATTTTTCCTGCAGAAGAGAGGATTTGAGCCTATGTCTCCATGGACATGATGGAGATGTTCTCCTGCGTAGATGGGACTGGGTGTGTGTGGGATGTGCTGTGGGGCTGGTAGGGTTTCAATAGAGGTGTGGCTGTGGTCTGATCCTGCAATGTGTCCAGAGCGATCATCGATCATCGCAGAGCATGGGGTGACTTCACCCTCCTCGCTCCTCCCCTTCACTGAAAGTGATGTCTGAATTGGTATTTTAATGGTAAATAAGTCTCAGGGCCATAGAGCCAGCAGGGAGTGATGGATCCCTATCCCTCCTCTGCTGGTGCCAGCCCCAGTGTGTGCCCAGCACATACCTCAGGAGAAGGGCATGTCCCATAAAACCAGTGAGGCAGGATACCCGGGGAGCCAGTGTGATGGATCTTCTCCTGGCCAGCCTGGGGGATCCAGTGCTGGGTGGTGGCTCATGGCCCCACAACTGTAATGGGAATGGCTCAAGCCCTGGGAATGGTCCGCTGGAGGTGACAGCCAGCATGTCCCCAGCTGGCAACACCTCCAGGTTGCACAGCCCACATGGGTGTCCCCAGCCTTGGGTGCCTTGCCTTCATCCCAGGGGCAGTCCCAAGGCATGTGTGGGTGAGAAGGCATCTGATGAGAACTGCTTCCTAAAGCCTGGTGAAATCTTGCTGCAAAGGGCTGGTTTTGCGACAGCTTGTCCCATTCCCTTCCTGATGGATTCCAGTACAGTGACCAAGGCAGTCAGTCCTTCCTAAAAGGCTGTCATATGGCTACATTTGGGGCTACTCTGCTGTCACCTCCTCCCCAGGGGACACAATCCCTCTGTGTCTGCAGTTCCCAGTGCAGCAAAAAGATTTTCAGGAAGGTTTTCTGGGAGATTTGGATGGTTTTGGGGGACACAGTGGTTTTCGGGGCCAGCAATTGTGCCTGAGTGCCCATGGTTGTGGTGGATGCAGTGCAGCAACCAGAGCAAGGAGTGTCATGGGTGCCCTGGGAATGGCAGGGATGCAGGAGAACGGCTGGATGCCAGCACAGGGTTAGGAGTGCTCAGCATGCACATTTCTGTGCCTTGCACAAGCTGGGGACACGCCAAATCTGTGACACCACTGTGGGCACCCATTCCAGCTGAGGGGCCATCCTAATGGGAGTTCCAGGAGCCTGAGGTCTTCTCTTGCCCTTTTTTTGGGGCAGAGGTGGCACTGCAGCAGCAGGTGCTGTGCTCGGAGCCTCAGAGACTCTGTTCAAACACCTCAGTGCCAGCACAGCAGGTCTGGGGGGGCCCTTAGCAACAAGCAGCAACTTTGTGCCCATTCAGAGGGAAATGGAGCTGCTGGAGTCAGAGTAAATAATTAAAGCTGTTAACTGTGTAGGAGAAAGCAGAGAAAACGCAGGCAGCTCAAGCAGAAAACCTGGGATTCGCTGCCCTCAGCTCTCCTGGGCACGGCTGTCCTGGGAGCTGTCCCTGCTGTGTCCCCCCTCCCCGAGCACAGCTTTGCCATCTCCCACCCACTTTCACACCTCAGCGGCTGGCTTTCAAGCTGTAGTTTTCTCTGGTGCGGCTGTCTCTTGCCCCATCTGCCCATAAACTCGTGGGGGCCTTCTGGGCCATCACTCTTCATCCTCCTCCTCCTCCTCCTGCCTCTCTCGCACAGGGAAGCCCCTTCCCACATACACGCCTATTGATCCGTCTTGTTTTGCTGCTCCCTCCTGTGCTTCATAAATGTCAACTTTTTTCCCTCACAAAGAAATTTTGTGGTAATGACTCTTTGTGCCACTTCTAAATCCCCAATTACATAAGGAGCAGCAGCACAAAGCCATTCCCTTTGGTGGAAATTTCCGCGTAATCCCTTTTCCAGCGAAGCAGCCCGCCAGTGACACGCTTCTAACTCTTTGTTTGTTCTTTTGGATCAAATCTAACTGATTGCCGTGACTAATTAACTTTCCCTTTCTTCAGGCCTCTGTTCTCTTAATTAATTTCACAAATACTTCATTCCCAGCTCACAGCCAACAGGCTTGGTGGTGCGAATCACTGGCAAGCAGCTGCGTGGCAAGGTGGTGCCTCCAGCGAGGCTCGCGGCGTGCTGGCACATGGGGCAGGGATGACCTTGCTGTTGCAGGGCAGGAGGTGGTTTGTCAGAGATGTCGATGGGCCATCTCCTTCTGCTGCCTGTGGGGCTGCTCCTTGTGCAGGCCTTAATTTGGGAACTCTGCACCTGCCGTAATCTAATTTTTGCCCTGCGATATTTCCCCCTGCCCTGCAAGCCCCTCCTGAGACAAAACTGAGATCCAGCTCATAGAATCATAGCCTCATAGAATCATAGAATGGTCTGGGTTTGAAGGGCCTTAAACCTCATCTGGTTCCACCCCCTGCCGTTGTCAGGGACACCTTCCACTAGCCCAGGTTGCTCCAAGCCCCATCCAGCCTGACCTTGGACTTTTCCAGGGATGGGGCAGCCACAGCTTCTCTGGGCAACCTGGGCCAGGGCCTTCCCACCTTCACAGAGAACAATTTCTTCCTAAAGTAAAGTCTGATGAAATCTTGCTGCAAAGGGATCGGTTTCGTGGAGGCTTGTCCCATTCTCTTCCTGTGGGATCCTGGTACAGTGGCCACCACCCTGTGTCCCCTCCTCCAGCTGCCATTCCCACTAGGATCCATAGCCAATGTTTTGCAGTGATGGGCATGTGGATCTCAGGGTTAGTACTTCTCTGGTATCGATGTGCATCTCTCTGTGGTTATCCCGCAGGCTGGGTTTTTCCGAGACAAGGGCTGGGTTGAGATCAGCATTAGAATATGTCCCATTGTCCCAGCAGGGCTGCACAATGGAATTGCATATTCATGAATGCAGCACATTACACAGTGGCTAATGGCACTCTTTGAGATCCTATCTGCTGCTTCCAGCAGCCCTTGTGGTGGTTGTTATCAGTCCACTGCTATCTGGGGTCTGCCCTGGATGAATAAACATTGGAGCTCTTCCACTCAAAGGCTCTGTGGAGTGCAGCAGTAGATGCTCGATGGAGATAAATGGCAGCAGCCTAGAAGCAGTGGCTGCAGCCCTGGCTGATTCCTGCCAGCCTTCCTGTGTCACCTATGGCCAAAAACAGGGCTGATTGTCCTCACCCCATGGGGAAGGCTTTGCTCCATGGGAAGGTCACAAATCTTGTGGGAACCTGGCACAGGGATGTGGGGGAACACGCTTTGGATGCTGCTCCAGCGCTTGAGGTGGCAGAGTTGTGTGGCCACTGTGCCCCACAAGGCAGGAGACGACAGAGTGTGGCAGGAGTTGCAACATCCCATTGGCTTGCAGGATATTACCACAGGGCAAGAGGACATGGCCTCAAGCTGTGCCAGGGGAAGTTCAGGCTGGACATCAGGAGGAATTTCTCCATGGAAAGGATGGTCAGGCCTTGGAAGGGGCTGCCCAGGGAGGTTTGGAGTCCCCAGCCCTGGAGGTGTCCAAGGAAGGCCTGGCCGTGACACTCAGTGCTCTGGGCTGGGGGACAAAGTCAGGATTGGGCACAGGTTAGATTTGATGACCTTGGAGGTCTTTTCCAATCTCAGTGATCCCATGATTTTCTGATCTGTTGGAGGTTTCCGTGGCACAGACTAACATGGCTGGCAAAGCTTCAGCATCCTGAAGTCAACAGCGGCACCACACAGGGTGGGTAGAGGGGTCAGGAAGAACATTGTGAGCTCTGAGTCTGCATTGAAGGGATGACCCTGTTTGCCATCAAGGCCTCTGGTAGGAAATGAGTGAGTTGGAGGAAATCCAGGAGCTGGGAGGAGGTGCTGAGGGAGCCAATTGCCCCCTCAGGTTCTGGAATCTCTGAAGGACTTGTGCTTTGGGAAGCACGAGGCATTACTGGAACAGAAGATGGCTTGTTTTGAAGGCTGCCAGGAGAAATCAGATCCTTTGCAGAGAGTGGATTGAAATCCATCTGCAATTAAGCCCAGGCAGTGCTGCTCTGTTTCCCCAGGATTGACCAGCCTTCTGAAATCAGGGAGTGCACGCCGGCTGCGCTGCAGTTCCCAGTGGGTGCAGTTCACCTGGGGCAGTCCCCACTCATCACCCAGGCGCAATTAGCGTCCACTCCCACTCCCAGAAAGCTTGTTTCTCTGTCTCAGTGCTTGTAGCTAAAAAGCTTCTCTCTCTAGACACAGGGAGACTTGGCCTCCAGGGACAGATGCTGAGGCTCTGCTGGGCCGCTAGCAAACGGGGGCTGCGGCTTCAGAGGAAAGGGCTAAGGACAAAATTTATAAAGATTTGCTCTCCCTTTGTAGAAACGTTTGATTAAACCTTGGCAGCTGGGATCGAGCTGGTGCTCATCTCCCCGCCCTCCCACCCCCTCCTACTTCTTCATTACCCTCTCTTCTGGCTTTTCTTCTCTTCTCTTTTCTCCCTTTGCTTTGGAAGGGAGCAGATCAATAAATAAATAAACCAACAGAAATGTTACTTCTCTGGCAAGAGGCGCCTTGAAGTCCATCAGAAATAACAATCCCAACCCCTTGTGCATGCACAGGGGAGGGGGAAGGGATGGGATTGGTGCCTGGGGAAAAACACCAGTGCAACACATTGGGCCTGTTTTACAGGACTGACAGTATAACAGCAGCATTTGAGGTCTTACTCGGTGGCTCAAAGATTTTGACATGAAAGGGACACCAGTCAAATGAATGGAAGGATCATCTTGCAGGATTAAATGTCCTTGTCACTAACCCATCAAAACATAGCATTATTTTGAAGGGACAATTCATGTCGAGGTGTTTAAAGCAGATTAAACCTGAAATTCCAGGGGATATCTGGCAGGTAAAACAGCTGCAGGTGGCATCAGCGTGGCAGGAGTGCAGGGTGACTGCATGTCTCCAGGAGGATAAGGATCTGCCTGGCCTTTGGGGAGCCCCAGCTATTCATCTGCCATGCAAAGGAGTTGCTCCCAAATCAACCCAAAGCTTCATCCAGAGGATGGGGCAGTTTGAAATCCATAGTTTACAGTGAGTGGTATGACAAGTCAAGATCTAAGCACTTTCAGCTTGGGACTCGACCACATCAGAACCGCCCCAAAGTGTCACCTGGGAGAGTTTCCAAAGGGGGGGCTCCTGCAAAAATTCCTGAGTGAACACATATGTCCTTACAGAGGCACAAAGCTGTCTGGGTGCATTCCTGAGATCAGGCATGCCCCTGTGTCCCACCAGTGACTCAGGGGCCCCTAGAGCTCAAGCCTGAAGTGTGGAGCCAGAGGATGAGGGCTGTGTATGGAACACAGCCTCTCAGCCCCCTTCATCCCTTTCTCAGGGAACACTGGGAGTCAAGGTGAAGGTGACAGGACCCTCGTGGTCCTTGTCACACTCCAGCAATGCCACAAGTGAGCTCTGGATGTGCTTGGCTGAATGAGGGAGCAGGTTTGGGGAGGGAGTAGGTTTGGGGAGGGAGTGTCTCTCAGGACAACCTGCATGTGGCAGTGCCAGTGAGGAACCACGGTGCAGCAACCAACATGTTGTGAGAACGTGAGAAGAGGTAGAAATAAGGGATATCTTGGCTCTGAAGTGCTAAACCGGCTCCTTGCCAGGTACAGGTGTTAATGGGAGCTCGGCTTGGATAAAAAGAGTCATGCACAGGCCACAAGAAGCTGATCTTAGTTTTTGGCTGTGGATCAGCAGCAATAGCTGTGGCTGAGAGGAATGGAGCCAGCGTTGGAGAAGCCAGGGTTTCTTACCCCAGAGCAGACTGCAGCTGATAAATGCTGTGAGTTCCTCTGCTGCACACAATCCTTCATGGGCTGCAGCAATAACAACCCACTGACCTGTGCCTTCACCCCTGCACGGCTGAGCTTGGCGCTCACGGGCTCCAGGCTTAGCTGGATTTAATGGCCCCGTTAAGTGGCATCGAGGGAAATCAAACACAGGGACAGGTGCTCCATCCGGAGTGTTTTTCAGTATGGAAAAACCACAAGGATACACCACAGAGGGAATATTAACTCCTTATCCAGCCCTTGCCTACAGAAGGAGACAGCAAGATGTCTCGGTTAGCAGCTATTGCTGTCAGTTAGTTGACAAGAAAATACTTGTGTGTAAAGCCTACCCCACAGTCTGTTCCAAGGGATGATGTTGGCAGCTTGAGAAGGAAATACGGCAGTTGCTGTATTGTCCTCCATGAAGATTGTCACAGCCCAGAACAACCAAGGAACAGACATGGGAAGAGACAGTGGGAGCATTCCTGTGTCAGCGTTGCAACACTGGTTGTGTTTGAGTAAAGAGAGGCTGCAGGGTGGGGAGAGCAAATCAGAAAACTGGAAAGTTTCAAATATGTAAAAATCAAAATGAAGAAACAGTGGAGGTAAAACACAATCAGCCTGCTGAAGACCTGATGAAGGGAAATTGTGGAAATTCTCTTCTCAGGGTGTTCAAAGCCAGGTTGGATGGAGCTTGGAGCAACCTGGGATAGTAGAAGTTTGGGCAGGGGAGTGGAATGAGATGAGCTTTAAGGTCCCTTCCAACCCAAATCATTATGGGATCCTGTGATTCTATGGGGGGATGAAGACTTGCACATGGTGTTGCTTGAGCCTGTCACGCAGAACCTCCACAGCCAACAGGATAATCCCTCACAGGGCTCCTGGAGTGCCCTGGAGCTTGTACCCACTGCTCTGCGCAGAGAGAGAGGATGTCAAAGCTGACTGTTTCACTGACTTTGTCCAAACCTGCCATCTCTCTGGGAAATCAGTCAACGGGTGGGGTGTCAAGCAGCACCTGCAGTTATTGTGTTTTAAAATTCTCCTTCCTGCAGAGAAATTCGGTGTGACCAGGCTGGCTGGTTTCCAAAACACTCCCCCGCAGGTAATTTACTCCTGGGAGCACTGCAGAACCCGCACGTCTCTCCTGTCCCCTCCCTGAGCCACCTGCTCAGCAGAGGGACTCAAAAACCAGCACACATGGGGCAGACAGAGCCAGAACCATGGGACTCTGCCGGGGAAGGATCTTCTGCAGATACCCTGGGTTACACCACAGGTGCTGCAGGACACCTGGATTTGTGCTCTGACTTAACAACAAGCTGCTGGAGTGGCTGCGCTTGCCCTGCCCATGTATCCTGCCTGCAATCTGCAATACAAGCAGCAGGGAGAGGACCCATGGGGTGCCCCGTGGCTCTGGTGAGGATCACGTCCGCACAGGCAGAAAAATGGCCCGGAAGGAAGAGAAAGGGCTGGAAGATGAGCAGGCAGCTTGGGAAGCAAGGCAGGACCGGCAGGTCCAACCAGCACGAGGCAGCACAAAGACAGTGAGGCAGCTCTGGGACAGTGCCCCAGGCAGGCTGTTCCCTGCCTGCTGTTATCACAGCTGCCCCAGATAACCCACTGAGACAGTGCATGGCTCCTCCAATCCGTGGGGATGCAGCTGAACTGCTGCCTTGCTCTGGATTGAAGGAAAAAGGGCTGAAGACAGACAGTTAAGGCTGCTGAATGCTTTGCAGCATCAAAGGGTGGCCTAAGCTCCTCGCTAGTCCCTCTCTCTCCTGCCCAGCTTGTTTTGGTGCCTCAGGGATGATCACAGCCCCCTCCTCCACATCGCTTTCTAAAGAGCTTTTTGGTCCATCACTCCAGGGAGTTTGTAGCTAAATGCTCAGCCTGGTGTTTGCTGCCTCCACATTGCCAGAAAGGTGGATCCCACAGGGATGCTGTGATAGGGTCCCTGAGGAATGATGCTACAGGAGAAACAAGAATCATCATCATAGAATCACAGAATGATTTGGGTTGAATGCGTCCTTACAGCTCCTCCAGTTCCACCTCCTGCCATGGGCAGGGTCGCCTTCCATTAGCCCAGGTTGCTCAGCTGGCCTTGGACACTTCCAAGGATGGGGCAGCCACAGCTTCTCTCAGAAAACAAGGGATTGTGACAAACCCTGGACATCCCATCCCTCACATCCAGGCCAGGCTTTGACCCCTTTCCATGAGCAGAAACTGCATCTACAAAAAAAAAAAAAGTGGGAGGTGAAAGATGTGAAGGGTATATATAACTAGATTATAAAGCATTCTTCCATTTTCCACATTCCGACAAGGCGAGGGAAGAGCAACAGCATTTCATGCTGATAGGCAATGCCATCTGTGGCAAAAACATCTTATCCTACCCTGGAAAATGAGGATATGGAACCTGGAAATGAGAAGAGCACTCATTAGGCTAATGTGACGTTAATGCTTCATGTCCCAGAGACTGGAGTGCCCACAGTAAGCCTGCGAACTGAGAACAGCAGGATGAGAGGAGGCACTGCCAGAGCAGGGGTGGGAGTTGATGGGACACCCTCAGTTGTGGCAGCCTCATCCCATTTCTGAACACGCACACACGTTTGGGGTTCCCTATTCCACCCCCAGAAGCCCCCGTTCCTTTGCAGGATTGCTGTCGCAGCAGTAAATGAAATGCTATGTCCCTATTACAGTCAGGATATCACTCTAAATTGACTGTTTTATAGTCCTGGGTAATTTAATTTTTTTATTTAGTGAATGGTTTGCCATATGCCCAGTGCCTGAGCAGTGCAGCCATTGCACGGATCACAGCAGAACTGCTGCCTGAGCGCAGCTCCAGTCGCCCTCCGGGTCTCTGTCGTGCTCAACCTCTGCTGCTGGCTTGGGGTGGTGGATTTCTGCAGGGAATCCCTGCCTAAGTGGGCAAAAAAGCCACTCAGAGATTCTCCAGGGACATCAAGACCTGTGGGTGGATGGTGCAGCAGTGGGACATAGGGTCTGAGGCTGAAATTGTCACCTCAAGGATAAGTGTGCCGGCAGTGCACTGACTGGGCACGTGAGGTCCACCTAGAGCTCTGGCACAGGGCTGGGAGGCTACATTTTGGGCAACACGTGCTTAATAAAGCCTCTGGTTAGGCATTTATCCAGCTTATCTCGCTGCAAGCACTGCCACCCTCCTCTGGGGCGGCCTCCCCGGGGCTTGTGGGGAGCCAGCCTGGCTTAAAACACTCTGCCAACAGCAGAAGGGTTTTCAGGCAGACTCTAGTCCTCTGAAAACCTGGGATAGATGGTGAGAAAGGAAAACAGTGGTGCGGTGAAACCCCCCTCAATAGCAGTGCTAAGTCTTGTTCAGCCTCCCTGCACCACGGGCCTCCCCCTCCCAGTGACTCAGACCGGATCTGGATCATTTTCCCCTAAATGGCCTCGCTGTGTTTTTCCAAGTGGATCTCACTGTGCCTCTGCCTGCCTGCTGGCTCAGCGGGACCCTCTCCCTGTGTCCTTCATCCTCCCTGGTATTTTGATCTCTTCTGCAATTTAGTTTCATCTTCAAATTTCAGGAATGTGTTATTGAGGAGAGTCATGTGTCTTACTCATTTCAGCAAACACTGCTTGGAAATATCTCTTTTGTTTCCATTTTATAAAATTTCCTCTGCATTTCTGCAAAACTCCTGATTTTCCTCTTATTGTTTTTTCACTAAACTGGGAGAAAATGGCTCTGGTCATAGTGCAAATTATGTGAACAAGGAGTCCCTGGGGACTCCCTCCTCCATCCTGGATTCTCTACTTCATCATGGGGTACTTCAAGACTCAACATGAGATTCCCTCAAGTCCCAGATCCCTCTGAGCTGGGCACTGCTGAGGCATCTCCAGGGCTGTGTCTAGTTTTGGGCCTCTCACAACAAGAAAGACATTGAGGGACTGGGGCATGTCCAGGGAAGGGAAGGGAGATAGAGAAGGGGCTGGAGCAGCAGGAGGGGCTGAGGGAGCTGGGGGGGCTCAGCCTGGAGAAAAGGAGGCTCAGGGGGGACC
>JAWMRA010000028.1:2122000-2136346 GCA_035584735.1 Pseudotriccus pelzelni | reverse complement strand
GCTTTGGCAACTTATTAAAAATAGCATCCTGCAGTCCTCTGAAGAATCCTTAGGGTTCTCCCTCAAGAAAAACAAGGACTGGTTCAATGAAAACAATCAGGAGATCCAGGAACTGTTGAAAAAGAGGAGAATTGGTCTGTCCCTTCACCATATGCCTGCCTGCCCTCATCCCTGCATCTCGAGTGCCAGGGCAGTGCTGGGAAGCTGCCAGGCATCTCCTGGGCTCATTACCGTGGACAGGCACGTGCCCTGCTCCCTGCACATCGATCTGATAAATGAAGAGCCGCCGATGGTATTTTCTACCCTTTTAAGTGTTAAAATAACATTTTAGTGAAATATGAGCAGGTCAGAGCCGAGCTGCTCCCTTTCATCTGCCAGCACAAAGCCGGCTGGATGGGGAGGGAGCCTGTGCAGACATGTGCTCCCACATCCATGTACAAGGTTCCTGGGAGCTGAGGACAGATGTGTTTGGGGTTGTACACAAGCAGTGTCTGTGTGTCTGTGGGACGGGATCAAGAGTCAGTGTGTGTGTGGAGGTGTCAGAGCTGCACCTGTGTGAATGCAGAGGTTGAGCTATGCACAGCCCTTGGCACAGGACAGTGAGGAATATCCATTTCCATACAAACCACAGTGAAAACTTTCACATTTCCAATAGGTGCAGGGCCTTTTTGGAAGCTTTAGAAACACAAGGAACTTTACAAATTCCTTCAATCATTCTGGCTCTTTGTTTTGCAATCCTTTTGTGGAAATGCAATGGCTTGCATTGAGGAATGGGAAAATGAGATGACATTGCCTTTGAGCTTGACTCTTCCTGCAGGGACCCCTGTACACTCAACCTCTAGCCTATCCCTGTCTGGCAAGGAGGTGAGGGCTGAATGCAAGGGAAACCAAACCCCAGGTGAAAAATGTGGGAATTCAGCCTAGTTAAACTAATCTATAAAATGAATTGGATGGGAAAAAAAAAAAAAAGACAAATGCTCACTGGACTGCGAAATGATCCACTGAAAATTGGAGTGTGGCACTGACAGCTGCTCTTGATGGAGCCCTGTGTGTTAGGAAAAAAGTGGTAGCAATAACAGGTTTGGCAGGTCCTGGGGGATCCTCGGGGAGTGATGGCCTAACCATCTGTGTCTGGGGGATCCAGCCCTTTCCAGGCCTGAGGGATTAACTGGATCTGGTGGCTGCAGGGGATAAGTGCTGTTTTCACCCTCTCAATATAAGTGGTCCTGTCAATGCCCAGGATTCCCTGGGGCCTGCCTGGGGCTGCCTTGGCCATCCTTCCCCTGCCCATCCCATACCTTCTTCCCCTGCCCATCCTGTGCACACTTTCCCTGCGCATCCCATGCACCATTCCCCTGCTCATCCAGTCCACCCTTCCCCTGCCCATCCTGAGCATCCTTCCTCTTCCCATTCTGGGCATCCTTTCCTTGCCCATCCCAGACATCCTTCCCCTTCCCCTTCCCCTTCCCCTTCTGGGCATCCTTTCTGTGCCCATCTTGTACATCCTTCCCCTGCCCATCATCCGTCATGGCCCTTTTTTTTCCCTCCTTCCCCTGCCTACAGGGAAGCAGTTCTTCACATATCTTTGCATCCCCTTTCTCCAGCCAGCTGAGTCCAGCTTCTCCCCAGGCCCCACCCCCCCCTTTTCCACCCTGTTGCCCAATGTCTCTTCCCTCTCCACATCTCTGGAGTATGATTACTCTGCGCCCTGGGTGAGAGCAAAAGAAATATGTGCTGAGATGACATTTCGGTTATACATGATGCTATTAAAATATGATAAGAACGCTATTAACATTAATAATCCTTTTCATTGTATCATTTAGGGAACAAAACAAGCCATTAAATATTACAGAGTCATTGGTGCTTTGATGGCTTCAGGGAGGGGAACATTTGGCCATATTTGTCTACAGGCACTCTGGAAATATAACATTATCTCCGGGAAATGGGTTTCTTTGGGCTCGGCATCTCCCTGCGGCTCCGTGGATCCAGGATGGTCTCTGATGTGCCAGGGTGGGTGGGAGCCATGGAATGAGCAGGGTGGGATGGCTGGGTCCCAGGTGAGGCAGCAGAGTTGGACATGGCACCTATGCTGCCTTATTGGAGCCCAGGGAGAGGGCACAGTCCAGGGTCCCCCTGAGAACGGTGGAGGGGGTGTCTGTGTGTGAGGAGGCTGAGACGGAGACACCTTGTGTTGCTCATACCTGTGGGAGGAAATTTCATGGGTTGAGAAGGGCTGCTCAGCCCAATGCAGGGTTGCAGATAGTTGTGGATACCTCTTTTCAACTTCAATTTCCACCTCCCCAGGCTGCTTCCTTCTCCAAGGTAACTGCAGGTGCTGCAACAGAGGAACCCCTTGAACTGGGATTAACTCAGTTGGTCAGAGCCTGGTGCTAATAACGCCAAGGTTGTGGGTTTGATCCCTGTATGGTCCATTCACTTAAGGGCTGGACTTGATGAGCCTTGTGGGTCCCTTCCAACTCAGAATATTCTGTGAATTTTGCAACTTTAACCACGTGGTCCAGGCCAGAAACTCTCAGCTCAAAGTAGGCTGCTGTGTTTGCACACTAAGTCTTGTCCTTGGTGCTCCCAGCCCTGTCACACCTTCAAACTCACTGCAATTTACCCAAACCTCAGCATAAATCTACCTACTCTCCCTGATGCTGTGCTCAGCCCTGAAGTTCATCCTTGTGGGAGTTCCCTGGACATGGAAGCATTAGCTCTTAAATGCTCTGAAAGGCACCTCGCTCCAGGCACATCCCCAGAGAGGACCAGTTCCTGCATCCCTAATGCTCTGCCTGCACTGGTTATGCTCAGTCTGAGGCCTGGCAGCTCCATCCACTTTCTGCGCAGTCACCCACTAGGGACAGAGCAGCAGGGGCCTGAAATCCTTCTCTTTTAGCTGGAAAACCCTCTCTTTGGGACATCTATTAAATTCCTGAACTACCTGCTCACTGTATGGCTACAGCTGGGCAGGAACCTGTACCTGCTCCTTCCTCGACCCATCGCCTGGATCAAGCCATGCAAAATCCAGGCTGTGAAGCACCATCAGGGCATGGGGTCAGCATCATGCTCTGGTCTTGAGAGCTGGAAAACCTTCTGAAACCCACAGGCTCATTGGTGATGCTGCTGCTGGGGGCCAGCCAGGGTGGTGGGGAGGCCGGAGCCAGGCTCAGGATGCATCCCCAGGCTCACCAGACACAGCTCAACATGCTGGGCAGGAATGAGGCAGCCAAGCCAAGGTCCCTGAGCTGATCAAATGCTACCAGGGCCATTGTTATCTGGATATTTTCCCATGGTGACAGGAGCAAATGAGGGAGAGAACTGAAAAATGTGCAGAAGCTTTTGACAGGACTGTCAGAGCACTAACAAGGACGAGTGTGGGCTCTTTAAACAAATCACTGTCATGTTGCAGGCATATCATTGTTTAACACAGTCACCAGAAAACGTTAAAGCAAGAATGGAAGACTTAGTCCTAGGAAATGTGTCATAGGAGATCTGTCCTCAGGACTGATCACTTCCTCCCTACAGCCAGGATGGCTTTAGGTCTGGAGCCTGGAGTCCTTCGAGCGTCCTTGGAATGGACCTGCCACAGTGCTTGGTGTTGGAAAGACTTCCCTGTCGATGTGAGCACACCAGCAAAAGCACTACCAGGGGCACCTATTCCCTCAGCCCTGCCCTGGTGAGGGACTGAGAGTGAGACTTGGCCCTGTGCACCGACAACCAAATGCAAACACATACCTATAGCAACACCCCTGGGATGCTCCAGAGATGTGACCCAGGCAGCTCTGGGATGGACACACTGCCCACTAGGCTCTGAGCCCCCAAAGTTTGCCTGAAGAGGCCTCTGGCTGTGCTGTGGTTGTCCGGGATCCATCATTCAGGAAGTCTCAGGTGGCTTTGGCATCATGGGCTCACTGAGTTCTCCATGGGGACCGGTGCCCTGCTCACAGCTGTGCATGGCAGGACCAAATGCTTGGGTGTGTGACAGGGTCCTGTCCCTGGACACAGTCCATCCATCCCATGGTGAAGAGACTGGAGCACAAGTGCTGTGAGGAGAGGCTGAGGGAGCTGGGGTTGTTGAGCCTGGAGAGGAGGAGGCTCAGGGGAGGCTCATCAGTCTCTTCAACTGTCTGACAGGAGTGGGGAGTCAGATGGGCATCATTCTCTTCTCCCAGGAACCAGCAGCAGGACAAGAGGGCTCAGTCTTCAGCTGTGCCAGGGGAGGTTTAGGTTGGATATTAAGTAGAAATTCTTTACAGAGAGAGTGATCAGACACTGGAATGGGCTGCCCAGGGAGGGGGTGGATTCCCCATCCCTGGAGGTGTTTAAGAGACTGGATGTGGCATCAGTGCCATGGGCTGGGAACCACAACGGGGCTGGATCAAGGGTTGGACTTGATATATCATCTCGGAAGTCTTTTCCAACCCGGTTGATTCTACGATTCTATGATTCTATGATTGGTGGGAAAGGGAAGGGGAGATGGGTGGAATGGGCAGGGGGCTCCTGGGTGGGATAAGCTGCTGTAAACCCAGTCCAAGCCCAAATCCTGCTCCCTAATCACAGGAGCTACTGGGGGAGATGAAGGTATCTTTGTCCTTGGAGCATATCTACGGCCTGAGCTAGTACTGGATATAGCAGGGATCTCCGAAGAGCCTTTCCCACCCCACCATTGCAGGATTCTGTGCGGAGAAAGCATCCCAGTAATGTGAGCCATAACTCTTTCTAAAGTGTGAGGAATGAAATAAGTAAGGTTGCTCGCTGACACCCAGGGTCACTGCCTGCAATTCATGAGGAGCCACTCACGGCGCAGAACCGAACGTTCCTGCCTATGAAAATCATATGCCAAGGTCACATAAGCAATCCGGACTCGACCTTAGCACTCTGCTCACGTGCAAGCCATTAGGCAAGGAAATATATAACAAACAGCCCCTGAAGATCCTAAAGGCCCTACACAGCTCCTACAATGCCAAGGAAGTCTTCTGTATCCATCACGTAGCGTCTCCCAGAGCAGTGCATGAAACTTTAATATCTTACTCTTAGTCACACAAAGGCTGTAACAAGCCTGGCCTTTCATGCAACACAATCCACCAAATCAAAGGCTCTCTGACAGAACAGAGCACCTGAATATAATCCTTCTCTCTCATCTCGATCTCATGCATTTCGGGGCTCTGTGGCCCCCTCAGCACTGCAATTTCCAGCCAAAACAGCCCCTTCTCCTGCTGAGTGAAACAACTGGGCATGTTCCTAATTAGACAAATGTCATTAGGCATAAGGAGAGATGAAGGAAACCCTTATGTGAAAGCAGAGCCAAGCCCACTGTGCTCCAATACCAGCTGTTTATTCCTCCATCCCTCCTCGGATGCGCTGCACTCAGTCCATGTTTCCAGAGATATAAAAGCACACAGGGCCCACTCCTGAGGGTGTAAAACATTGTAGGGAATCCAAGCTAAAAAAAAAAAAATTAAAGAAAAATTACAAAGAAAATGTCTCCAAAATGGCTGCAATGTAGCAATGCTGAGCTAATTCCTGGCAGGCAGGGATTTCCCAGCTTAGGGGAGATTTCAGAGAGGAGAATTTGGGACAGTGGCAATGACAATGCGTTTCCCTACAAGAAGGGGTGGTGTGGGATATGTGCTGGCCACTGCTAGGCACTGGTGGCTCTCTGACCTTTGATGTCAGGATTTTCCCCTTGGACAGTGTCTCCAGAGAGGGAAGATGTGACTCAGACACACCATGAGCTCGGCAGGGTCTTTCCAGCCTGTCTCCTGCATTTGTGCAGACATGTCCTGTCCAGCGATTGCTGGGGCAGGAGCAGAGGACGGGATGAAGTGGGTCTGATGTGTTTTTTTGGGGTCTGCAGAGGGCATGTGTCATAGGGTGCAGCTTCCAGCAGTTTGGAGATGCTTCCAGCTCCTTGCCTGTCTCTCTGGTGCCCACAGCTGCACTAGTGAAGCCATCTCAGATGCTGTTGTTGTGCAGAGAGGGTGTTGCGCAGACTCTGAAGGACATGGCTGGCACAGCAGAACATCCCCTGCCCTTGTTTTCCATCCCTGGCCCTGATTTCCATCCCTCAGACAGAGCTTCCCACAGCTGGGATGTTCTGGAGCCCACACAGCACACGTGTCCTGGGTCACCCATCCCCTCTACATCCATCACTGTGCACCAGCCCATCCTGGTTCCCAGAGGGATGTCTGCACCCTTTGCTCTGCCAGTGGAGCCTGGGAATTTCATGGGATGTGTGAATCTCTTCCTGTGTAGTGCCATGGCTTTGCTTTACTAGGCTCCATGGTCCATGGGAGGGGAGCAGCAGCACTAGGGCGGTGCTGGAGAGCAGGAAGGAGTCTTTAAGATTCACCATCTGCATCCATTCCCATCTGGATACCCACACAGCAGCAAAGCATCTGGATTTGTGCAGTTGGCAGAGCAATCCCATGATCCTAGCGAATCAGAGATTATCAAGGGGGAAAACTCAGGGCTTAAGTGGGATCAGGAGGAGGAGAGGAGGATTTGGAGCTGGTCCGATGGGTTAAGCCACTTGTACTGGCTGAGATTAGGACAGAAGGAGTCTGATTTAGATGTGAAATCTGCTGCCCCCCCCTCCAAGCCCTGCCCACGCACTCCAGCATCTCGTGGTGCAGGAGAGTGACAGCTTGTCCCAGACAAGCATAGGTCAAAGGGCAGGAAGGGAACCTGGTCTCCTCTGTCTTCTTTAGGGCTTCTGTGTGGCGTTAAAAGTGTTCTCTGCCTGCCTCAGTGATCCTTTCTCTGATATGACATCGGTCTTGATAGTTTCATGCAGTCGTGCCTCTCTTCTCTCCGGACAAGACCCTTGCTGGGCCTGCAGATGGAGAGAAATGCAAGTCCTTGGCATTTACTGCTTCCCTTTCCCACAGGGATCCATCACCAGTAGGGTCACAGCTCTCACATCTCCAGCCCTGTCCAAAGGAGGGACACCACCATGCCTAACTCCCTCTTGTCCAGGATATTTCCCTGCTCTGATGGGATCCAGTTCTCTTATTGCCTTGAAATACTTCCTGCAAGGAAGGGCAGCACTGAATCCAGCCCTGAATCTCACAGAGATGCTCCACTGTCCAGAGCTGCCACTGTTTCCCAGGCCTTCTCTCCCCTGGTTGCATGGCCGGTGGTTGCTTCTGAATCCCCCAACATCACCAGGCTGGTCTTTCCCTGCTGTGGGATCTCTGCTGGGATCAGGATGCTGCTCCACACACCTCTGCCCCTTGGCATTTGGCTGCTGGGCCACAGCACAGCCCCCTGAAGGCTTCAGAGCAGCACTGGCCCTGGCATGACCCTCCATCCCAGTAGGTGCCAAGACCTTGGAGATTTTTCACGGGTCAGGACAAGATGACGGAAACCTAAAAAGAGGCAGTGATGTGAGACAGCAGCTGAAAGCAAAAAGAGCAGTCAGGAATGACAGCACCTCCTGGCACTGGACTTTTCATGGTGCTTCCAAGGGGTGTCCCCCTGGGCTGCTGCATAGACACTTCTGGGAGTAGGTCCCAGGCTCCAGGAGCATCTTCCTCTCCCTGCTGGCAGAGGAAAGCAAAAGGGAGCTTGTGTGTATGAGAGAGGAGATGCAATATCAGCCTCTGAAAATAATCCCTGTGCTTGATGGTAGCCAAGGGTGGCATCACAACTCTGCTCATGGCCACCATTTCCAGCCAAGCACAGCCAGGAGACATCCTGGAGCCTGGGCTCAGACTTCCACACCCTCTGGAGAGTCAGGATCCAGCACAGGAGACCCCCATGGAGGCTCTGGGTGACAAATACCCAAGTGCAGCCCTCGGCCTCCTTTTGGACTCACTGTGACCCCTGGAGGATGGTGAACCCCCTGCCCTGTTGCACTGGCACTGACTGGCAGCAGGGCTCTCGTGAGCATGTGGAGAGCCAGAGAGGGTAAAGAGTCTGGGTTTGGTTGGAATAAAGCCCCAGGAGTGCAAGACTGAAGTGTCAGCAGCCTTGAAGAGGCTGTTGGCTCCCACCCAGCAAATGGGGCCACATGGGCAAAGCAGGGCAGGTCCTGCTGTCTGCATCGGGGCAGATTCCCTCTGCATCCCCTTCTCCAATGATGGATTTGCATCCTGCTTGCCCCCCTCTGTGCCCTGGGCTTGAAGAGCTGTCCTGCAGGATCCTGGGGCTGTGGGACCCTTGGACAGGACAGTGCTGGGATAAAACCCATTCAGGCACCAGTCACATTCCCAGAGCAGCACCCTGGCAGTGCCATCTCCAGGCACCTGCTGTCTCCTGAGACGAAAAGGAAAGCAAAAACATCTCCTAGGAGTTGACCCCTAACTGGAGCAAGAGCACCAGACCTGCACAAGCCAGTAGCGGGAGCTGAAGGCTCGCAGAGGGAAGAGACCTAATGAGGTGCTTTATTAATTGCATTGTGAACTTTTCCTTTAGTGATTCTCCCTGCAACTCCCTCTAGTTAAAACTAATGGCCTGTAGCATGTTCAGCAGATGGATTATCTGTAGGTGCCCAGCAAGCCGGGCCCAGCTGACAGAGGGGTGCATGGGGGCTGCCAGCCAGCCAGCCACACTCCCTGCTGTCCCTCTGTCCACAGAGGGACAGCACAGGGGCTCTGCTGGACCCCAAGGATCAACAGGGTGCTGGGGCACCAGCATCTGCTCCCAGCATCTCTCTGGAGCCCTTGGTGGTGGAATGGGCAGCAGCCAGACAGGCTCCCCATCGCTGGGAGTCACGGTGGGGGGGATTCATGGGCTTGCTTGCCCCATGGCATGAGCCCGGCCCGGTGTGGGCAAGCTGGGTCCCTGCTGCAGTTCAGCTTCTGCTTCTTTGCTTCTGCACAAGGTGTCCTGGAGGCAGTGGGAAGAGGGAGCAGGGGCAGCAGTCTCCAGGCAGAGCTTGCAGACCTGGGTGCACCAGGGCATCAGGGTGGCATGCTGTGACCAGTGACTATTCATCTCCACTCATCCCAGGATGCCAGTCTAGGAGCTACCCAGAGCCTGTTTGAGTTCAGTGGGGATTCAGCCTCATTATTTATATTAAACGATAGCAGATGCTTCCCAAAATGACCAGCCTGTGCTGATGCCCAGCCTCTTGAAAGCAGTGGGAGCAAATGGCTTGTGCTTCCCCATCCCAGGATAAGCCTGGCAGAGCAGGATGGCCTTTCCACAAAGTCAGCAGTGCACATGCCACCCCATGGATTTCACAGTGCCTTGTGAGCAGATATTGATTTCCATCACCTGCTGCATTGAGCTGCCAGCCACTGTCTGCTGTGAGAACAGAGAGCTGTCATCTAGAAAAACCCTGTGGGTGCCATGGGACTCATGATCCGGGAAAGTCTGGGGCCACAGTGGGGCATTGTGGCCCCACGTACCCACTGGAGCCCTTTGTGGCTTAGCCAGGGGCTGTTCTTCCACAGGACTTCTCTATCGCCTCCATCCTCTGTGTCTCAGAGCTGCATCCTGCCCTGCATCCCTTCACAGGCTTTCAGCTCTTCCCATGCTCTCCCCTTTTCCCCTGCCCCTTTCTGGCATCAGGGCTGCTCTTTTCCCAGTGCACAGCAGAGTTAAGGTGGGCACAGGCAGCTCTGGAGCCGGCTGTGGGCTCATCACACATGCTGGGGCATGTCTGCAGGCTGAGCAGCAGGAAGAGGAATAAATTAGCAGATTCAAGTGTAGCTGGAGGTTTCCACGTGGGAGTTTGTTTCATTTTTAAAGCAAGTGATGGTGAAGGCTCCATATTTCAGCCCGTCCACATCCCATTAGTGACTAACATGGATGTGTTTATATCTAGTGTTGGCATTAATTAGTGGTGGGAGATGGGGTGAGTGTGGGCTCGCCACAGATGAGGTGATTCATCCCTTCCCTCCTCAGCACTGCAGACTTTGTACTGTGGCTCCATCAGCCTCACCATCCCCCCTGCTCCAGGGCACTGCCACGTGCCCACCGCTCCCCCATGGACTGTGCCACGGTCAGTGCCTGATGGAAATTCCCTTCTCAGCTCCATCTGCTGCCACATGATGAGCCTTTTGCTTTGCTACCGGAGTCTGCATTGAGAGGTGAAGGTATTTTCAGTCTTGGACCATTTTTTCTCCAGAGGCACCAGCCAGTGCTGTGGGTCTTGTGTAGCACTACATCCTCTCCCATGGTTGAAGCTCTCCTTTGGATGTGCTGGGGTGTTTGGACTGTGGAGATGCTCAAATCAACCCCCCTTCCGAACCGGGAGCCACTTCCCCAGATGCCCCCCTCTCCAGGCCCCCACCATGCTCACCATGGTATTCCATGCAGTCACAGTTCAGGAATGCTGGGCACTGCCAGGGTCACCTCAACCCCCTGCAACAACCCAGCCCATGGTCCCCACCAAGCACCCAGACCACAGGGATGGGATGGATGTGGGGGAGGGATGGGGCAGGATCCATCACCCTGGGAAACCTGCAGCACAGAGGGACTGGGGGTTCTCAGGGGGGCAGGGAGCTGAACGGGGCTGGGGGGCCTGAGCTGTGCAGGGGAAGTGACATTTGTTGAGATGGAGGTTCAGGACCATGACAGATGAGCAGGAGGGTGTTATAAAACAGTATTTCCTCTGTACTGCCTCTCCCCGAGGTCTCTGTGCCTGAAGCCAACCTCATTTCTGTTGAAGTGAAGCCTGGAATGGATGTTCAGTTGCTCTCTTGGCCACAGAGGTGGTCCAACCTGCTGCAGTCAGGGAAGGGCTGAAGGAGGGCTCCAGGGTAGAGAACTGCAATCCTGTGGGAGTGGGCTGGCATCCATGGCACAGTCCAGGGATGAACCAGGGATGAGCCAGGAGTGGGCTGAAAGCTCAGACACTGCCCTAGGTGGTAGTCACCATGCAGGGCCTTGAGCAAGTCTGTTACAGCAGCTCCCCAGAACTGATGTCTATGGGGACGCCTAAGTTCCCTGTGGTTTCAGATACCCCCCCCAAGATCGTCATCAGCCATTCTCATGCCCCTTTTAGCTCCCCACTCCCCCCATTTTCAACTTGTCCACACGTGGTGACCAATGCCATGGGAGGTTCCTCCAGGGCACAGACCTTGGTTGTTCTTGAGCTCCCAGCCATCAGCTGCTCTGAGCCCCACCAGGGATGCCGCCAACCTGAGGACGTGCCTGGTGGTGGCATGGACAAGTCAAACCCAGCTCAGTACTTGGCAGCAGAGCAGTGACACCCCTCCAACCCTCTCTATACAACAGGCGAGGGAATGGAGGGGTCATGGCCACCAGTCCAACGGGCCCTTGATTTGCCTGCATCCCCTGAGAGCTGGTTTCCTGCCTCTTGAACACAAAGCAGCTGTGTTGTTGGGGGTTTTTTCCTCCCTGGAACTGGAATTTTGCTGAATGTTTTGTCCTGGACCAGCTGAAAATAGCTCCAGTCAATGTTAACAATTCATTAGCTCAGTTTTGTCGGGAAACTGTTGTTGCTGCTGCCTTGCACAGGAGGGGAACAGCTCCGGTGCTGCCAGAGAGCGGTGTTCCCTGCCCAGAGCAGCCCAAGGAACTGCTGTTTGCTGGGGAAAAGGCTTCAAAGGCAATTTCAATGGGCTGAAATTGCAAATTTCCACTTGCCTGACCCCACCCTGGCATTTTTTATGCGCTGGTTTGATGCGATGCAGTCCGAGGCAATTAGCTCACCCATCATCCCGATGCCTGTCCAAGTACCAGAGGGACACTTTTACCTCTCCTCGGGACTCTGTGGGAGCTCAGGACAACACTGTGGTCAGCATCCTTAGTGCGGTGGGCTGTTTTATTTAGTTTTAGAAGCCTCTCAGTGTAACACCATCAATTCAGAGCAGGGGTGAGCAAGCCCAGCACACGCTTTTCTTCTGGCTGCCCATTCTTGCTGTTCAGCTGTGCCTCCTGATTGAGCACAGCCACGGTTGATATTTTCCCATCTCCAGCTCTGTGTCTCCCCGTTTCCCATGTGGGGAGCAGGGGTTTCATTACCAGCAATGTCCTTTCCTGGCTGCCCTTATATTTATGGCTGTCCTTCTTTTTTATAGCCAATTTTGTAGAGTGCCCAGCAGTTAGCGCAACTGCTTCCTTTCATTTCCGCGTTATTGCCAATTTCCTGTTCCACAGGCTAAATTTATCACTTCTTTAATTGTTTGATAACTCCTAGAACCAGCTGAGAATCACCCTTCCCTATGCCATCCCATTCCCTGTAGGAAGGCTTCATGCTTCCACCCTCTTGACATTTCTCTGCAAAAAAGGTTCCAGCCTCATTCTCAGCCTCTCTTAGGTGCTTTTGGCCTCCTTTCTCTCCTTTTAATTTACCAGCCCAGCTCAGCATCCATACTTTAGTCCATTACCAGTTTGTCCCAGGAATCTGAGGGTCTGCCTGGAGGTCTTCCTCCTGTCAGCCAAGGTGGTGTTATCTGAGTTATATCCTCAGCTCCTGCCTGCCTCAGAGTGGATACCAGGACTTCATCCAGGTGTGAAGAGCCTCTGGAGGTGGGGGAAGGTCTATGGCACCTGCTTTCTGCCTGACTTGAGGTGTGAGGTGAGTAGGAGAAGGAAGGAAGGATGTGGTGATGTTGGGGCAGCACGGTCCTTCCCAAAGACTGGTCCAGCCTGAGCTCTGAGGCTCCAAGTGCAACACAGTGAGACCATTTTTCACTTCAGTGCTGAACGCCTCATGCCTGCTCAGATCTGTGAGCTCTCCAGAGTCCCTGGGGACTCTCTGGGTATCTGCTGTCCTGCTCTGCAGAGCCAGCAGGATCCTGGCTGCTGGTTTCACCCGAGCTCGGGGAGATCTGCAGACCGGCTGTGGTGGGTTCTGCTCCAGCAAAGATTTCCCTCCTGACTGCAGGCTTTGCTGGGAAGCTTCCCGCTTTACTCCTAGATTCAGTTTGAGCCAGACTTGTACTGCCTCCAGTTATTGCTGTGGATTTGTGTCGGTCCTGCCAGACTTCTGGCCGCTAGCAGTTTGACTGCTTTTGGATCCCTCCTCTCTCCTGGTGCCTGCAGCACCATGGATTGGTTTCCATGGGGTGCCCCAAGCCATGCAGCCCTGGATCTCCTTCAGCAGGGCACCATTTGGCACAGGTTACCATCTTGTTTCCAAATGCCTTTCCCCAGATGCTGCAGCAAACCCTCAGCCTGGGTGCCAGGCGGGCTGGAGGCCTGAAGCCCATCCCCAAGGCCAAGCCCCACATGCAAGTTGTGCCTCTGTGCCCTCAAGAAAGCTTGGGGGGCCTCCAGGAAGGGCAGGGGCATCTGAAGGTATCAGTGAGAAGACAGGTTTGGGCAGTGGGCAGAGCCACATGTGCCCCACAGACCACCCCATACTGGCTTCCCCATTCCAGGGGCTCCACTCCATCCCAAATCCCAGCTCAGTGACACCAAAGAAACATCATGCCAAGACTTTCTGCCGAATAACACCCAAACATCCCAACATCTCAAGCATGTGCTCCACTCCAGGGAAGTGGTCACAGCCCCAAACCTGCCAGAGCTCAAGAAGTGTTTGGACAATACTCTCAGGCACAATGTGGGATTGTTGGGGTGTCTGTGCAGGACCAGGAGTGGGACTTGGTGATCCCTGTGAGACCCTTCCATCTCAGGATGTTCCATGATTCACCAGCCTGGCTGTGCTGTCACAGAGGGGCTGAGCATCCCTGCTGTGCAGAGCCCCAGGAGCACCACACCTTCTAGGAAGGATCCTTGTCCAGTAAGCCCCTCATTCATCCATTTGGGACCAGTTTGTTGTCCTTATTGCTTGACGCTCCCTTTGATGCATGAATTAGATGAGTCTCAATGCTGTGCCCCATTTACACCTCACTGTGTGAAATCCCCCAGGCCCAGGGGGGAGCAGCAGGTCCTCAATCGAGCTCCTGCCCCAGCCTTTATGTCTCCCCTGAAGCCACTCTGGTCCTGCAGTGCTGTAGGTGAGAGCTACCTTTTCAAGGGAATTTGGAGCTACAGAATTACCAGGGGGCTTCACGCCTTGCATTGTTAGTGCTTCTCAAATATTTATGAAAAAACAATCTGGGGATAATTAATTCAGCAGTGATGGCAAAGCCCGGCTGAGATTTATTTGATGGATATGATTGGAGCATGGACAGAGCTCTGCCAAGTCCAGGAAAGTATATCATCAATAATAGATTTGTCAATAGATGAGAACATCAGCAGATAAGCTAGTCTTGAGTGCCACCTGGCCAGCACATTCCCTCAGCCACCCGTGGCCAGTGCCTGGCAAACAGCTGCCACACAGCTCCCTGTGCCACCTTTCCCGGCTGGAGTCCTGGTGGCCAGTGGCAGGGGACCAACCAGAGCATCACCAGAGCCACTTGGCACAGCTGGGGACAAGGCTGGAACACAACCAGCTGCGGGGGGGGGGGGGGGGCCACG
>JAWMRA010000028.1:2101572-2121990 GCA_035584735.1 Pseudotriccus pelzelni | reverse complement strand
CCCCCCCCCCCCCCCCCCTCGGAGTGAAGAGCCCCAGCGCGGGCCATGTGCCATCATTCCTCCCTTTGGTGTTGCCGCCGCCCTCAGGGGAGCCCCTGCTCTGGGATTCATGGCACAAAGGCGACCTTGAGCACTGGGAGGTCTGTGCCCTTTCCTTGAATATCCCTTGAATAGCTCCGTGCCCGCGGGGTACCCCTGACCCCGGCCCTGCCGCCCAGCAGCGGCTGGTCTGGGGCTGCGAGGTCTCGCCGGGGGCTGCACACACTGAGCCCATTCATGGGGCAGAAAGGGGCTCTTGTTCCCGGCAGACAAGCTCCGGGGTCCGGAGCAGCTGCGGTGACGCGAGTCCACCCGGGGCAGGACCAGCCCCGGGTGCTTCACAGCCCGACTGGCTCCAGCAGGGCTGGATCGGGAGCCACACCATGTTCCCCAATTCTGGCAGCTGCAGGAGCAGCACAAGCAGGGCCCCACAGCCTCCAGGGGGTCTGTGCCTCACTGGGCAGGGGTGCCCCCTCTCCCCGTGGGCATCAGGGCTCCCCGTCCACCTGGGTCTCTGGCTCAGGCTGCTTCTCATCATCTTCAGGGACTGGGACTGGCTGTGCTGAGATGTCTCATCCCATTCCCAGTGCACCAGGCAGGGAGCAGACCCCATGAGCAGTGAATCTGTGCAGCCAGGGCACTGTCACCTTCCCCTGGCACCTGCCACGCTGGGTGGGCACAGGGCAGCAGAGACAGGAAGCACGGTGAGATGGCTCAGGTGGGAACAGGAGAGATGCTGAGGGCTGAGGGCTGATGGACGATGACCCCATCCAGCCCTGCAGCCTCTCCCCTGGCATTGCTCCAGCTCTGAAAATTCTCAGAAGCCCACTTTTGCAAAACCCTGCGGTCTTTGGCATGTGGGGCCATGAGTGGGGCACATTCCGTGGGGCAGGACAAGGCAGGAGATGCCAGGCTGGGCTGCACCTGGGGGTCTGTGCCTCCCGGGACAGGGTTGTCCCCTCGCCCCGCGGGCATCAGGGCTCCCCCGCTGCTTGGGTCGCTGGCTCAGGCTGCTTCTTATCCATCTGCTCTCCTGTCACATCCCTGTCTCTCTGATTATTTTAATGAGGATAATGATTCACACCTGGGCAATTCAAACCCACTAACAATAACAATTTTAATTAGTTTCCACTACAAATCTGAAACGTCGTCATTAACATTTAAAACGCTTGCGATTGGCAACTCCGGATAAAGCCAGGACTGGGTGGGCTGGGGGGAGATGTGGGGAGGGTGGGCAAGGCTCGAGGGTACAGGTGGGATGGGGAAACTGCTGACAGGAGTCAAGGACAAGTAACCACACGCTGAGATTGGCACTGAGCTGGTTCCCTTTGCTTCTGTCAGCCCCCAGCCCGCTGTGGTGGCATGTGGCAGGGAAATGGATCACCTGGTGAGTGTGGGCAGAGACCAGCACATGGTACTTGGTGGCACCTTGGTGGCATCTTGGCTGCTTTTGGGGACCGGTGCAGGAAGGGGGTCCCCACGGTGGGAACACCCATAACCCAGGCAGGGACACCTACTTGCCAAGCAGAGCAGGTCATGTGTCCCACACTGCCCACAGAGAAGGGCACACATCCCAGGGGCTCACCCTGCTGCCCCAAGGCTCTTTTGAAGCCCAGAATACATTTTTTTCTCCCTCAAAAAAGCTGCCCACAGCCATCATGAACACTGGGGTCAAGCCTTCTGAGTCCTACACCCACTGTGTGCACTCAGCAGCTCCTGGTGCCTCTCCTGCCAGGCAGCCCCACCCATCCCTCTGCCCCAGCCTTCCACCTCTGCCCAAGGAGTGCTGAGAACCTGGGGAAGACCTTGAGGGGACCAGGCAAGGATGCAAACATCCTCCTCTCTGACAAAGTGTGAGACTCACCAGAGAAGATGTGATGGTGCCCTGGAGGTCGATAAAGGGGATTTTTGATGGGAGTGGGAAGTGCCAGTGCCCTAAGGGTGCAGACTGGGCTGAGCAGGTTCTGGCTGGTGCAGTCTGTGTGCAGATCGCTATGTGGGGGTACATGGGGAGTGCTCCCCAGACCTCTCTGACCCAGACTCTCCAAACTCTCCCTGTGGTGCATCTCTTATCCCAGGGTGCTGTCACAGGGATAAGGGGAGGGGGGCTTTGGAGAGACTGCCTGGAGTTGGGGCAGTGTCTGGGGCTAGGGGGGTGCTGGGAGCAGAGCAGGATTAAACAGCTGCAAAGGGACCTGCTGCTGTCACCCAGCACTCACTGGGGTCTGGGGTTCCTCCTGCCCCGACTCCTCTGCAGCCTGACACAAGCCAAGGCAGCTCTGCATTTCCACTGCTCACTTTTCCTCCACTGGAGGCATTTGTAGCTCCGCTCACAGGCTTTACCCTTGCCTGGCTTGCTCAGGCATGTGTGGCTGGGGACCACACTCCAAGAAATTGCTCCAGGTGCTACAGGGAACAAGGGGAAAACACAACATGGGAGATGCTGTGGTCCAGCTGCTGCCTGTGGGATGTGGGGTGTGTGTCCCTGAGGATCCCTGCTCAGTTTTCCCTGGACACCAGCTCTGTCTTTGCAGAGCGGAGCCCTTCCTGGCTGCTCCTGGCACTGCTGCTTGCCTGTCCGTGGAGGAAGCTGGAGGAAGAAACACTTCCACAGTGCCCAGCTCAGGCAACCTGTCAGTGATCACATCAATCATTCAGCCCAGCCTGGCCTCACGGGACGTGTTTAGCAGGAGGATATGGAATAATGCTGGGCCAGGATGTCAGGAGGCACATGTGAGGCCCGCGTGCATGTCACCCCGGCGGCAGGGCAGAGGAGCTCTTCCCAAGGCAGCAGGAATGAGCAGCAGAGCTGAAGCTGTGGTTTGAGGGCAGCAAGGACTCAGCAGTCCCCCTGAGGATGCCCTGGCACAGGGGGGAGCAGGAAGGGCTCCTCCCACCCACGGTATCCTGGCACCTGGGGTGCCACGTGTAGCAGAAGCTTGCAGGGATGGAGAATACAAAAGCTCAAGGGATGTGGCAGCTGCTTGGCAAGGGAGACTCACAGCCTGGGCAGTGACCTTGGGGTCAGACTGGGGACAGCACTGCAGTCCTGAGGCTCTCTGATGTCCTTGGAGCTGTTTCCTGGAGTTTGTCCAGCTCTTCGAGTGCAGATGGAGGAGCTGCCTGTGCCCTGCCCTTTCCCCCGACCTGGCAAGCCTGGGGTTCACCAGGGCTGGAGCTGCTGCCGTTGTGTCTGCCCTGCCAGCTCTTGTGCAGGGGTATAAAGGACTCTTCTGGAGCCACGAAGGAGCCCTGGGCTTGGGTTGCCTGTTGTCTCAACAGTGCAGTGAGGGGAACTCAGCTGAGAAGGGGTAGGGTTGTGTCTCCACAGCTCAAGACCAGGACAGACCCTGCAGCCCCTCACCTCGGACCCCCACACCGGTGGGGAAGAGAAGGTTGTGTTAGCAATACCCCCAGTCCACCTGGATCCCAGTGCCAGTGCCCTCTTGGCATGGCGAGATCCTGCCTGGCTCAGCAACACTCAGGAGACCCCTGGGCAGACTTGAGAGCATTCTGCTGGCCCACAGCAGAGAGGGGATGATGCAGTCAACACACAGGGCTTGAGACAGGGTGGTGGCATCGCTGCTGACAGCCCTGGACCAGAGCCTGCACCAGAGCCTGCGCCAGAGCCTGGCCAAACCTAGGCTCAGCAGCTTCCTGAGGGGCAGAAAGCTGGAGTGAAGATTACAGCCACGTCCTCTCCTTCCCCCAGCTACACCGGCTGTTGTCTTGGTGTAAACAAGGTATTTAATATGCAGAAGAACTCATTAGCATCTCCTGGTTTTAACGGCACCGTGTCTGCAGCTGGACTCCTGGGACGTGTCACAGGAAATCTCTACACACAACTTTTAATTACAGACAAGTGGGTGGACATGTTGTCATTACCAGCTTCCGGTGCTTCCTGCCAGTCCAGCTCTGCCTCGCCTCTGGAGGAGCCCTTTGCCAGGCTGGGGCTGCCTGGGCTGCAGGGGGCTCCCAAGGCAGTGGGGATGGGGGGGGTGACACTGTGGGTGGTGGGAACCAGAGGGATAAACAGGGACCTTCCAGCAGCAGAGATGCAGCAGTGTCATCACTGGCTCACTGCAGCGTGGAGCCAGGTTTTGGAGTCCCACCCCTAATTGTAAGGCAGGATGAGTCAAACTCTTGTGAGTATATGAGGTGACATGGATGAAGCCCCATGCCCTTCCTCTGGATCTTCTCAGGCCCTGCTTCAGGGTGTTCTCCATAAATACTTGGACAGCCACCCCTGTCCCCCTTTCCCATTCTTTGGGGTCCTGTGGCTCATGATTACAAGGGACAAGGAAACACTCAGCCCTTTGCTGGGGTCAAAACAAAGGTTCCTGGAATGTCCCCTGCTCATCCCAATGTTCCAACAGAGAGGCAGCTGTGGGCTTGAAGGTCATTGTGCAGTCAGATGGCCGCTGCTCATCCATTGTTGCCCAAAATCAGTGGTGTTGGCCCAAGATGGACTCTCCATCATCCCAGTGCATTTCCAGAGCCTGGAGCTGCGCATCTGTGGTGAGAACAACTAAGTCCTGCTGGTTGACTGCAGAGAGAGCAAGGAGGACAGGGTGGCTGGGTATAAAATCCTCACATGGCAGGGATGGCAGCCCCGGGCTGATCCAGCCTCCAGCCCAATCTGCAGCCAGGTGTTGGAAACCAGGAATGGGAAAATCACAGGAGCAGGACAATTGAGACCCCTCCTGCACAGTCCTGGGCTGCTGAAGCCTGCACAGAACTTCCCTTCTCTGATCCATGTCAAGAGCCTGCCCAGGGCAGCAGCTTGGCTGGGACATGGGCAGACATGTCCAACACTCTTTCTATCACGCAAGGAGACCACCTGAGATCCAGGCCTGATTTCAGATGCTGGGCTGGTATAGAAAGCAACTCTTGTCCTCCCAGGTTCCCCTCTGAGCCCTGGGATATCATCCAGCTCACCAGCCTCAGCTCCAGCAGGATCTGCTTGCTCTGGAGCAACACTTTTGGAAGCCAGTCCTGGGCAGGTTTGCTTTAGCAAGCAACTCACGGCTGAGGATTTCTCACTTGCTTTCCCTTGGGGACACTTGTGTGCTCAAGGGAGGGTGGAGGGGGGCACTCAGTCACTTTGCACACAACCTCTGGATGTTTTGGAGGCTTCAGCAAGCAGTGCTCAGGCTGTGAGGCACAGCCAAACAGCTGGCACTGGCCACCACATCTGCGCTGGGGCTTGTCCTCACATGGGCTGCGGCTTCCAGGCAGATGCATCCCTGGGGAGGCAGCTGGGCAGGTTATAATGTCTCATCCATCAAAGTTTTTATCCAAAGCCATTTGTTGGCTACTAGAGTTATCTGAAGTACCATCCCAACCATGACATGCCCCTCTTGAGGTGGGCAGCGGGCAGAGAGCAGCAGCTTCCCTGGCAGCTGAAGGGGTGCCCTTTCCATCCCTGGCCAGAGATGGTAAATCCTGGCCAGCTAATGCAGGCTGGGATTTGTGTGGGAGGAACCAAAACAAAAAAAAACAAACCACAAAACAAACCCAAAAACAAGTCCCAAGAACTAAAACCAAAACTTAAACCCCCAAATCATCTACAAACCCAGGGAGAGTCCAGTGCTGGGACACAGATTATTCATAGGTAGTTTGGGCATCTCCAGGGTGCAGGAGGGTACAGGAGGCACCCTGGAGGAAGGTTTTTTAAGATGAGATTGGGTGTGGCATCAATGCCATGGTCTGCTAACCCTTGGATTAAGGATTGGACTTGATGATTTTGCATCTTCTATGATCCTATGATTCTAAGAACCAGCTCATTCACATGTACTTTGGGCATCTCCATGGTCTCTGGCAATGGGGCATCTGTGCCTTTTCCTGTTCCCTTGGAGGAGCCAAAGAGAGAACAAAATCGTGGGCCTGGGCTGGATTTCAGGATCTATGCTCCTATGAGGGCACAGATCACCCCCTGAGCAGTAGGGCCAGGAGGAAGTTATAAGAACCCTAATCACTCACAGCACCCCAGTCTGTGAGGCTGCCAGGCTTTGTTATGTGCCCAGATCTCAGAGGACATCTTATCCTCCTTCTTTTCCTCCTCCTTCTCCTCCTCCTCCTCCTCCTCCTCCTTCTCCTCCTCCTCCTCCTCCTCTTCTTCCTCTTCCTCCTCTTCCTCCTCCTTCCCCCAGCCAGGACTGAGCGTGCTGCTGGCACCACTTTGCTGCATCCTCCCCAGGGACCATCAAGCCAAGCACAGGCAAAGCTGCTCTGCAGCCCGGGGGTCACTGGAGGTGAGCAGAAAGGTGACATGTGGGCATGTGTCCTCTCCTCCTGACGTATCTCTGGTGCCCTCCCCTTACCTATTGCCCTCTCTTGAACTGCCAAGCGAGCTGGGATCCCCTGCAATGATCAGAGACGCAGCTGGATAAAGGGATCCCGCCCATTCGCCTGCTCCTTCCCCTCTCCAGCTGCACTGTCCCTTAAATTGCTCTGGCCCTGCAGGTCCTCGCTGCCAGCCACAGCCTAAAACCAGCTGCCTTAAAAATAACCCTCTAGAAACCCCAGCCTGGCTTGGCAGGGGCTGGAAGTGAGCAGAAGGAGCTGGGATGCAGCAGCCTGGGATCCCGTGTACCCTCTTGCCTGCCCAGATGGGTGTGCACAGTCGGCCGTGCAACCAGGGATTTATAGATAGCCTGGGATTTCTGCACCACCACGGCTCAGAGCTGCCATTTCCGCCCCCAAATGTGGGCACTGGGGACACGTAGCCACATCTGTGCCAGAGTGACACCTCTCCAAGGGACCACTGTCCCCTTCCCAGGGGAAAACACGCCAGCCTGGCAGGAGGTGGGATTTGGGGTCAGTGGGGTGACTTCTGCACAGGGAGGGCTGGCACAGGGTGCTGGCTTGGGGGGGAGATGACTGTGGGATGTTTGGTGGCAAGCACGGACAGATGTGAACTGTCCCAGACAGGAGGAAGGGTGGCAGATCAGGAAAGCCAGTCTGGAAAAATCTGAGTGCTTGCACAAAGATGCTGCACTGGGAAAACCGTGAGGATTTACACCTGGAATGGGAAAACTGCGAGAGGGAGGGCTGGGGGGAGTGTCTCACCCAGGGAAGGGGGTGAGAAGTACTCTGTGGCGCTCTCCATAGCAACTGTGGGGCTAGGAGGAGGATTAAGGGACAAGCTTTGGCTGTGCTGATCCTAAACTACTGCCTGAAGGGCTGTGAAGCACCGTGGGTGTCCCTGTGCTTCCTGCCCTCTGGAGATCTCCTGTCTGGAGGGGCATCCAGCTGGTGCCTGGCAGTGGGACCCCAACATCTGACCTGACAGCAGAGATAGGGCTGGTTTGGTGGCAAAAACACACAGAGGTTCCCGAAACCCACCAGCTGGGCACCTCCAGTATCCTGATGCCCCCAGGTTTAACCCCTACCCTGATGGGGATGGGCCTCCTGTTCCCCTGAATCCTTCCCAGCCAGCACTTGGGTCTCACTGATGCTGGTGAACTCTACAAGGAGAAAACTCCTTTCCACGAGGTATTTTTAAGCCTCCATGATACTTCCAGACTTTCAGCATCAGTGCTACCTGAAAATTGGGGTCTCTCCTGTCCTGCCTGTCTTCAGAGTGTGTTCTGGGGGATGTGTGTTCATCGACAGTTGAGTGAGTGTCACGTGCACTCCACGCAAGAGCAGAGGTGTCTGAGCTGTGCCGAGAGCCAGGCAGGGAATGCCTCCCTCACCCTACGTCACCGCCACTGGTGACCTGGATTCCTCCCTGAGACACGAGCTGGTGACCTCAGCAATAAAGAAAGAAGTGGAATAAAACCAGGGCAAGATAGATGCCTGTTTTATAGGCTTTTTAAAAGCTTTTGACTTGTTCTGGCAGGCAGGACTAACCTTAAATTGCCATGTGATGGAACTGGGGGAAAATCTTCTGGCAACATCAACGCTGTGCACTGATCCATCAAAGAGCAGGATAAAAATAAACAGCATGGAAACGGGCCCTGGGGCTGGAAGGATGAGCAGGACCCCTGCACCCCAACGGAGCACCCTGCCTTCACCCTCAGAGCTGAGCATCCTCAGCTTCCTGAAATCAGGGATCAGCCCTGTGCAGAAGGGGGTCTGAGGACTGGAATCTCCCCCTTATAGGATTTTCCCATGGAAATGTCCTTGGCTGGGATCCCATTGCTGCACCTGGGCCTCTGCATGGCCCTGTGGGACTCAAGGTTGGCACACTGGCATCCCTACCAAGGTTTATAAAATAGACCCAGGGTAAATGTCTTGCTCTGAGGAGGGAGGCGGAAGATCCCTAAACAGAGCTGGGATGTCTGCTCTGGAGAGGGGTCACATGCCAGCTGAACACACCCTTGGCCAGGGTGCACAGCATGGAGCATTGCCCTGTGTCCACTCAAGCTCTGGCTGGAAGAACAGGGCTGGATGTCCCTGCATATTGGAAAGATGGATAGAAACCCAATCCCATGAGCCAGTCCAGCTGTGTGGTGAGGGACTGTATGGCATCACCTGTCAGCTTCCCATCTCCCAGCTCCCTCCCTGCTGGAGCACCTCTGGAAGAACAGACCTGCTCTCCACTGTGGCCTCAGGTCACAAACTCTTTGTGTGATCCAACCAGATCCAAACTGCCCTCAGCACCCAGGGGTGACTTCCCAGGAACATCCACACAGACCTGCATCCATGGAAAGGGCTAGGAGCTGCAGGGAGCTGGGTGCTGAGGGGGTCCATGGGTGCCCATGGGTGCCGGTGAGCGCGGGTCATTCCCAGGATGTGGCACTTGTTCCAGGGCACCCAGGGACCATGGGGGAGGCACAGTCCTGGTACCAGTGATCCTGTGTCACCCCAGGGACACAGGGTTGGGGGAATCCATGTGACTGGCTGCTCTGCCTTTCAGTAGAGAGCATTGGCAGCATCAGATGTGCTGCTCTGATCGGGAGGGCTTTGAAGCGGCTTCTAATGCATTTCTAATTCCTGCTTATCGCCGGAGCCTGTTGGAGCTTGTCTCCCAACCCCTCTCTGTGTCCTGTGCTGTTACAGGAACATCTTAACTTCAGAGCTGTGGGGTTTGCCTGGAAAACCTGCCCATAAGCCCCTGCCCCACTGCAGAGAGGGAGGCTCACACTACGTCAGCTCCCTGCCTGTCCCTCTCCCACTCCCTGGAACCCTTGGGATGAGGTAATCTGGCCCCTGCCAGGCTCTGATGGCATCTCTGGCCTGGCAGGTGTCCCTCTGCACCCTCTCTTCCACAGGGAAGAGGGAAGACCATGTAGGATAAACCATGCCTGGCCTGTTCCTACTTTCCCCATGCTCACAGCTCAGCCTTCATCCCATTCCTGCACATCCTTGGCCACAGACCCATGCAGCAAGCAGGGAGCAGGGACAACACGTGTGAAGCCCCTGGAGAGGAGGGAAATTTGAAAAAAATGACATTATCCCCAACCCTGTTGTCCCTGAGAGACCTTTTGGGGGGTGACAAAAAATCCTTGTGGGACAGGACAAGTGAAGTGTCCCCTGTGCTGGAGGTCTGGCTGCCGTGGCTGGGGGCCAGGAGCTGGGTCCCAGCCCCTGTGCCCTCCCATTTTGTTGCTGAGAGGGCAGTGGAAGGAGCAGCCTTGGCATCCAGCGCTGCGGAATGCGGAGCCTCTCGATGTACTGGGGAAATGGCTCAGTGCAAAGTGCTCTGAGGCTGTGGATGGGAAGTGCCCTCTGCACCGCGCTGAAAGCTGTTATTAGCGCTAATGGCTCTTTTGCTGGGAATATTCAAATAGCAACCACTCCATTTTCATTGCAAATCTTACCCCTCCCCCCCTCTTCCCTTGCCCGCTCCGCTGTGAGGAAGACAAAGGCTCCTCGCTGCATTCCCGCATGGCTGGTGCCTGCTCAGGCACCCTCGGCGCTGGCAGGAGCGGCAGCCACGGGGAGGGATGTTTGCACAGGAAAGGGCCAAAGCAGCTGCTAAACCAGCTCTGGGGGAGCCAACAAAGCTCCCCTGTGCGAGGAGCAGGTGGAGCCAGGTAGAAAGCGCTGCCACAGTGGTCAGGAGTGACAGGGACAGTGTGGGAATGCAGAGCATCCCTGCTTCGTCCCTGCATCCCGAGGGATGGGGTGGATTGGGGCTGGCTCCGTGGGCACCCAGCCTGCCTGACACTGGCTGCTCTATTTGCATTTCAGGGATTCACGGAAAACGAGGGTGATTTTTTTTCCCTCTTAGTAAGCACAGAGTTTATGTTAGTTGAAAATTGACTCGATAAATATTTCAGCCAGTGTTTTAACTGCATGTGCGAGTTTCAAAGGCTATTAGGGAGCAGATTTATCCAAGCAGGCACTGAATCACACTGGCCAGAGCACAGCATGAGTATAACACTGCTCCCAGGGGAGCTGTTCGTGCCGCTGCCCGGCTTGGATAAAGCAACTTCCCTGCGAGCTGGTCGGGATGGGAGGTGGGATCCGCATCCCTGGAATGCCAGTGGACAGCAGGCACTGGGGAGTATGCCGAGATGGGAATTTGCACCATGGGGCACATGAATCACGGGAATGCCTTACTCTGGAAAGCCTCGTGCGACCAATGTCTCTGCAGGGTGGTTTGGGAGGATGAGGAGCCCTGGGTGCTGCTGCTGCCCCAGCACTGGGAGGATCTAGCACTGCCGGGGTGCTCCCTGGTGCTGCAGGAATGAGCTGAGCAGTGGCAGGGGAGGGCACGAAGCCCTGGGGGAATTATCTTCTTCCGTTTGATGGGGAGAGGGAGGCAATTACCGCTGGCAGAGCCCTCCCTATTGTCCTGTGCACTGAAATGGCCCCCCGGGCAGGCTTCCAGACATGCATGGCTTGGCGGGTTCGGGCTCTGCAGCTCCCGGCACCGTCACATCTCCGACCCAGCAAGGCACGACCAGCCCCGCTGGAGCAGCAGGGATCTTGTTTTGGGCACTTGCCACCCCCATCATCTCCAGTAGGCCCTCTGTGCCCCCTCTCTGCCCATCTCCCCGGGGTGCCTGGAAATGCTCACAGCCAGCCAGACAAGTGGAAACCACTCCTCTCCATTTGGAAATTAAATGGGAGCTTTAAATACTGCTGAAGCCAATCGATGGGGTGGGCAGGAGCCCAGCATGGCCCTTGCCAAGAGCTGTCCTGTGTGGAGAGGGGAGGGCTGCGGACCCCAACTGCCTCAGCAGTGTCACCTATGATGTCCCCAGCCTTGTATGGGGACACCCCACCCTCCTGATCCCTCCCCGTGGTGACAGGGAGCGTGGTCCTTGTCCAATGGCATCCGTGCCCCGGGGTGGGATCAGTTACAGATCCGCTGGCAGGCGGGGGCAGGGAGCCTTGCGCTGGGGTCAGAGCAGTTTGCTCTGGGATTAGAGCACTGTTTAGCCATGGCACGATGCAGTAACCCTGCTCTGCTTTACTGAGTTCCCTGGGATTAATATTTTGTTTCAAGGGATTAGGGCGATTAGGAGTGTTGTGGGGATGCTGCAGGATGCAGGGCTGCTTTTACTGCTGCCACACAGCAAACAAGCACTGAGCCAAAAGGAGTTGGTCTCTCGGCTGGATTGGAGGGATCCAGAGAGGCCCCAAAGTCATGTTCCCATCTCCAAGGGCTGCTGGTCCCTCAAGGGTCCATGACCAGGGTGTCAGGGCCATGCACAGAGCTGCAGAAGACACACCTTGCCCAATCCCTTTGGTGGGATTCAGCCCCCATGGTGACATCCAGCCTTGTTGGTGGGATCCAACCCCCTTGGTGGGATGCAAACACACCTTGTACTGTGCCAACTGAGCCCAAGCCTGGCCTGTCCCCACCTTTCCCATCCTCACAGCTCAGTCTTCACCCCATTCCTGCACACCCTTGGCCACAGACTCCCGTGGCAACCAGGGAGCAGGGGCAACCTGTGGGAAGCACTTGGAGAGCAGGGAAACATGAAAAAATGACATTATGAACTGTCGCCAAGTCCCCACACCCATCAGGGACCTTTCATTCCTGAGAGATGCCAGCAGCTTCTGGCACTGGGACCATACATGCCACCCACCAGCACACCGGGGGTACAGCTGTGCCAGAACAGCAGCTCCTGGCTGGCCCCAGGTTGCAGTTGTCCCTTGCTCCCCAAATGTCCCCAGAATCCCCAGTTCCCTCTGTGAAACACCCTTCTGGCATAGGAAGTGATGGAGTCCAGCACACAGAGCTCAGTGGGGCTGGAAGCAGGACCAGGGGGAACAGCTCTTGCCTCATCTATCAGTGCAGGAGTGAAGCTAAAATTGCAAACCCCACCCAAGGCTGGAAGATGGAATAGCCAAGGAACAGCAGCTGGAAGTTCAGGCCAGGTCTCCGGCTGGGTATGATGCCCTGTGGAGCCCTGCACCACGGGTGGCAGTGCCAGGGATACTTTTCAGGCTCCCACATCCCAGCCCTGACCCTCTGCCAGTGTCTCTGCTTGTCACGTCGTGCTGCAGCCCAGATCACTGATCCAGCTATGGAAGACTTGGCTCCATTCCTGAAAAAGCTCCACCAGTGGCACAGCCGAGAGTGAGCCAGGAGTGTGCAGTGGGACTCCCATCCTGCAGCTCCTCACAGCTGATGCTCCTGGGCCAGCTGCATCAGAGCTTGAGGGGGCTACAGGGAGAGGAGCAGCCCCCAGACCTCTGCTAGGTCTTGCAGACCTTGTAGTTTGTACTAACACTTGCCTGCAGATGAGACCCCAAAGTCACACCCATCCATCCTCACCATCTGGGATGGACACGAAGCCTTTTGCTTGGGTTCTACCGCCCTTTCTCCCCTCTCACTCCCTGCAAGGGGCTCCAAGTTCTTACTGGCCCACAATCTACAGAGCAAGAGGTGAGGCTGTGGGGTTTGGGCTGGTTTAGCTGCAAATACCTGAAGGGAAGTGGCTGAGATGTTGGAAGTGACCATCTCCATCTTGGCAGGTGGCATCCCAGGCAGCCGGAGGCTGCATCTTGGCAGCTTGTGCTGGATGTAAGGAACAATGCTTCCCCTGAGGCAGGTTAATAGAGAGGAGGGAGGATCTGCCTCTCTGGAGGTCTGGACAGACAGAGCCAGGGCTGACCTTGCCTGGTGAGCAGAGACTCATGAAATGGTTTGTGTTGCAAAGGACCTCAAAGATGATCTCATCCACCCCCTGCCATGGGCAGGGACACCTTCCACCAGCCCAGGTTGCTCCAAGCCCCGTCCAACCTGGCCCTGGACACTTCCAGGGATTCAGGGGCAGCCACAGCTTCTCTGGGCAACCTTTGCCAGGGCCTTCCCACCCTCACAGAGAAGAATGTCTTCCTAACATTTAATCTAAATTCCCCCTCTGTCAGTTTGAAGCCATTTCCCCATATCCTATCAGCCGTTCCATGGATGGACACACGCGGGCAGTGCACCCCCAGCTCACGTGTGTTCCCCTAGGGAAGCTGTGTGTGAAAATCCACACTTGCAGAGATCCAATTGCACACACACAGTGGGAGGGATGTGTGTGATTGCTGGGAGTCTCCCAGCCGTGGGCATTTTGCAGAGGGATAAGTTGCATCCAGGGAAATTTTCTTCTTTATGAAGCAAATGTGCAAAACTGCTTTGGGCACGGCCACACTCAGACCCCCAGAAAACTGAGACAACAGGTCTTTCCTGGCCACATATCAGTGCCTGGCTCCTGCCCATTCCCAACCAATTCTCTGGGAGAGGACCAGGCTGTGCTGGGCACTGGCCATGCTGGAAGAGAGAGATTTCCAGGTCTGGGGTTGAGCTGGAGATCTGCAGAGGAGGGAGGACTGGGTGGGCTGAGGGGGGGGTTAGTGCCTGGGGTGAGCAGAGCTGGTTTTCATCCTTTCCCCTCCTCCACCCTGTGAGCAGAGCTTTATTTTAAATCCTTTTCCAGTGAACCCTCCCTCCGAGCTTGCGCTGTGCCGGAACAGTTTAATATTGAGGAGAGACAAATGAGTGACTCACGCACACACAGGGAGGATAAAAATACTCAGCCCCATGTGTCCCATGACTGGACCTGTGTGGGGTAGCTGTGCAGAGAGGGGTAGCTGAACATGCTGGAGGTGACATCCCATCTCCCACAAGCAAAGCCAGGTCCTCTGTGGACTCAGCGAGTGCTGCCAATGCTGCTCTTGCCTGACTCTGCTGGCCAGGAATGACAGAGGTGCCATGGGGATCTAACCAGGGCTCATGTGGACTTTGTGTCCTTCATCAAGCAGAGGAAGATGCAGCTCTGGCAATAACTCTGGTTCCCAGAACCCTGAGACCACCAAGCCAGAGACAGCGCATTGTGAAAGCAGCAGCATGTACGCTCAGGTTGCATCCAAGGGGTGGCCACAGGGCAGGACCTGGTCTCCTGTGGCCTCTGGAGATGTGACACAGCCTTTTTGGGCAGCGTCAGCAAGGTTTGCCCAGCTTTCAGTGCCACCCTGCTGCTACTCAGGTGGCATGTGCAAAGTCAGAGCAGAGCAGCTCGTACTAACACTTTCCTATTGCCAGGGAGAACAAGGTTTGAAAGCAGAGCTTTCACATTTCTGGTCTTTTGCATTGCCATTTTTGAAAACAGGACATTTTGCAATGGTTCTTTTTCACACTTCATGCTGCTTTTTGCATGTTTTATGATGCAAGACTGTCGTGTTGGTGAATGCACACACTGTCATTAAGACCCAGGGACAATCCATGCCCATCTCTCCCCTTCCTAGGGGCCATCTGTGCCCATCCCTCCTGTTTCCAGGCACTATCCATGCCCATCCCTCCTGTTGCTTTGTCCCCTGGTGCAGAACTGATGGGTGACAGTTGTCCCACACCCTTGCAGAGCCTGCTGATCAGTGTCTTGGTGTCAGGAAACAGCAGGGTTGGGAGGAGACATCACCCAAATGTCTCTGGAGCCTGGCATGGCACTGCCCAGAGAGCAGGAACACACAGGGCTCACAGAGCTTTGCCTGTGGGGTGGTTTGTGCAGGTCACAGGGAACCTGTGCTGTGACTTGCAATCCCTTGATGGGCAGTGATCAGTGAAAAAATGTGGGAGACACACAAGGAATGATGAGAAAAAGGAACAAATTGGGAAAAAAAAAAAAAAGAAAAAAAGAGGAAAAATCCTTGGTACGGCATGTTGGCAAGGAGAGGAGATGGCCTTTGGGTGGAGTTTTCCACAACAAAGCCTGAAGGAGCTCCCTGCCAGAGTATGGCTGGTGGTGACTGATCCTGTTTCACACTACTGCCTCTTCCAGGATGGGTGAGGAACAGGATGGCAGCCAGAGGAGCTCCACAGGTGCCCATGGGATGCTCAGGCAGTGGGCACTGCAGTGGGAGTCACCAGTGCTGCTGTGGTCCATCCCCAGGTCCACGCAGCATCTGCTTCCCGAAGGTTTCCCTGTGCCCACAGCCTGGTAGGCAATGAGGGGCAGTGGGAATGTGGGGATGGGGTCTGAGCACCCCAGGGTGCACCTCAAGGTGCATCCAGCCAAATCACTCACTTCCTGGGTGTTAGTTGTCCAGCTGGTGATTTTCCAACGAGGGGGATGACCACCATGGATTTGCCCAGGGGAGTGTTAGACGAGGAACAGGAGACTGTCCTGACTTGGGAATGATCTTGGCTCTCTTCAGGCTTTTTAGGGTCCTGCTCCATTCCCCCCAGTACCTCTGAAGCATGAGCTGCCTCCCTCCTCATCCCTGCCAATAACAGGGAGAGAGAGGAGATCCCAGTGCTCACAGTAGGACCACTGGTGATTCACCTCAAGGTAATGGGGTCCAGCCTGGACCACCCCACTGTCAGGGCTGCAGGCAGCAGAAAACATCCCTCCCGTAACCTGGCAGACTCCGGAGATCACGTTCCTGGCATTTAGCTGGAAGCTGAAGCGCAGGAGACGGGGCTCTGGCAGGGATCCCAGCACTCTGCGCTTTACTGGTAGCGGGGTGGGAGCTGCCGCGGCTGGGCGGGGGCTGGGGCGCGGGGGGGAGGAGGAGGCGGAGGAGGAGGAGGGGGAGGAGGAGGAGGCGGATGCTCTGGCTGGGAGGCGGCCCTGGGAGCGGGCTGGAGCGGAAAAGGGCGGAAAGCAGGGTGGCAAAGCGGGGCAGGGTGCTAGGCAGGGATGGTGGGTGATGTGGGAGCCCCGCTGCAGTCGGGGGCTGTGCGGAGCGCAGGTGCAAATTGCTCCAGTCCCGCTCGGATCCGTGCACTCGTCTGCTCTGCCGACGGTGGCTGTGACAGAGCAGGGGCTGTTTGTCACCCCCTGCACACCCCTGTGAGACTGTGGGGACATTCTCCCGGGTTGAACGCAGCTCACCCCGACCAGAGGGTGCTCCCGGAGGGGACCCCCTTGCCGGGGGGATTCCTGCCATTTTGAGGGTCCCCTGTGTTGGAGGGGTCTCTCCTCACCTCTGCCATGGCTCGCTCCGCTGGAAATGGTTATACTGGGCAGCAGGGGCAGTGGTGAGACAGCGTTAGGCTCCCCTGCTCCTGGCTGTGCTCCCAGAGCACTCCAGCACACCGGACTGGGGGGAACTACCTCACAGAACCGAGCCAGTAAAAATGTATAATAAAAGAAAGGGCTATTTTTAGCCTGAATTAGTTCCTGGATGTGGATCTGACCCTTGGCAGTCCATGTGGCTGTGCCAGAAGAGCTGGGTGGTACTGGGGCAGGAGTAAGGGGATGTGGGACAGGGCACCCTGACCTGGTAGGACACACACCAGGACACAGGGTCACTTTCCAGAGGTGTTTACATCAGACTGCAGCCTGGCCAAGCCAGCCAGAGCTCCAGGAGGGGCAGAGACACCCCATCCCTACCTGCATGGTCATGGAATTACAGAATGCTTTGGACTGGAAAGAGCCTTAAAGATCATCTTGTTCCCACCCTGCCATGGGCAGGTGCTGCTGCCACGCTGACTCACGGCAATGCAGACGTGAGTCAGTTTGGAGAAAAAAAATGCTCCTTTCCTCTTTTTCCCTTTGCGGTATCCCGTCCTAGCTGGATATTTCGCTGAGCTCTCTACACCACAGCCTCTCCATGGCCAGTGCCAAGGAGGGACTGGGACTGTTTATTCTCAGGGAAGATGGGCATTCCCTGATGGTAGAAATGATTCTTTTTCCCAGGGCTATATCCAGTAACAATCCCCCTCTCACTGCTCCCATTGCTTCAGGACACATTTATCTGTCTTTCAAGGGAATTTAAACCCACCTTAAATTGTGGACAGCCAGGGTCTCCTGCCCATGATGCCAGGAAGCTGAGAGGGTCTATTTGAGGGCACTGCATAGAATCCTTAGGGTTGGGAGAGAGCCCTTAGCCACCGAGTCGAGCCATTAACCCAGCACTGCCAGTTCCACCACTAAACCGCATCCCTAAGCCCCACATCCACATGTTTTTTTGAACACTTCGAAATCATCTCCAATCAATCGTGCCCAGCTCATCAGCAGGCTGTGGGACTGTGTGTGCCCCGTCTCCTTGTCCTTCCCTGAGGCTGGACAATCTCCCAGCCCGGCAGGGGGTTCATTGGGACTACTTTTGGGAAAGCCAAGAGCCTCATGTGCCACCTCAGGCAGGGACTGGGGCCCAGCATTTCTTGTCATACACCTGAGCCTCCAGCAGCAGCTGCCCTGGACCACAGCTACTCCTTCCTCAGGGCTTGCAGGGCTGCTAATGCTCACTTGCTATGGCTCCTACATATTTCTTCTCAAAACAGCAGCCTCAGTTTGGCAGGAACAGCCTGCACTGCTTGTTCCTAGTTATAACTCTCAGCTGGGGTATGAAATAGGATGGTTGGCTTGGGCTCTGCTGGGCTGGAGTCTGCTGGCTCCTCGTCACTATTTACTGCTCTGCCAGGCTCGTGTGGCAGCTGCAAATATTAGCAGCAAGATTGTAGATTTACTTCTGGACGACTGATGAAAACGTGGCACGGCAGTGAACAGCACTTTTGCTAGTCTCCACATCCACTGGGGGAGTCTCCAGTGGGAGCATTTTGGGGTCCAGGGGTGGATTCACAAGTGAGGGGACCCCCCAACCACAACCACCTTGCCTGGTCACTGTGGGGTGACCCTGCTGCCTGTGCAGAACTGCCATGGGGCTGTAAGTCACCTTCTGGCACGTGGAGGAGACCCGAGGTGTGTTTTCCATGGCTGTGTCCTGGAGGTTCAGCGGCTGCTCCAGTGGCACAACCAGTCCCGCAGCGCAGGAGGAGGGTGGAGCCGGGAGCAGGGACAGGAAACTGCAGTCAAATTAGGCCACTTCGGCGGTGAATCAGAGCCTTTCCTAACCCTGGCTATTCAGCCACGGCTTGATTGAATAAACATGCCGTAATAACAGCTCAGAACCTGCCGTGTGGCACCCATTGCGTGCGGGCGCCCAGATCCCGCGGCAGATACCGGCAGAAAGCATCTCTGCTCCCTGCCTGCTGAGGAAACCCTGGGAAGGCGAGAAAACCTCCAGACAGCGAGAGGAGGCTCTTACAGGCTTTGCAGGGTTGGCCTTGCCCCCGAAGGAGTCAGGCTGGTCCCCACTGTGCCACCAGCACACATTTCAGCATCATTGCTGGGTGAAAGAACAGGAAAACTAATCCTTGCTGTTTATTTTCCTCATGTCCATTATATTCGACATGAAACAGCAGGAAGACTGTATGACTCAGTCCTTTGCAATGCAGCTCCTCTGCGGCTTCCTGTGCCTTGAAAACTGCCAGGAGCTGAGGATCCTACCTCTTTCTGGATAAATTCCTCCTTGGTAGGAAATGCGGGATCCTCCAGACTTGGCTTCCCCTGGGCGAACTGCCTGTCCTTCTGTAGGCTGAGCTTGTGTGCACCCCTGGATATCACAAACACAGGCAGCAGGACAGGAAAGCCTGAATCCATGGAGGATATGCAGGGAAAGACGGGTCACATTTGGGATACAGTGCAGCCCAGGCAAAGCCATCCTGAGCAAGAGCCTGTCTGCAGCTTTCAGTGGGGCTCTGGGTCACAGAATCACAGACTTGTTTGGGCTGGAAGGGAACTTAAAGCTCATCTTGTTCCTGCCATAGGCAGGGACACCTTCCACTAGCCCAGGTTGCTCCAAGACCCATCCAACCTGGCCTTGGACAATTCCAGGGATCCAGGGGCAGCCACAGCTTCTCTGGGCAACCTGTGCCAGGGCCTCACCACCCTCACACCCAAGAATTCCTTCCCGGTTTCCCATCTAACCCTGCCCTCTGGCAGTGGGAAGCCATTCCCCCTTGTACAGTCACTCTATCACTTGTCCCCAGTCCCTCTCCAGCTCTCTTGGAGCCCCTTTAGGCCCTGGAAGGGGCTTGCAGGTCTCCCTGGATTCTTGGTTGAACGGGGAGATTCTGAAGGAAATCAGAGCTAAAAAGAGAGCTTACTGACTGTGGAAAATAGGGCAGGCTACTCAGGATGAGTTAAGGAATATAACTCGGTCATGCAGAAAGAATATTAGAGAGACAAAAGCGCAATTTGAAGTCAATTTGGCTACTTCTGTTAGGGATAACAAAAAGCGCTTCTATAAATACATTAATAACAAAAGGAGGGGCAAAGAAAGCCTCCATTCCTTGTTGGACTTGGGGGGAAACATAGTTAACAGGGATGAGGATAAGGCTGAGGTACTTAACCCCTACTTTACCTCAGTTTTCACCAGTAGGACAGGTGGCCCTCACAACAACTGGCCTCTGGAGCTGGTAGACAGGGACAGGAAGCCAAATAGCCCCGCTATGTTCCAGGAGGAAATAGTCAGTGACTTACTGAGCCACCTGGATCCACACAAGTCCATGGGACCAGATGGGATCCATCCTAGGGTGATGAGGGAGTTGGCAAAAGAGCTTGCCAAGCCGCTCTCCATCATTTACCAGCAGTTCTGGCTCACTGGGGAGGTCCCAGACGATTGGAAGTTGGCAAATGTCACACCGATCTACAAAAAGGGCTACAAGGAGGACCTGGGCAACGCCAGGCATGTCAGCCTGATCTCAGTGCCTGCCAAGGTTCTGGAGCAGATCATCCTGAGTGCAACCACACAGCACCTACAGGATGGACAAGGGATCAGACCCACCCAACATGGGTGTAGGAGGGGCAGGTCCTGTCTGACCAACCTGATCTCCTTTTATGATCAGGTGACCTGCCTGCTGGATGTGGGGAAGGCTGTGGATGTGGTCTATCTGGACTTCAGCAAAGCCTTTGACACTGTCTCCCATAACACACTCCTGGAAAAGCTGCAGCCCATGGCTTGGACAGGGGCACTCTGTGCTGGGTCAGGAACTGGCTGGAGGGCCGGGCCCAGAGAGTGCTGGGGAACGGGGCTGCATCCAGCTGGGATCCAGTCACCAGTGGTGTTCCCCAGGGGTCAGTGCTGGGACCAGTCCTTTTTAACATCTTTATCGATGATCTAGATGAGGGGATTGAGACCATCATCAGCAAATTTGCAGATGACACTAAGTTGGGAGGGAGTGTCGACCTGCCGGAA
>JAWMRA010000028.1:2054777-2098815 GCA_035584735.1 Pseudotriccus pelzelni | reverse complement strand
TTGTTGAACTTCATTCCATTGGAGTCAGCCCATCTCTCCAGCCTATCCAGATCCCTCTGCAGAGCCCTCCTGCCTTCCGGCAGGTCAACACTCCCTCCCAACCTTTCCATGGTCTTCACCACAGTTACAAGGAGTAATGGCTTTTGAGTCCACCCCTGCTTCCTGTGGGGTCCCTCCTGAAGAAAGACAGTCCTTAATGGACCTCTCTACCGTGAGTTTACCTGCGGGCAACAGTTCTTCCATTCTCTGCTGTCCTTTAGGGTCACAAATTCATCTGCACCAGCATGGATCCCTCAGTGGGATCACAAGATCCTACCTGAGCCAACTCACTCCAGCGCAGGTCTCTCTCTTCATGGGCCACAGGTCTCCAGCAGGACTCTGTTTCATCTTAGGCCTCTCACAGGGTCACATCTTTTTCATGTGCTACTCTGCTTCAGGGTGGGCTCCTTCATGAGCTGCAGAGGGGTCTCCTCACTCAGGAATCTTCCACAGATGGCAGGGGTTTTTAGTTTTCAGTCTTTTCCCTGATGAAATGAGAGAGGGGGGGGAGGAATCTCCCCTCCTCTCAGGCTTCTCTCCTCTCTCCTCCAGCTGCCAGTTTTGACCTTGGAGGCTGCGCTATCTCTCTGCCTGGAATTCCTTCTGCAGCAGTCTTGTCCAGGTTTTTCTCTAGAGTTTTTTCTCCACTCCATTACATGTCTCAGTCAGGGAGGCTTTAGTGCCACACCTGCCCCCGGCCCAGGGCCAGGGAGGAAGGAGGCCTGGCCCCTATATGGCTCCTAATTTCTTCTGTCTTGTGGCTCTTATCTCTTCTGTGCCACAAACTTTCTCTTCCGTTTTCTTAAATATGTAGTTGGCAGAGGAGTTACTAAAACTTTTGATTGACTTTGCTCCAGAAATCCACCTAGAAAAACTATTTTCAGCCCCACTATTTTTCAGCTGTGGCATCTTTTGTCTGAGAGGAATCTTCATCCATATTGAATTCTGGGAGTTCGAGTGTCAGTTCCTGCACAGCACTCCTGCAAGTGAACGACTGCCCTTCCAGAAAGGGCAACACTCCTACTCTCACGTACAACTGGTGCGCCTCTCTCGGCACTCTATGGACAGCAAGAGCTTGCTGTGTGGGTCCCTTTGGTCTGGGAGGAATCTTAGTCCGTCTTGAATTTTGACAGTGGGACAGTCAAATTCTGTGCAGCACTACAGCAAGCGAACGACTGCTGTTCCATGCAGTGAAGAAAGCCCTGAGTCTCCATCTCTCAAATGCAGTTTGTGCGCCACTCTCGGCACTACATGAACAGCAAGAGCTTTCTGTGCGTGCACCTTTGGTCTGGGAGGAATCTTCATCCATCTTGAATTTTGTGAGTTGGATGGCCAATTTCAGTGCGGCACTCCTGCAAGTGAATTACTGCCATTCCACCCAGGAAAGAAAGCCCTGAGCCTCTACCTTGCAAGTGCTCCTTCCTTAGAGAGCAGTATTACTCTCATCTCAAGCTTTTCCTTACATCTGAACATCTCCTTGAGCAGACTCTTGCTTTCAAGCTCAGCAGGAATCTGAGGCAGTGTCCATGACCACACCACAGCTCTTCTATGTGAAAAAGGGATGAAAAACTCAAGACCTTTACTACTTGTCCCTGCAGGGGTCATCAAAGCAGCATGGGCATTGCAGGTACCTGACCACGGAGCAGGCACAATAGAATACTTTCTGATCAGTTACTTTTTGTCAGGAAAAAACTCCCTGAGATTTGGATTTTCTATCCCCAGTTTCAGTGGACGAATTGTGGCATGTCCAAATGTTTTCAGGGAAAGAAAATTAATTTTCAGGCCTTGGAAGTCTTCAAAGGATATGAAGTTTGCAGGGAACCTCACTTTCCACCTCTGGTTTTCCACCAGCCCATGTTGGTCCATTGCAACCTGGCTCCTTCACCACCATCCTCTTCACCCCAAGAAGGAAGGAATTCTGGAGTCAAATGCCCACAGGAAGACATTGAGGTCTGAGTTGTGCTGGTTTCGCCAGCTTCTTGGTCTGGTCCCTGGAGCTTCCACAAGTGAGTGTGTGACACTTTCGACTATAAACGAAAAGTTGATACTCTGTTCCTACTCTGTTGCACAAATAATGGACACAAAACATAAGGGTCGCCAGTTCTCCTTTCTCCTGGAGGACTCTGAACTTGAGGCTTTCCTAAAAGGGGAGCTGCTTCTTTGGACACCCAATGTCTGCTGATGGATCAATTTATTTATGTATGTATCTATTTAATTATTCATTTTTGCAGCTTTTGCATGTGATGGTGCTGCTTTGGCAGGGTTCATGGCTCAAGGTGCCAATGGGAAGCATTTGCTCAGAGCAACAGCTGTAGATCAGGCTTCTGCTGGAACTCCTGAGCTCTCTGCTTGGTTCTCCTGCAGCTCAGGAGACTGCTGATAAACCACATTCCCACTACTACTTTTCTTCAGAACAGTGTTGACACGGAGGGTATCCAGAGCTTGGATATTGGCCAAGTCACTGTTATCTTCTCCAAGACCAGCCAAGCCCCACTGTACAATATTGTCCATTGTTTACAGTTAATTAAACTATTAACCATAGGGTTAATTATAGAATCACAGAATCACAGAATATGCCAAGTTGGAGTGGATCCACAAGGTTCATCAAGTCCAACCCTCAGCCCTGCACAGGACCATCCCCAAGAGTCACACCATGTGACTGAGAGTGTTGTCCAAATGCTCCTGGAGCTCTGGTAGCCTTGGGGCTGTGCCCACTGCCCTGGGGAGCCTGGTCAGTGCCAACCACCCTCTGGGGGAAGAACTTTTTCCTGAGCTGTGACGTAACCCTCCCCTGACACAGCCTCATGCTGTTGTTCCCAGGACAGCTGCTCTGGCTCAAGAGATGGGGTCAGGGTGAAGCCCCCCGATGACTTGCAAGGGATGCACTTTCCCAGCGGCTCCCATTTCCAGCCAGGAAGCCTCAAGGAAGCTATTTGCCATAAGTGCAACAAAACCACAGCTGATTATCATAGAACCATAGACTCACAGAATGGTTTGGGTTGGAAGGGATCTTAAAGCTCATCTCATTCCACACCTTCCACTGTCCCAGGTTTCTCCAAGCCCTGTCCAACCCACCTTGGACACTTCCAGGGATGGAGCAGCCACATCCACTCTGGGCAACCTGTGCCAGTGCCTGTTTCCACCTCCTTGTCCTTCTCCAGGGATGTAAGAGTGAGGAACACATCACACACCCACCATCCAGTCTCACATTACAGGGAAGAGAAGAGCACCCTGTGTCACTCCCAGTCCTCCCACAGCTGCCAAATACAAGGGCCCTGCCCAGGAACCGAGGCCAGGCTGGAGACCACAGGGAACAGGGGGAACAAAGAGGTGGCCTGGCGAGGCAGGAGCAATGTGTGGCCGGCTGGGCCCCGCCTGGGACCCAGCCCACATTAGCAGCCTGCCTGGAGTCTGTGTATTAGCTGTGAATTAATGTCCTGCAGAGACTGGGAACCAGGATCATGCGGGGATTAAAGAGGCATTACCCCTTTGTTAAAGCTGATGTTTTTGGGATAATCTAGAAGCTTTAGCTAATACATTATTACAGAAACTCCTTCAATCACAGCGGCAGACAGTAAGCAGATTTGGATATTACTGCATAACTGCACAGGGCTGCTGCTGTTCTTCCCTTCCTGGGCAACATCACGGCACAGCCGGGTGTGTTCTGCCCTGGAAGCTCTGCAGGGACCCTATACTGGCCTTGTCTCTTGGAAAAGATCCCTGCCTGGAGATGCTACACACCCAGCAGAAGGATGGATGTGTCCTGGCCAAGGTGCTTAGGGCTCCTCTGGGGGAATCAGCAGCTTTGGAGACACTCAAGGGGCTTTGTCCATGGAGGGGAGCACTGCGAGCTCCAGTCTGGATAGCTGGATCACCACATCAAGTCATGTGAAGCATCTCTGGAGCAGGGGGAAGCTGTTGCTGTTGACACATATCTCCCCTTGTGCTGTTTCCCCATTGGATCTACTGCTGCTTAGACCCAAAACTGCTCCCTCTTGTTTTCTCAAGAACCTCCACAGGTCTAACAGAAGGAAACCTTTCCTCATCTCAGTGTGGACAGCAGTGCCAGGATTTCGGGCTTGTGGAAGAAGCCATATGGAAAATGCCCCTGCTTCCAGTGGTTCTACACGGGTGGCTTCTTTGGCACCACATTGCCAAGACTCGTTGGGATTTTGATGGAGACACATTCACAGTTTTCTGTTACTCCATCCCATACTGTGTCTCCCCAGGTGTTACCCCCAAGAGTCACTGCCAGGGATGCTTCCCTAAATCGGAAGAGTCTGGAAGAGTGTGGGAAGCTTGTGTGTTCCAGCCTGCACAGGTTCCTGCCTGCACAGGTTCCTGCCTGCTGGCAGAACAAACCGCAGCTCAGCATCCACATCCCATCCCTCCACAAGGGCTTAAAAAAACAGGAAAGGTTGTCATAGAATCATGGAATCCCAGGCTTGTTTGGATTGGAAGGGACCTTAAAGCTTATCTTGCCATGGGAAGGGACACCTTCCACTAGCCCAGGTTGCTCCAAGCCCCATCCAGCTGCCCCATAAGCCTGGCACAAACTAGAGCTGGGTTTAATCTCAATCCCTGAACTGACTTTGCCTCCAATCCTGCCTCTCAGCACTGCTATGACTCCCATAAAGCAATCCCACAGATGTGGAGGCAGGATCGTGCCTGCGGTCGAAGGAAGGGCAGTTCTCACTGCACCACAACTCCAAGGAGATAGAGATGGCTCAATCCTGGCCCTGCAGATCTGCGGGAATGGCAGGGACTGGAATGTGATGGGATCGGGGCTCGAGCCTCCTCAGCAGTGCTTTGGGGATATTGGGAAGAGAAATAGGGAAGGTTCATATTGCTCTTATGGCAGATGCATGAGGTCATTTGAGCCAGATGCTGTTGAGAAAATAGAAATTAACCTCCAGAGAGCCAAGGGAAAGGAAGAGAAAATGCAGCGGGTAAAACATGGGATGGAAACAGGGAGGCAGAGATGGCTGGGAGCACAGAGAGCCAAGGCAAAGTGTGCCTGGGGGGACAGGGCATGGAGGAAACGTGGTGAAGCTGTGGGACCACACGGCCAAACATGGGGGCTTCCTCATGTAGGAGCAGGAGCATCCTCATGTAGGAGCAGGAGCCACGCTCCCAAACTCATCCTCCTCCACAGGAGGGGAAGCAAAAGGCAGAGATGGAGGAATCAAAGCCATGATACTGGAATGCACAAAAGGTACCAAATCCCCGAGCCCGGATGACACATCTGGAGCCCTCAAAGAGCTAAAAACCAAGTGACTAAGCTCTCAGCAATAACACACAAATTCACATCTTCCAACTATTGGACCGGGGGCAGTAAACGCTGGGCCTACATTTTAAAGAAGGCCCCGGGGTGTGCTAGGGATTACAAACCAATAAGCTTTGCTTCAGCACGAGGAAATGGCTGGAACAATTATGCAGAAACGTAATTAGAAATCTCATAGAGCAGGGGCTCCTGAGCTGCCATATTCACCATTTCAAATGAGCACATGCCATCCCAGTGGCTCCTCTTTCCCAGGCTGGGTTTTTCCTGGATCTTGCTCTCCCCCCATGGACACACAGGCTGTGCCCTTTGAACAGGAGGCACAATTTGGGGCTGGGATGGCAGCAAGGAGAGCTGTGAGGGGCTCAGGGCCAGCAGGACGCATGCCAGACAGAGGGATTTAGGCTCTGCCAAGCTGTTGGCACCCACACTGGCAGCGCCAGGCCTGACCCAGCATAGCCCAGAGCATGTGGCTTCATCCCTCTGCTCCCAAGAGCCGCTACCCTCTCCCTTTCCCAAAGATGCTGCAGCCAGCATGGATGTTCTATACAACAAGAGTCTCTCAATGGGAGGAAGCAGCACATGCAAGCATGGAAGGGAACCTGCTGTTCATGCAAAGATGAGGAAGATGCTATGGGAGCACCGAGTAGCTCCATTCCCTGGGGGTTTTGCACATCAGCAGATCCAGACCCTGACTGAGACTTGGCCCCTGTCACCAATGCCAGGGCTCAGAGGTGCTGGGAAGATCCCCAGCCATGCCAGAGGTTGTTGTTTGCTCTGTTGTGTCTTTTCCTCATTCAAGGCACCTTTTGCATCTCCCCATATCCAGACACCAATTTGGGGACACCTCAAGGAAGATAAATGGAAGCGGGTCCCTGGAAGTGTTCAAGGCCAGGTTGGATGGTGCTTGGAGCAACCTGGTCTAGTGGAAGTTGTCTGCTGGAAGGGTTGGAACAAGATGTTTTTAGGGTGCCTTCCAACCGAAACCATTCCAGGATTCTATGGTTCTAAAAAATGTGCAGATGTGACACTTGGCAACAAGATTTGGGGGTGAACAAAGCAGTGCTGGGTTAACAATTGGACTCCATCACTTTGGAGGCCTTTTCCAACCTAAACATTTCTATGATTCTGTGATTCTAAATCCTGTAGATTTCACTTCCATTTGTTGAAATTAGCCAGAATCTAAAACTACCTCATTGCCTTAGAAAAACAGGCTCAAACATAAGGAAACTAAACCAAATACTCAAGTGACCTAACACCCATCAGTCACCAGCAGCTAGCCAGGGTGTCTCCGAGTCCTGCAGAAACTGGATGTGCTGCCTTCCAGTGCCGCTGCTTTGGGTTATATTTCTTCACTGCTAACAACAGAATTGCAAAAACAAAACTGTTTTATGGGATCTGCCCTATCACTTCCTCCCCTCCCACTTTCCCAAATAGGTGGAGGGGCAGGGAATGGTCCACAGGGTTTTAAATACCTGACTCAAAGTGAAAAACGCACACAAAGAAACCAGCTGAGAAAGGCTTTTCTACAATATTTTTTGTGACAAAGCTCTCAGGCTCTTGGGACCCATCAGCAGAGGTCCTGATGCTTTGAGTGTATGTCTTTGTGCACTCCAGCCCCCCCTGTGCCCCCCAGACCAGCCCTGCTGAGCCCCCGATGTTATGAGGTGGGGGTACAGGCAAAGCTGGCGCAGAGGAGTGTTTCTGCCCTATGCTTTCCTTGGCAGAAAGAAGAGCAAGCGCCTCCCTCAAGGGTCTCCTGTTCCTGCCTTGTGCCCTGGGGCGTTTGTGCACCTTTCTCTGGAGCATTGGCAGGGGCACCACAGAGGCTGGGGCTGCTCTGGAGGGATCCTGGTCTGGGAATCCCCACCGCAGCTCCCTGCAGCATATGCCAAGGGGCCTGAGGACTAGAAATCAGGAGGGACACCCACCCTGGCTCTTAACTGTTGGAAAAGTAGGCCAGGTCTCCCGGGCTCTCCTGTGCTCCTTCCATCACTCCCAGCATGTCTCCAGTTCACTCCTGCTGACCCTGCCCTCTCTAGCCCCACCAGTGTGATCCTCAGACTCAACAGAGTCCCCGATTGAACCGTCCCTGCTTCGAGATGGGCCTGTCTCACAGGGCACTGATGCTGCGGGTGTGGAGTCACAGCACAAAAGAAGGGCAAGTTAGGGAAGAGGAATGGATTGCCCAGCCTGGGAACTGCCCCTTCAGCCCACCTGAGGCAGCTCAGGAGCCCCGTGGTGCTCAATAAGGGCACTTGCACTCTCTGGCATCCCCAAGAAGGACCAGGAGGTGATGAGCACCACGAACATCACTGGGAGGTCTGGTGCTGGTGTCCCTGCAGGGCCGATGTGGCGGAGTGATGGTGTCACAATTGCTGTGCCCTCCCCACATCTCCTTTGCCTTCTGCAGCTGCTCCATCACAGCTCTCTGCAGGGTGGCACTGGAGCAGTGGGTGCTGTACAAGGGCAATCAGCTGGGCTGTCACTTGAGACTAGCCCTGTTTCAGCCTGATGGTCTTTGAACCCACGGTGCAGCCCCTGCACAGGGCAGGGGAGTGAAAAGGAGAGCACATGTCCCTTTCTCCCTTGCATTTCAGCAGTCTGTGTGAGGGCTGTGCCCTCCACCCTCCTCCCTTCCCGTGCCACCACCTCCTGTCATCAAGCACCCCAGTGACACCAGCACTCTGCCCCTTCACCTTCCTCACCACTCAGGAGGGGCCAGCAGCTCCCTCTTCTCTCCACAGTGCCCTTTGATGCAGCTCTCCAGCCCACTCCAGGCCCAAGCCATGCTGCTGTAATCAGACCAAGAGGTTTAATTTTGTGAGAAAAACATAACGTGATCAGGTTTGCTCAGAATGCCTCGCTGTGAGCCAGGCCAGCACTCTCCAGTGTTTTTCCTTCCTCTGCTCCTCCACCACTTCGCTTGAACACTTGTGCCGGGCACACACAGCCCTCCCTAACCCTCGTGGCTTTTCCCACGCTTGGCTCCATGTGGGGCACAGTTGGATTTGCTGGGTGAGGGAGACCATGGGTTCTTGCCATGCAGCACCAAGTTCGCTCTCCTCTGACTCTTACCAAAGGCTGAAGCTCCCTGTAACACCCCTGTGCCCCACAAAGCCATCTCCATACTCAGCCTTGATTTCCAATAGGCTTTCCTTGATGCCTGAGGGCCCAGGTCATGGTGGCTTTGCCAGGGATCTCAACCTGAAGTGGCTGAGGGATCTGGTTATCTTGAAATGGGATCAATGGATTAACAATGGTATCTCATTAGCCAAACCTCCCCTCCAAATTGTCTAGGCACACTAGTTTTACATCTTGCTATGGAGAAGACCTGGACACCAAGAGTGCTTCTTCTTGGCCCTTAGATCCTGCAGCTCGAAGTCTCTTGTGATTGAAGTCTTGGTGACTCTGAGCCAGTATGAGGCTGGAAGGTCAGGGAAAGGCTCTGCTCAGAACAGGGGTGACAGGAAGAACATTCCTTCCATGATGAGACTGTCCCCATCATTGCCAGACTGTCCCAAGAGCCTGGTCCCCACCCTCTCCAGTCACTGAATGGCTCTTCACACCCATCACTCCCCACTCTCAGTGCACTCTCTTGCACATTCTTATTTCACTTCCCTCACATCCAGACACACTCCACTTGTTTCCAAAACAAGCCCCTGGGCAGTGGAGCCCAGAGCTGGGCACAGCACCCAGGCCACTGTGTCATTATCCCTGAGAGGCCAACAGGACATGCTGCTCACCTCCTCCCAAACTCTGGCAAGGAGTCACCTCCCTGTCACCCATTTCCAGCCCTGTCCTAAGTGCCTGGAGGTGTCCCTCCCATTTCCCAGGGGCTCAGACAACCTGTCTCTGGGCCACCCCAGCTCATTGCTGGCCCTGGCAGAGGTCAGGGCCTGGCCCCAGCAGTGCAGGGCCAGCTTCTGTCCTGTGCCAGGCCACAGTGGTGCTGCTGGAGGTGGCCATGGACTGGCTTGCCTGCCCTGCTCTTTCACCCCCTTGCTGACAGGCTCACAGGCATGTGGGCTGCAGTCCCTCTTGGGGGCCCTTGCACCGTGCCAAGGGAGCTTTTCTTATCTTCACAGGAATGAAAACCTTTCTGAAATCAAAGTGTTTGGGTGGCTTTGAAGAGTTTCCTCTGGAGATGAAATAAGGCTGTTTGCAAGTGTGAGCAATTGCTGCCAAAGCTGGAGCTCCTGGTGAGACTGGGCTGCTGGTGAGCTCTGGGCAAGGGCAGTGGGCCTGGGGCTACCCCAAGATGGGCACTTTGGCTGAAGGAGCCACCCTCCACGCTGGAACCTCCCCCTCATGCAAAGCCCACCAACACAGAGCTTCTGTGATTCATTTCTGACAGGTGCACGCTGGGAATTGTGTGGCATGAAAGGCAACCAACAAAGGAACTTGTTAGAGGATTATGTGGAGATGCTGGAGATGTTCAAAGGACATGCTGCACTGTAAGGGGCTGCTCAAAATCTCAAGTCCCCAGGACCCACAGGGTCCATCTGGAGGGGAAAAATAAATTCAAGGGCCAGTGCTGCAAACAGGTCTGAGGAAAACCTCCCCTCCTGGAGGAATCCACACACACTGCTCTGTTTTGGGATGCTAGATGAAGGGTAGATGTGGAGGGGCCAGAGACAATTTTGCTGTGGGTTTGGGGACAGGCAGCCATGTGATCTGGGACTCACCAGCACAGGCTGTACCTGTCAGCCTGCCCTAGGGAGCAGAGATTGCCTGGGAAGACAGTGTGCATGTAGATTATTTGTTGTTTGATATTTTCCCTTTAATGCTTTTGTCCTAAAATAAATATACAAAAGTTCAGGGCCCTGCAGGTTTTGTCTGTTGGGGGGAGAAATGGATGGCTGAGTCAGTTATTGCTTCGGAGCAATCGATGATGTTTGTTTACCAGGATGGGTAAAGTCTGCTCTCCCTGGACACGTTGCTCACAGTTCCTCAGGAACCTGCCCTGAAGCTGCCTTAGCACCCTGCCCACACAGCCCTGCCACCTTTCCCTGCCTCCTTTGTGGGTCAGGGTGGCTCCTGGGCTTTGGGGACAGAGGGACTTTGGAGACAGAAGGAATTTGTTAACGATCAGGAGGGGTGAAGATCCACGCCAGATCCCAACCTGGGATGGAGATGATCGACGCAAGGGGAAGCATGATGTGCTGTGTGCTCTGTGCCAACAGTATGCCTGGGCACAAGCAGGGAATGATGCTCAGCACATGCCTCCCATCCTGCTGCATCCCAGGTCCAGCTGATCCTCACACCAGCACAGACACCCTGACACATCTATCATCCTCATGTGCCCCATCCCCAAGTGAAGACCCCAATACAGGGATCCCACACTCCAGGCCACCAGACATCCTAGTTGAGGCCCATTTTCTCCTTAGGGATGGCTGTATCTGATCAGGGCCACCATGGCCAGGAATGCTGGGGATTGCATCCCTTGGGAGGGAGTCTTGGTTGGCCTTTTCCACATATCCCAGCTTGTCTGCCACTTGTTTAGCACTGCATTCCCCTTGGAGTCTCAGTCCAGCACCTCTGGATTTTGCCCTGAAAGAGTGTTGGCTCGAGGGTATTGTTGAGCAAACACAGAGCAGAGATGAAGGGGCACCCTCATCCCCTCACAGCAAACACAACCCTCTGACCTCCATCCCACCCCTGCAAAGGTCACATGGGTCCATCGCTGCCACCACCTCCCCCCCACCCCTTGCTGGCCCCAGGCCTGTGCTCCTGCCACGTGCCACCTCCACAGGCACCACCCCAACCTCCCACCAGATACTGAGGCATGGCCTCAGTGCACTCCCTGCCCTCTCCATCCATGAGATCCCAGTGCCAGAGCTGCCTGCCCCTGCCCTCCGTGTCCACAGGGATCTTGTTCCTACCCTGCTGATGCTCATGGTTCCTCCAGCCTCCAACTCCCTTCTCCTTTGCTGTCTCCATTCACTAACCTTGCCTTGGGCTCCCTCTCAGTCTGTCCCTGCCATCTCCTGCCAAATCCATGCTGAGCCTGATCTCTCCATCCTCAGGTGCATGTTCTGTCTGTCTGTACCCACGACAGTCCCTGCACAACCGCTGACACCCAGCACCCTCCCTGCCCCGGTCCCTGCTGTGATGTCAAGCCGAGTCCCACAAACTTCAGTTGGCCATGGCTCCCTGATCTGTGTCTGTCCTTCCAGGAGCAGGGATGAGGGAAATCCAGCCTCCCTCTCTCTCCGTACCCAGAGCAGCTCCTGTCCTGCCCTGCCCAGCCCAGCCTCCATGGGCAAGTTTCAGCCTGAGATGAGGTTTTTGCTGCTGTGTGACCCGTCCCCCGTGTCAGTCATGCTAGGCAGGGCAGGTCTGATCTGATCTCCTCTACCTGAGTTTCCTCCTGCCTCCTTTAGACTGCAGGATCTTGTGGGGAGAGGTCATGCCTGCCCAGCGGACAGCTCCTGCTGTGAGGATGTGGAAATCTCCCTCCACCAGTGCCTGCTTGCTTGTCTCCAGGGCTGGAACATCCCCCAGCAGCAGCTGGGGGTGGGTTTGCAGGCAGGAGACCGTTGCACCCTAACAAAAGCAGGAAATGGCTGTAATTCTCCTTTTGGAGGAGGTATGAATAGCAGATCCCCAGAGGAGGCGAGGCCAGCTCAGAAAGCAGCAGTGATGCAATAGATTCAGCTCATTGCTTGCAAAACTGGGCTTCCTGAGAGCTTCCTTCTTCCTGCTCCTCTCCAGCCTCTCCCCGTTTTAGGCCAGCTCTTCCAGACCTTCCAGCAGCTCCAGCACTGTCAGGACATGAACCGATGTTCTGGCCAGGGTGCTGTTCCTAGACCTGCACCCTGCCAGGTCATGGGGTGCCCAGGTGGGGGGGCAGCCAAGGGGGCCAGAGGACCTGAATGACCTGATCACTAGTGGGTGGGTGGCACCTTTGCCCATGGCAGGGTTTTGGAATGAGATGGGCTTTATGGTCACTTCCAGCCCAAACCATTCTGTGATTCTATGACATCACACCCTATGCACAGAACCACTCACTGCTTCCTGCCCAGGATCCCCCATGCTAAGCCCCATGAAAAAGAATTGAAGTATTTAAGGAATAAAGAGAGTGTCAGAGGCAGGGGATGGGAGGGAGGCCACCACAGCCCAAGTCCCTGGCATGGGACTGGGAACAGCAGGAGCTTTCCCTTGGGAGTGACTCACAGCCTGGGGAAGCTAAGCATCCCACAGGCTTCAATTAGTCCCTGGGAAGCTCCTCTCAAGTCTGAATCCCAAGATCAGCTTGGGCACTGAGCACCAAAGCTCAATCTGCCATCAGGGTTTCATTTGGGGGGCTCTGCTGCTTCTTCTTCTTGAAGAGATGTCTGGTGCTGCAGAGGATGAGTGGAGATGGAAGAAACCTTCCTGCTCTCTGCACAGGTCTGTCTGAACCCTGAGGCAAGAGACTGATTAATAATTGCTTGAATAATTGCAGGGCACTGCAGACAATCTGTTCCCAACGGCCTGTGAAGGAAAGGGATGAAGTGGAGGACTGGGCCAGGGGAGGTCACTCACCCCAGCCCATCAGTGCCTCAGCCTCAGAGCTGCTCCCAGATGCTGGATTAAATGGTTTCTTTTTTAAAGAGAGATCTAATCTCTTGACAAAAGCTGCAGCAATGCTGTGAGCCCATCATCTCCCTGAGAAAAGCTCTTCCAGCTTTCAAATGCTTTCACCACTTGGATACTGGATTTCAATTCAAGGCTGAATCTGCCTCTCTTCAACTCCAGCCCTCTTGGTACACCTTTCTGTGGGATTTAAGGGTCTCCCACTATCTTTTCCATGTGGGAGGACTGGTATTCAGATCACCCGATAACATACCTTTTAGCAAGCATCACATCATGAGGCCTGGCTTCCCAGCCTATGATCGGGTCTGTGATGCTCTGTCAAGCTCTCCTGGTATTTCCCTGACATCCCCTGGGTGTGGGTGCCAAAAACAGTGCTTCTCCAGCAGCGAGTTATTCACTGACTTTCTCCTTTCAGATCCCCACAGAGGGACACACCAGCTGTCTTTTGGGGTACTTGTTCACACTGATCCCTAATTACTCTTCCATGGACAAATGTGCATCACTGGATGAGGCAGATATTCCTGGGAGGGCTTTAAATGAGCTCCCCTGGTTGCTGGTTAACAGCCAGTGTTCCTATCTTCAGACTGTATAGACATGCCTGGAGACATTGCTTTCGAAGATCCAGCCTGCAGGCTTAAAATCCAAACTTCATTTCCAGATACATTCCCACGTTTATCTGCATTCAAATACACCCTGACCATTTCATCAGCTGTTTCAGAGTGAAACCATCCTCTTCTCTTTCTATCTCATCACTCCGGGTCATTTTCAAGCTTTCCCAGCAAAGATTTCATATCTTCATCTCCGTCATTGATAAAAATGTTTAATAGCAGTGGACAAAGAGCAGGGCTCCGGGAGAAGGAGGTGGAAATAGTGCTACTTACTGATATCTCCCCATTGGCAGCTCCTCTAAGATCTGCTAGGGAAGCATTTTTAATCCATCTAATATGTGCCCTGTTAATTCCTTATAATGCAAGTTTTAATCAAAATGTCAGGTGGAAGTAAGTCAAATGCCTCGGAGAGATCCGAGTGCGCCGTATCAACACAACTACCTTTCTAAACCAGCCCAGCAATCCTGTCAGGGAGAGACAACAGGTTTGTGTGACAAGGCCTGTTGTCTGTGCCACCACGCTGGCTGCAGCTCCTGAGCCTGCAGACATCCCATCACTACGTGGTCCTCGACCCAGGGACCTAAAACCTACCAGAGACCAGCAATCCCCCCCAAGCAATACCCTCACTGTCTTCTCCAAGCCTATACCCACATTTCCTCATTATTCTGGGGATGGTGATCCCTGAGGGGGATTGAAGGGGATGAGCCTTCAAGGCTGGATGAGGATGTTTGAGATGCTCCACCCCAAGGATCCATCCCAGGAAGAGCTTCCAGCGTGGCAATGGTGGAACCCATGCAGCCCTGAGAAACAGAGGACGGTGGTCCCTGAGGAAGAGGATGAACTTTCAAGAGCAGACAAGGAGGTCTATGATGCTCATCCCCAATATCCATCTCAGCGGGAGCTTTCAGTGTGGCAGTGGAGGAGACCATGTGGCCCTGAGGGACAGGGGATGGCGGTCCCTGAGGAAGGGTGGATGAAGGGGTCTGAGATGCTCAGCCCCAGGGATCCATCCCAGGAAGAGCTTCCAGTGCAGCAATGGTGGAACCCATGCAGCCCTGAGGGACTGAGCACAGTGGGCCCTGGGGAAGGGGATGAGTTTTCAAGGCTCAACAAGGAGGTCCAAGATACTTGGCCCCAATGTCCATCTCTGGAAAAACTTCCAGTGTGGCAATAGTGAGCCCATGCAGCCTTGAGGGACAAGGGATGGTGATCCCTGAGGAAGGGGATGAGCTTTCAAGGCTGGATGAGAAAGTTTGAGATGCTCAGCCACAATATCCATCCCAAGAAGAGCTACCAGCCTGGCCATGGTGGCCCTGGGACATGAGGTGGACTGAGGGCTGTGGGAGGACCAAAGCTCAGGGGCTTCTCTGTCTTGCAGGATCTTTCATCCTCTGTCACCACGAAGCCGGGCCAGATCTGCATTTGCAGCAGCCCACAGAAGCTGTCTCTGTTGTCTTATTTTTGTTATTTTTGAGAGGATATTTTAGCACCGAGCGCATTCCCTCCTGTTGCCATGGCAGCCATGACAGGGGTTATATACCGTGAGAAAAATACCAAAATTAATGAGTGAGTGAAAGAGCAGCCAAGAGAAAAACAAGGTTAAAAAAAAGAGTTAAAACAGTAATAAAAACAGTCTCACAATAATTTGGCAGCGAGTGTCCCACAGGCAAGACAGGCAGAGAACATCCAAGTCCTCCAGCCCCTCCATCAATCCCAATGTGGGGTTGGCGGCCCATATTCCACGGCCAGAGCATCCCTGTGGTCCAAGGGATGTGCTGCTCCCTCGGCATCCCACTTTGACTCCGGATGGGGCTGAACCCACCTGGCTCCTTCCCCCACAAACCCACAGCCCTTCCTAACGCGGGAGGAGTGCGGAGGAGAAGTCCTTTAATGTGCTCATTTCCTTGCATTTGGGTTTTGAGGATCTTTTTGTTTTTAATTGTAGAAACAAGTGAATTGTCAGAACATCTGTGTTATTAGCATTTGCTGCCCAAATCCGAGCTGCTGCTTCTCCTGCAGAGCCCAGAGCTGATGAGAGAGCAGAGGAGCCTTTGAAATCCTTGCAGCAGACGGCAGCCAGGTTGCTGCATGTGTGTGTTGGAGAGGGGGTATTTATTCACTTGTAAGGTTCATTTGCTCTCCGTGTTTCCCTTTCTTCTCGCTTTCCCAGAGATTTAGCTGGATGCTCTTCCCTTGCAGGCTTTGTTCTTCTGACAAGGCCCTACTGCCACCACGAAACTGCTGTCACTGGGTGATGCCAGAGCATCTCAGCACGGGGTACCCATGCCATGGGGCACCCATGGCACGGGGCAAGGCAGAGCTTCCAGCAGCAGCTCTGGGGCTGGTGGCACTGCCAGCACTGGGACAGGCAGGTGGGAAGGGTCAGGAGGGCCTCATGAAATAACTCTGCAGCCAAATCCGCAGTCTAATGGTTTCTTGTTGCTCAGACTGGCTCTGCTTTCTGGGAAATGGTGAAGACAAGGTGATGATGGGTGACTCATACTGTGACTGCTACATAGTAGGAAGAAATTCTTCCCTGTGAGGGTGGGAAGGCCCTGGCCCAGGTTGCCCAGAGAAGCTGTGGCTGCCCCTGGATCCCTGGAAGTGTCCAAGGCCAGGTTGGCCGGGGCTTGGAGCAACCTGGGCTAGTGGAAGGTGTCCCTGCCCATGGCAGGGGTTGGAATGAGATGTCTTTAAGGTCCCTTCCAACCCAAACCATTTTTGATTCTACTGAAGAAAGAAATGCAGGGATTGGCAGTGCCTGTATCAGGCTTTTTGTGCTGTCAGAGGGCAAGGAGCACCCTGGCACTCTGGGAGGGGCCTGGCTTCTTTCAAAGGCAGCAGGGTGGAGGAGGAAGGTAGAGACAGACAAGGCAGCCCTGGGCTGCCCACCAGCTCCCCAGGTCACTGGCACTGCAGAGGGCTCTGCCAGAGAACACATCTGGGCTGCACACAGGTGGTTCCTGATGCCAGGACACTTTCCCCTTCACTTTTGTAGAGCCTGGATCTGCCCCTCAGAAACATACATGTGCCTGTGCAGAGGCTGAACGTGTCAGGCACTGGTGTCCCACAAACAGGTGGCATGCAGTGATCTGTGTGCATGCCCAGGGCACTCCCTGCACAGCTGCCTACCGACTGCCCCGTGACTCTTGTGAAATAGAAACCTTTGATCCCCAGCAACCTCTGAAGTTTGCCATCCCCGCTCCACAGGCAGCCTTGGATCCACAGGGTCACTCCCTCAGTTCCTCCCATTGCTCCAGCTCTCTGTCCCTCCAAGGAGCGTTGCCAGTGACTGATACATCAAATCTCACATTGTGTGCAGAGAATTTAATTCCCTCTCTCTGCCCAGATCCCCAGCTCACTGGGTATCAGCAGGGCAAACCCTGACAAACCCCATAGCTCCTTTTCCTGCCCCAAAGGTAAGCTTTGACCTTCCCTGGGTTCTCACTTCACATCTTCTGCTAAATCGGCTTCATGAGAATTGACACTGAAAAAAAAACCCAACACACGGACAGAGAACCCAACATCTCTGCAGGAGCAGAAAGTCTGGGAGGAGAGCTGTGTTTTCCATCCTGAGGGGATGACTCTCCAGCCTCTTTTTTTCTGCTCAGCTAGACGAATCCTTGACAAGGACTGAGCTCTCTTGTTGCCGGGAAAAAAACAGGGGCAATTCGGGGCGGGGGGGCGGGGGAAGCAGTGTAATTTTGGGGGCAAGCGGGGTGATTTGGGCTGAGATGAGCCAGGCTCCTCGGAGCAGGCGGGCGCAGCCTCTAGATGGTGCAGCGATGCAGCCGAGCTGAGCATGTGTGCGGCGAAGGTAGCTGCGCAACAGGTTGGCGTAGCTCAGCGGGAAGCAATGCTCCCATCCCCGCGCTGCGGCAGAGCGGAAAGGACTTTCCAGCATCCTGGCGAGAAATCTGCACTGCAACCGCCCGGGAAAGTGGGTGCTGCTCGGTGAGAGGCTCCATGGCGTGCCTGACCCTCGCAGGGTGCTGAGAGCCACCGCAGCATCTACTTGTGAGAGCGCTGAGGCCTCGGGCAGGGCCAGGCTTCAGCTCTTGCTGGCAAAGGGAGCACGGCCGCTCCTTGCAGGAACACAGGGGCAAGGCATCTAGGGAAGGGGCACCCCTGGAACACGCTGTCCCCGAGCCCCCGGGGACTTTGCTTGCCCATCTGAGGTGCCGGGGTGAGGACCCAGCTGAAGCAGAACAGATTGTGAAGGCACCACAAGGGCACTGGGAGCTCGCGGGTGCTTTTGGGAGTCGCAGGTGTCCCTGCACCCTGCAATAAAACCATGATTCACCGAGGTGTGACGGGAGGGGACAGCTGTTGCTCCGGGCCCCACCACTCCGGGAGATGAGGTTTGCAGCCCGTCACCAGCCCTCCTGGGCTGGGGGGTCCCGCTGACCTCGCTCCCCCGGAGGGACCCTCCCCATAGCATTGCCTGCCTGGTCCCCGTCCCCGGGGCGGAACTACGGGGTGTGAAGCGCCGGCTGGAAGAATAAATGAGTGAATTAATTTTTAAGAGAACCTAGAGCGGAGTGAAAGGGGAGACCCGAGCCACACGTATGCGGGTGAGGAGCGGAGGGGTCCCCGAGATGAGGGAGTCTGGGGGGCTGCGAGGACTCCCCTTCTCCACGGCCACGGGGCTGGGCGCTGTGCCGGCAGCCGGTGCCCGCTCGGCCCGGCAGCCCGGCCGCGCTCGGGATCTGATAAGGAGCCAGAGCTCCACCTCCCCATGGTGGCGGCGAGAGGCGGAGGCAGCGGCGGGCGGGCAGGCGGGGGGGAAGGGGCCGTGCCTGCGCTGCGCTTCCCCTGCACATCCTCACACACATCGGGGGACGGAGGCGGGCGCGGACCGAGCTGCCCACCGGGGCTGCCTCCAGCCTGAGCCGCCGCTCCTCCGGAGGAGCCGCAGCCCCGGCCGGGGGAGGGGGGCGGTTCCCACGGAACATTTTATATATTTTTGACCCCCCTCCCCTTTTTCTTTCTTGCTTCGTTTTTTTTTTTTTTTTTTTTTTTTTTACATTTGGTTTTCATCCGTGGATAACGCTCGAGAGGAGCCCGGGGGGTGGGGGGAGCCCGTTTCCCGCGGGCAGGAGGCGATGGAGACACCGCGGGACCAGCGCGCAGGGGCTCGGCACGGAGCGCAGCGCCGGCACCATCCGAGTAAGAGCTGCGGCGCGGCCGGGATCCCCGCCCGCGGCGGGAGAGAACCGCAGGGGGGGCGTTGCGGGATGCCCTGCGCGGTCGCCCGCCGCTGTGCGGGAGCGCGGGGCCAGGCGGCGGGGGGAGCGGCGCTGGCGAGCATCCCGCATCCCTCCGCGCCGGACTGCGCGGGGCTCCGCGTACAGCGGGGTGGCTCCCGCTTGTCCCCGGTCCCGCCCGGCACTGCCACTTGTTGTGCAGCGCGGCGGCGGGGCCAGCCCCGCGCAGGGCAGGGTGGGCGGCGCGGGGTGGTTGCGGGAAGGCGGCTGTGTCGACGTGCGCGCGTGTTTGTGAGTGTTTATTTTTCGCCCTGGGGGCGGCTCTGGGTGTGTGTCCCCCGTCCAGCCCTGGGTGTGTGCGCCCGCGGGCTTCGCGGGTGCGTGGGAGCGAGAGAAGTTGCGGTTGAGCTAGGAGCCAGCTGGGAGCGGGACTGTGCGTGTGCGAAAGGAGCGGGGTGCAGGGGGCTGGCGGGTGCCTGTGCCCGTGGCGGGGTGTCTGCGTGGGGAGCGTGCACCAGCAGGATGCGGGTGCGGGAGTGGGGTGCGTGCGTGTGCGTGGAGCAGGGCGTGCGGCTGTGTGTGTGCGCCCGGCGCGGGCTGTGCGTGCGGGTGAGTGTGTCAGCGGGCTGTGCGTGACTGCGCCTCGGAGAATCCCTGTTTCCCTGTACGCGACGCTGAGCGCTAAGCCGGTTCCGGGAGAGCGGCTCCCGTGTTTTTTTCCTCGCGTGTCCGCGTGTGTGTGTGCGCGATGCGTCTGTGTGTCTGTGCGTGTGTGTCCGTGTGTGTGCGCGTGAGCGGGGCTGGCGGAAGCGCCCCCCGCGCAGCCCCGGGGGCTCCGCTCCGGGGAGCCGGCGTCTGCGGGAGCCACAGCCCGGGCAGCTCCGCGGAGACCCTAGAGCCTCGGCCGCAGCGGCCGGCAGCGGAGCCCGGCCTTCATCCACCCTTCCAGCTGGCGGGACCGGCGGCAGCGGCTCCCCTAGCGCGCTGCGAGGACGGGAGTATCTTCTTTCCCCTTCTTCAGGTCCCCACATCCCTCCGGGCTGCATCCCTGGAGCAGAGCCGCTCCTGCTGTTCCCAGCTCCCTGCGGCCCTGCCGGGGTGTTTCAGGCCCCGCGACATTTTTGTCTTCCCCCAGGGCTCCCCTCCAGCCGTGATGATGGGTGGGACGGTGGCAGGCAGGGCCAGGAGACCGGAGGGGCTGTGGAGGACCCCTGGGTAGGAGGATGGAGTCTGCCACCCTAGGGAGGCTCTGACAGGTCTCTGCCTCGCTGGCTGCCAGAGTTGGAAAGGATGTGGAGAAGGCGGCAGGAGGAGGGAGGGCCCTGTGCTTTGCCTGCTTTTCACCGCTGCACAGCTCCTAGAGATGATTTTGGGGTAAAGCTCTTGACAAGCGAGTGGGGCTCCTCGCAGGGTGCTCCGGCTCGGGCCCAGCCTACAGAAATGCTATGAGCAGCCGCAGTGGCAGCTGGAGCTGGAGGAAATCCTGGGATGTTCCACAAAATACCCAGGATTCAGCCCATCCGTGCCTTTAGTGCGGGGCTGACCATCAGTGGCCGTTTTCTCGGGTAACACGATCCCAAAGCTCAGAGGGGAGCTGATGGAGCCGCAATGAGCTGATGAGCCTTTGCTGCTTGCTGGGATGTTGCTCCAGCTCTGAGTGTCAGAGCAGAGCTGGGAACTGGGGGGGGAGATTGTGGGGGGGATTAGTACTTGTGTGCTCAGTGTAGGGTTTGGACAGACTTGTAAGCCATGGCTCCGAGCCACATAATCAGCCGTTGGGAGCAATAAGAGGGTGGACTTTGGTGCCCATTCCTGAAGCAGTGCTGCCTTCCGTGGAATGGGGCCAAGAAGCTGTGGGAATCACAGGGAGCACAGGCTTGTTCAAGCAGTTGCTTAAATTCTGGGTGCTTTATAACCTCTCTCTTATTAGGGCTTGGTTTTTTTTGGTGGGGATGGCTGAATTCTGTTGGATTTTGCATGCCACTGTCCTCTGAGAGCTTCCCAGTCATGCATTAAGAGGCGTGACTAACGCCTCTCTCATGTGGTTCAGTGTCTCTCACACTCTCCCCGTAGGGAGAATTATGTGTGCGGAGGAATAGTTGTTTTGGGAGGGGTTTTTATTTTTAAGTGCTCTGTGCTCTGCCAGCAGGTTGGTGAAAAGGTTCCTAGCACCAAAGAAGAAAGTGTGGGATGGTCTTTAGATCTCATGGGAAAATAGCCTGATGCCTTGGACTGGCCCCTGGGAAGCCTCTGTCTCCTGCACAGACGTGCTTTTCCCCAGTGGAGGAGGCTTCCTCCTCTTCCTCCTCCTCCTCACGCCCAGCTCTGGGCTCTCACTCTTATCTGCACTCTGTCATTTGCACTCCTGGGTCCTGAGCAGGATTCCTCACCCCGGCAAGCCCGGGGCCCCTCATGCCGGCCGGCAGTCCCGCTCAGGTTCCCAGCCCCTCTCCTCCTCCAGTCTCCCTGCGTTGGAGGGTTCCTTCACCTGCAGGAATGAGGCTTGGGTTCAGACTCCTGCCCCATTTTTGAAGCAGAAAGAATGGGTGCTGGGCACCTTTGGGTGACACCCTTCCTCCTCCAGGCTGGCACAGGGCTCCTGGCATTTCCACCTCCTGGGCCCTCCCTCCTGGCTCACTCAGAGCTGTGTGAGACATCACACTGTGTCGAGACTTTCCTCTTTACCTGCGTTCTTTCACCTCACACCAAGGCTTAGTCAGGATGGTGCTACGTCATCGGCCACCACGGCCCAACCCAGTGCAAACAGCCTTGTGCAAATAGGCTGGTGGTGGGTGTAGGTGCCTCTCCCCAGAGGGGAATCCTCTGGGAGCCCCTTCCCAATAGCTGGAGCTTCCCATCTCCCCTGTCGTCACTGCACAGCCATCTCCAAAGGGCACGTGGAGGATGAAGGTTCACCCCATGGAGGCAGGGGGACACGGCGGGGTCTGGTGTGAGCGCACCTCTTGGGCGTGGGCAGACACAAGTGTTACCCAGCTGGGGTGTGCACACACACACAAGTGCTCCCACACGGGGTGACATCACACAGGCACACAGCCGGCGGGGACCGGGACATGCACACACGCGGTCCCTATGCTGGCACACGCGTGGCATGGCATGCACACACGTGCACTGGGTGCAGGGACACAGACCCACAGGTGGTGCACAATCCCGAGGCAGGCACAGATGTGCTCTGTGGCATGTGGGTGCACACCCTGCTGGTGCACATGTGTGGCGTGTTTGGTTTTCCCTACAGGCACAGCCGTGCTCTGGGTGAGTTCACACCTTCCGAATCCTCCCGGTACACACACACACGTGTACACGCACATGTGCACATACACACATTGCCTGTGTTGCTGTGGAGATGTGTGGTGTTTCTGCTCATCTTCTTGTCTCCTCCATCCTCAGCTAGGTCCAGGCAAGAAAGAGCTCTTGCTGTCCTCTTTCTTTCCTCCTAGAGACATAAATCCCAGGAACCACAACAGCGTTGGTGTGGAGAGTTCTGCATGGCCTCAGACAGGTGGGAATGGCTTTTCTCTGCTCAAAGGATATGGCAGAACAAAGGAGCAGAATCAAGCTCAGCTGCAGGGACATAGTTTCATCTCCAGACAGAGAGATGTATTTTCACCTGAGGAGGGAGAGCGCCTCTCTTCCATGTCACTTGTCCATAGGGAAGCTGAGGGGTGGAGGGACCAGGAGCTGCTGGCTTATGGGAAGTACCAACATGGACAGTGCAGGATGTGCCACTTGTTGGTGATCTGTACAATCTCAGGGCAACTGGGCACTTTCTGTGTGGCACCGTGGAGGGGACATGGTGATGGAGCACTCACCCACCCCACAGACTAAGTGCGGAGTATGGAGAGAGGGAGTGATGGGAGCAGGGAGAGAGAATTGTTGCTGTTGGGCCTTGGCAGATGTTTGTAGCTGTTGATTTTAGGGCACCCAGCCACTGTGTTTTCGGGTGCTGGTGAGCTGGGCTGCATCCCTTCATGCTCACAGCTCAGCCAAAGCTGTGCGAGTGCACCTAGACCCTGGAGTAGTAAGGTGTTCCCAGAATGGAAAGCAGCGGACGGGAAAGCTGGTGGCCAAGCACAGCACCAGGCAGGGGCTTGGTGACAGGGCACGTGGTTTGGCACAGGTCTGCGGGGCTGGTGGTACCTGGCACTGCCTGGGCAGTGTGTGGGCACTGGAGGAGGTTGTGGTGTCAGGGTGCCTGCGGTGCACCCGGTGTCTCTGCAATGCAGGGGGCAGCATGGGGTGGACACTGGCATGGGGTGGGCACCCAGTGCCTGCGTGCGGTGTCCCAGACTGGAGTGGGAGGGAACGGGAAGGAACAGTGTGTCTGCAGTGAGCGAAGGGAACAGTATCTGCTGGCGCAGGGTGTGGGGTTGCCTAGTGACTGTGCAGTGAGGGGAGATGCTATGCCTGCCGTTGCAGTGTGCCGGGCTGTGCAGTGCCACTGCTCTGAGGGGGCTGGGGGCTGCCCATGTGGGCTGCCTGCACTGCAGAAGAGCGGGCAGGCGTTCTGTGTCCCCTTGACTGCCCAGGGACACAGGGGGGTGGCATTGCCCTGTGTGCAGTGCAGGATGGATGATGCATGGGGCTCCTGCATCCCTGCAGTGCTGAGTGGGCGGTGCCTTCGTACCTCACAGTGTGAGGCTGGCAGTGCAGCGAGGGCAGCGCTGCTCTGTCCCTGCCAGGGCAGTGCCCAGTCTCCCTGCAGTGCTGGATGGATGGCAGCCCTGCAGTGCCTCATGTCCCTGCAGTGCCAGGCGGGTGGCAGCCCTCCATTTTTGCAGTGTCCTGTGGCCCTGCAGTGATGGATGGATGCTGTTCTGGCAGTGTAGGCAGTGCCCTGAATACCTGCAGTGATGGCTGGGAGGTAACTGCATGCTAGTAGTACCCCATGTCCCTGCAGTGCCAAATGTGTGGCAGTCCTGCATCCCAACAGTGTCCCACGTCCCTGCAGTGATGGAGGGGTGGCAGTTCTGCATCCCAGCAGTGCCCTGTTCCCCTGCCGTGCCAGGTGGGTGTCAGCCCTGCATGCCTGCAGAGCAGGCAGAGCTCCCCATTTGGTGCTTCCGTTTCTGCAGTGCTGGCAGCTGCATGCAGTGCCTGTGTGTCCCTGCCATGTGTGGCAGGCAGTGCCCCTGTGCTGGTGGCACACAATGCTCCTGTGTTTGGGTGGTGAGAAGCTGTCTCTGAGCCTGGCCGGCTCCCATCGGGTTGCTGGCAGCAGACTGCCTGCAGTCCACCCTGTTAGTGTGCCTCATTGGGTCTAAATACAGTTTATGTGGTGACGAAGAGGGTGGACAGTGGCAGGAGTGGCTTCCTGTCCCTTTGCAGGAAGCCAGGGCTGAGGTTTCAGTGACTGGGTTGCTCACCCCAGCAGGGTGGTGCAGGAACTTTGCAAGGTGGGACTGGTCCTTCAGGGCACTGGATGGTGGAGGCTGCCAGGAGCCCATGGCTGGGCCAGCCCCTGAAGTCCCTTCCCTCGGGGGACTGTGTCAGGGCCATGTGCAATCCAACATGGCACAGTGGGTGCACCCAGAAGGATGTGCCAGGGAAGTGGGATGCGGTGGAGCAATCCCTAACCTCCAGTGTCTGTGTCTCCTCCAGCTCCCCTGCAGCGCAGGATGAACCCACTGGCATCCTGCCTGGGCCTGTGGCTCCTCTTCCAGCTCCCTGCCCTGGTCTCTGGGACACGTGTGGTCTACAAAGTGCAGGAGGAACAACCCCCCAACACCCTCATAGGGAGCTTGGCCTCCGACTACGGCTTCCCGGATGTGGGGCACCTCTACAAGCTGGAAGTGGGGGCCCCGTACCTACGTGTGGATGGCAAGACTGGGGACATCTACACCACAGAGACCTCCATCGACCGGGAGAGCTTGCGTGAATGCCAGCACCTCCTGCCCGGAGAGCCCTGCTTCCTGGAGTTCGAAGTGTCCATCACTGACCTGATACAGAACAGCAGCCCCCGCCTCCTTGAGGGGCAGATAGAGGTGCTCGATATCAATGACAACACCCCCAACTTTGCCTCGCCTGTCCTCACCCTCTCCATCCCTGAAAACACCAACATTGGGACGCTCTTCCCCATCCCCCTGGCCATGGACCGGGACTCGGGCCCCAATGGCGTTGCCTCCTACGAGCTGACGGCTGGTCCGGAGGCGCAGGAGCTTTTTGGGCTGCAGGTGGCCGAGGATCAGGATGAGAAGCAGCCGCAGCTGATTGTCATGGGGAACCTGGACCGGGAGCAGTGGGACTCCTACGACCTGACCATCAAGGTGCAGGATGGGGGCAACCCCCCACGGGCCAGCAGTGCCCTGCTCCGCATCACCATCCTGGACATGAACGACAATGCGCCCAAGTTTGAGAAGGCCCTGTACGAGGCGGAACTCTCCGAAAACAGCCCTGTGGGGCACTCTGTCCTCCAGGTGAGTGTGGAGGCTTTCTTCTCCTCTCCTCTCCCCTCCTACCTGCCTGCAGCAGGGACAACCCAGGGAGCATCATCATGGCTGCTCACTGCCATGGGGAGAAGGGAGGGATGGATGGAGGGGCCCACAGTGTCACCCAGGGCCAGCGGGCAGGCAGGTCCCTGGGATGTCATGTCTGCTCAAAGGAGGTTGGAGAGGATGTGCAGGAGGGCACAGCCGGAGTGGGGGCTGCAGGACATGGCTGAGGGGCAGGAGCAGGGCTGGCGGGTGTGTGGGAGCAGGGAGCTGGGTTACTGGGAGGGCTGGGACTTGAAGTCCATGGGGAGTCTGGCTTCAGGCCAGACTGGTCTCAATGCTGCCTGCAGACAAGACATAGACCCTTTCATAAGTTGCATTCCCTTGGCTGCTCCATGGAAACTCAGGAGATGGGGGGCAGGCAGCATCCCTGCTGCCCGTCTAAGGGGGCTGGCTGCCTATGGCTTCACAGGTGCCTTACTGTCTGCAGGGAGCAGGGGCTCTTCTCTGTCTCAGGCAGTGGTGAAAACTGGACCAGGGAGCCCAGGGGGTGGATCTTTGTGGATTTGGCTTGGAGGGGGCATTGAGATGATAGTAGTCGACATCTGTTTATCTGCAGCTGCCATCTTAATAAGCGGAGCACGACCAGCTCTCATCTGCCTGCTAATTCTGATGTGAATTTTTTAAGAATTCATTTTTCACTGTTAAGAGAATGGAAGTTGGAAGCAGATAAGGGAGCTGCATGGCCAGGAGGAGAATGGGCTGAGATGCTGCTGCTGCCATTGCTCAGCTTTTATCTTTCAGGGGGAAAATGACTTCCGCCTGTTTCGTGAGTGGAGGTAAAAGGTGGAATTTACATTTAACAACTTTCGTTCTTCATCCAAATCTGCTGAGCAAGATAACGGTGGAGCAGCAAATGGTGCAGAGAAGAGGCTGCTCAGAGAGCCGATTAGGGAGGCAAATGTTAGACAAACCTCATATTCTTTAGAAAGCAAATAATAGGCGTAGAGGCAGGTTTATGGGAATGCAGAGCCCCTGATGGGCAGGCAGGGATGGACGATCTTGTGCAGAGCTTAAACAGCCCCAGTTCCCGTTGGCTGCATCCCTGAATGCCAGGATGGATCTGCTGCTCCACACATTGTTGCCTTCCTTCTCATCCTCACCTCAGCCAGGCGGCTGCTCAAGCCCCTCCTTGGGGGCACAGCTGGGGAGGTCCCTCCCCGCTGCTGGCTAGGTCTCAGCAGCAAGGTTCCCAAGGATTCCCTGCGTGCTGGAGCTGGCCAGGAGGGGAACACAGCCAACCGGCCCAGCCGGTTTCTCCAGAAGAGCAAGGCAAAGCCTCTGTGCCGGAGGGCGGCTCCAAGCTGCTCTGCCGGTCCCAGACTCTTTGCCCCATAGTCCTTGGCCCTAGAAGAGGAAATCCTGTTTTTTTCCCCCCGGGTGTCCCCAGGGAAGGCCACGGTGGTTTGTGAAGGGGCTCACTGCACCAGGCCCTCCTGCTCACCACTTATCCCTCTGTCCCACAGGTGAAAGCCAATGACTCGGACCAGGGCGCCAACGCCGAAATCGACTACTCCTTCCACCAGGCCTCGGATATGGTGCGGCGGCTGCTGCGCCTGGACCGCGCCACAGGGCTCATCACCGTGCAGGGGCCCATCGACCGCGAGGACATCGGCACCCTCAAGTTCTCCGTCATGGCCAAGGACAAGGGCGCCAACCCCAAGAGTGCCCGCACCCAGGTGGTGGTCACCATCAAGGACATGAATGACAATGCACCCTCCATAGAAATCCGAGGCATAGGGCTGGTCACTCACCAGGATGGCATGGCCAACATCTCGGAGGACGTGCCAGTAGAGACAGCAGTGGCTCTGGTACAGGTGTCCGACCGAGATGAGGGCGAAAACGCTGTGGTGACCTGCGTGGTGGCTGGTGACGTGCCGTTCCAGCTGCGGCAGGCCAGCGAGACAGGGAGTGACAGCAAGAAGAAGTACTTCCTACAGACCACCACACCACTGGACTATGAGTCAGTGAAGGAGTACACTATTGAGATTGTGGCAGTGGACTCGGGCAACCCACCCCTCTCCAGCACTAACTCCTTGAAGGTGCAGGTGATGGACGTGAATGACAACACTCCTGTCTTCAGCCAGAGCTTCACCGAGGTGGCCTTCCCCGAGAACAACGAGCCTGATGACCTGGTGATGGAGGTGAGTGCCACCGATGCGGACAGTGGCTCCAACGCCAAGCTGGTTTATTCCCTGGAGACAGACCCCGCCTCCAAGGGCTCCTTCACCATTGACCCCGACTCTGGGGAGATCCGGGTGAAGGCAGTGCTGGACCGAGAGCAGCGGGAACGCTATGAGTTCTTGGTGGTGGCGGCAGATAAGGGCAGTCCCAGCCTGAAGGGCACAGCGTCTGTGGCCGTCAACGTCATGGACAGGAATGACAACGACCCCAAGTTCATGCTGAGCGGCTACAACTTCTCAGTGATGGAGAACATGCCGCCCCTCAGCCCTGTGGGCATGGTGACGGTGATTGATGCTGACAAAGGAGAAAATGCCCGTATCCAGTTGTCGGTGGAGCAAGACAATGGGGATTTTGTCATCCAAAATGGCACTGGCACCATCCTCTCCAGCATCTCCTTTGACCGGGAGCAGCAGAGCACTTATACCTTCCGACTCAAGGCGGTGGACGGTGGGGATCCTCCCCGGTCTGCCTATGTGGGGGTGACCATCAACGTCTTGGATGAGAATGATAATGCCCCCTTCATCACTTCACCCTCCAATGCCACCTACAAACACATCCTGCCCCACACCAGCCCTGGCCAGCAGGTGAGCAAGGTTAAGGCGGAGGACATTGACTCTGGTGTCAATGCAGAGCTGATCTACAGCATCACAGGAGGCAACCCCTTTGAGCTCTTCCAGATTTCCCCGCAGAGTGGAGACATCACCCTGGAGAAGGAGATCCTGCGCAAGCACCATGGCCTGCACCGCTTGGTCGTGCGTGTCAACGACAAGGGCAAGCCCTCGCGGCACGGCACGGCGCTGGTGCACTTCTACGTCAATGAGACGCTGGCCAACCGCACGCTGCTGGACACGCTGGTGGGGCACAGCCTGGACACCCCGCTTGACATTGACATCGCCGGGGACCCCGAGTATGAGCGCAGCAAGCAGCGGAGCAACATCCTCTTCGGAGTCATTGCTGGCATTGTGGCCGTCACGCTGGTCATCGTGCTGGTTGTCCTGGTGCGCTACTGCCGGCAGCGGGAGACCAAGAGTGGCTACCAGGCAGGCAAGAAAGAGACAAAGGACCTGTATGCACCCAAGCAGGCCAGCAAGGGTGGGAAGAGCAAGAGCAAGGTGAAGAAGAGCAAGTCTCCGAAGCCGCCCAAGCCCACGGAGGATGAGGAGGAGACGGGGCTGCAGAAATCGCTTAAGTTCAACCTCATGAATGATTCTGTCAGCGACAGCCCCCGAATCCATCTGCCCCTCAACTACCCGCCGGGCAGCCCAGACCTGGGTCGCCACTACCGCTCCAACTCGCCGCTGCCCTCCATCCAGCTGCAGCCTCAGTCACCCTCTGCCTCCAAGAAGCACCAAGTGGTGCAGGACCTGCCGGCCACCAACACCTTTGTTGGCACCGGGGACAACAACTCGACGGGCTCCGAGCAGTACTCGGACTACAGCTACCGCACCAATCCCCAGAAATACACCAACAAGCAGGTAGGAGAGCTCATCCTGAGGCCGGCAGCGGCCCCCCCACTGCACCGGGGAGCCATCTGGACGGAGGTGTGGGAGTGAGCATGGACTGGCCCCCAGCCCTGCATGCGTGGCCCATAGGGCCGGTGGAGGACTACCCTGGAGCCGAGCCATGGAGCCTGGTCGTGGGGCAGGGAGGGGACGGGTGAGGGGTGGTGAGGGGGATGTCAAAAACTGTTGTAGCCCCTTGTCAGAGCACCCGGGGCTGGGTCCTGGTGGTGCTGCCTGGGTGACGGTGATGTGAAGGGCACTGCATGTGTGTGCCTCTGCATGTGGGGCTCTGGGGAGGGAATCTCACCCACCCGTGTCCCCTTTGGGGACTGGCTCTTAGAGCACGGAGGAGGGCAATGCCCACCCTCCCATCCACCTCTCTGCTTGGGCTGGCTCATGGGGAGGAGGGACTGGTCTTGCTCCTGCCACAGCTCTGGGCAGCCAGTTTCCAGCCCTGCCCTGGTTCAGGGAGCAGTGAGGAAGGCACTGGCCTCGCTGTTGCCAGCCTGGCTCTGCTGGTAAGGCTGAACCTTCCACCATCCCCATTCCAAGTCGCCTCAGAGGGAGTTCAGCACCCACTGCGGCTGCCTAGGCAGGTGAGGATGGGTGGAGGAGCAAAGCTCTGCCTTTTTCCCAGGCTCGGGCTCTGGCTTCCTCCAGGCTTGGGCCCTCTGCCATAGCTGGCATGGTGAAAGCCTGGCTTCCTTAACGCGAGCTCCGGGCCTGGAGCTGTGGCTCTGCGGCTGCCGGGAGGGAGAGGGGGTCCTGGTACCACGGGCACGGGGCCATCTGTGTGCCAGGGCTGGGTCTCGTGCTCAAGGCTGGGGGAGCGGGGCACCGGGGTCTCTGCTGGGTCACTGCTCTTGGTGTAGTGGGGGGTTGTGGTGTGTGCGGGGCGGGGCGGAGGCAGGTCTTGGCTGCGGATGGGGAAGGGCTGCTCGCTAGTGTGCACTGGAGCTTGGAGCTGTCCCGGGAGGTTGTGGGGTGAGCACGGAGCTTGCAGGACCCTCTTTCTCGGGCTGTCTGGCCAGTGAACTTGCACCACATTTCTGCTTTGGCTCCTGTCAAACCTATCCTTCACTAGCTAGGGAGGGAGAGGGGGGATGAGTGCCTGTGGCTTTGCCTTCTTCCTGGGGCCCCGTGGGTGAGAAGCACTCACTTCCCCCCATGCTGTACACCCTATGGAGAGCCCTGCTCCCTTCTTTGTACCCCGGAGAGTGGCAGGCTGGGCTCCTGCCGTGGGGCTGAGCTCAGCTGCCCTGTTGGATTGACTTCAATAAAGTTTTCTATTTTTGACCAGTTGTGCCTTATTTTCCCCGCTGCCCCTGAGAATGCTCTTGCTCCCAGCAATTTCCCAGGTGTATTTTCCATGTTCTCAGCCTCCAGAGCAGCCAGGCCCCACGGAGCCCAGAACTGATGCTCACAGGGGCTGGCCATCTCCACACACCCTCCACCACACATCAGCATGGCCAGTCCAGAGACCTCATGGTGCTGACCCATCATTCCCAAGTACATCTCCCATCTCCAGTCACTGCCCAGCCCTCTAAGGATGCAGCTTCCTCCATGACATGGTTCACAACGCTTGCATGTACACACACACACACATGCACGTGTGGATGTGGAGGCAGTCTGAGCCACAGACCAGCCAGTCCAGCTTTCTTCCACCCCAACATCCTCCCTCAAAGCTTCTCCTGGTTGATCCCCACATCCTCTTGAGCCCCACCCATGTCCCAAAGCCAGTGCATGGAGGAGCAGATCTCTGCCATGCCATGCCTGGTTACCATGACCCAAATCCTGCTGTGGAGGGCTGGGAGCCGCAGTGCTGCAATGAGGGTGCACTTTGCGGTTGCAGATGGAGCCTCGGTGTGTCAGCAGTGCTGGGGGGGGAAGCACCCGGATCAAGGTGCTCCCCCACACCGAGATGCGTCGGGAAGGAGAGATGCTCCCAGAAAAGCTTGCTGGCAGCAGGAGGGTGATGGAGCCGAGCAGACACTCTCCCCATAAAGATATCTCTGCCGCTCCTGGTGAGGTGGATGGGGATGATGCTGCTGCCGTGGGGCTTGCTCAGGGTCTTGTCTCCAGCTGTCTGGAGAGCCGATGAATCCTGGTAGGCAGGAGCAGCACAGCACCCCTTTCCCAGGCCCTGGATGACTCCACCCTAATCCCCTTCCCACCATCCAAGCATCACATCTCAGGGACCCCCCTCCCTGGCCACCCATTCCTGTTTCTCATGGTTTTTCTTTCAAACTGGGGCAGACGTCCCTGTGCCCCTCACATCAGCTTCACCTCTTCCCCAGGGCCCCCAACTGGCTGCACCGGGCTGCCAGGGAAGAGGAGCTCTGGCGCTAGGAGAGATTAGATCATCTGGGGAAACCAGTGGTTCTGGCTTCGGTGGTTTCAGCCCTGTGCCAGCCTTGGCTCTCACAGCCTTCTCGTTTGTTTTGCTAACAGCATAAGGTTTTATCTTGAACCATCCAGGAAGTGTCTGGGCCTCCTGGGCAGGCAGGGCTGGGACCCGCAGGGAGACGGGATGGCTGCAGAGGAGGAAAGGAGACACCAGCAACCACCTAAATAACTAGTCCCCGCAGGGCTGGGCAGAGCAGTCTGGGGGCTTGGCTCAGCCCTGCCATCTGCTTCCCTTTGGGAACTTTCTGAGAGAAGTTTCCCTTCCTTCCTCGTCCTCCGCAGCTCTTTGATGAACCCCGAGGTGAGAACACAGACGTGTGGGGAGCGGCTCTTTCTTCTGCCCATCTCCCAGGCTCCATCCTTTCATACCGAGGGGGGATATGCTACATCCTTTGCTGGCTGCACAAACCCAAGCCCCCCACCATCCCAGAAGCTGGCTGGCGCGGTGTTAACTTCAGCGAGCTCAGCAGAGGTGCCTGTACCTGCCCGCGGACTCCGGAGCGAGCGCGGTGCAGCGTTAATTACTCTCTGCGGGGGGAGGGATAAGAGGAATATTGTAGTTGTAATGGACAGAAATGAAATTGTCTTGTTTTAGAATTTAGCTCGGAGTCTCCATAAATTGCAGGTTTAGGTGTTGGCAGATGTCTGGGAAAGTCTCCTACTGTCCTGGGTCAGTGGGTTTTCTCAAGGTCGTTCACGTGGAATGAGCTGATAAATGGATCCAGCAATGAGCTGCAGATGGAGCTGAGGGTTCATGGGGGACCTGCCCTGTTTTTCCCCAGTTTCAGTGAGACGCTGTGCTGGGAGCAGTTCTTGGGCACTGTGAATCATTTACTGCTCCCGGGTTCAGATGGACTTGGGTCAGATTTGGCTCTGCTGTGCAGAGGCCGAATGAGGGAGTGTGTTGGTGAGGTCCCAGCGGCTGCAGATCCCTGATTGTGCTGTGAGGAGTGGCTGGGCTTGTCAAAACAACAGCCTGTGAGCATCACTGGGTGCTTGGGAGAGCAAGAGAAGGGGTGAGGAGTGGGTCGTACACTGTGCTGGCTTCTGGGGCATTGGTGAGGATGCCGAGAGCCTCATGGGCAAGGCAGGAATGTGCAGTGGCTCATGGCAGGTCTGTGCTGGGGGCTTTGTTTGATGTCAGGGAGCGGTGCCTGTACCTGGGACAGCAGTGTGGGATATTTGGGACCTCAAAATGAGGAGCTTCAGCCAAAGGAAATGAGGATCCCCGTGGTATGGGCTGGTCCCTGCAGCCAGAGACAGCGTGGGCGTGTGCAGGCTGTGCTGCAGGGGGGGTGACAGCGGGGTGCTCACAGCCAGCACCCCATGGAGGGGTGGCACAGAGGGGTGAATGATGTCTGTGGTGGGGTGGCAGAGACACATGTACAGGCTGCATGTCGGGGGAAGTGATGCAGGGAGTGCAGCCCCTGGGAGGAGGTGACACAGGGAGGGGTACAACAGGGAGGTGCCAGTCCGGTGTGTGCAGCCTGTACTGCAGTGGGAGGTGGCAGTAGGGGTACACGGCCACAGGGAGGGGTGGCGCGGGGTGCACACAGCCTGGACGTGGCAGGAGGTGACAGTGGGGTATATGTAGTGTGCAGACTTGGGTGGATGATGACTCCTTTGTAAGCAGCACATCTGCAAAGGAGGCTGTGGCACTTGTTGTCCCTAACCCACCCAGGAGAGCAACGGGTCTCTCCTGCCTGACAGTCTCTGGCTGCACCAGTGCTTGGGATCTCATTCTTTGCTCCTTTGAAGGCTCACCCAGCCAGTGCCGCCTCCTGCGGCTCCCCACATCGGGCTGGGTGACTTGCAGCACTGCCCAGTCCTCTCTTCTCACCCTGCTGAGCAAGGTGCTGCTTATTCCTCCCTGCCCTCCTCTTCCTCTCCATTCTCAGACTCCCTGCCACTCCCCTGCCAGATGCCCTTGGAGCCAGCGTTGGTCTGTGGTGAACATGGACTTTCCTAGCTTGGATCTGGGTTACTTCTTTTTTTCCTCCCCAGTCTCCCCTCTTTTTCTTTTGTGTATCTGCTGCTCTCCATTCCTCTCTCCTATCTCTGTGGCTTTCCCCTCAGCACCGGTGTCTCCTGATGGGCTGTGTGCTGGCCCTGGGATGGAGGGATGGCACAGAGGGATGGCATAGCGGCATGCTGAGCCCTCTGCAGTGCAGGGCCGAGTCCTGGCTGGCTCTGACAGCCGAGCTGTGGATCCCCTGTGCAATGAAAGCCCTGGCTGTGTGGGCAGCCGCCCACTCCAAGCCACACTGATTGATATTCCCAGCACTGATCTGCCTGCTGGGCCGGGCTCTCAGCTGCAGTGCTGTTCCCTGGAGCGAGGCCCAGCCCTGCAGCCTCCATAATCCCACACCCAAATCCTGGGGCAAAACCCGGGTGTGTCCCCGGGCACTTGGTGATCCCTGTGTGCCCCCAGGCAATTGGAGGTCCCTGCACGTCCCTGAGAATTTGGAGGTCCCTGTGTGTTTCCAGGCACTTGGTGGTCCCTCCAGCCAGAACGTATGGGAGGATACCCCATACAGGAGGCTTTGGATGGGGTGAAGGGAGAAGGGTGGGATGCAGCTGGAGGGGGTGGAGGGTGGGGTGTTCCCAGGTGAGGACAGAGCTGGGATGTTCTGGGATGGGATGGAGAGGAGGTTGGGGTAGTGAGAGGCTGCCTGATGTAAGGCAGGACAGGGAGGGGTGTTGCGGAGGAGGGCGAGGGCTGAAGGATGCCTGGAGCAAAGGGCACAGAGTGGCTCTGCCCCTGGGAACTGTGTCAGCTCAGGGTGGGGAGGGCAGCCCCAGCAGGGTTTAAGGCAGCAGAGGTGGATGCTGTGCCCTTGTGTCCCTGGAGCTGGTGTCCACCAGGGGACCCTGGAATGAATCCCCTTTTGTAGGGCTGTACAAAAAGCAGGATCCCCCTTCATGGGGTGGTGGACATTCAGCCCCTGTGGTGCCCTGCCAAATCTGAGCCCCATGCAAGGCCCAAAGCACCTTCCTCACCCTCCACCCTCATCCACACACATACCTGTTGTGTGAGAGCACCTGCCTATGGTAGAGCTGTGCTCCCACCTGCTGCCCCACAAACCAGTCCATCCAAGCTGCAGTTGCACAACTCCAGCTCTGCTCTTGGGAGAAACCAAGATGGCCAATGGAGATTACTCCAAAAGGGACTTTTCCTGCAGTGGCCTGATCCTTTGGTGCCCTAGGAAGCCCCACAGTCTGCTCGACAAGGGCAGAGGAGGGTTGAACATGAGTGAAGAGGCAGTAAAGGCCACCTCTGGCCCCCTCGTGTCACCTCTGAGAGCAGCTGCAGTGTCCATCAGTGCAATTGGATGAGGCTCGGTCTTGGCCTCCCTTCTGGGAGCCTGGGTCATCTGTGACTCAGACTCACTCTGCCTCCCTGTAACAGGCCATTCATTGACCTTATCTTCTTGACTTGACCCTTCCAGTACTTCAAGAAGGCTTACAAAAGAGATGGAAAGTGACTTGTAACATGGAAAGAGAGTGATAGGACAAGGGGGAACAATTTTAAACTAAAAGAAGAGGGATTTGGGTTAGATATTGGGAAGAAATTCTTGGCTGTCAGGGTGGTTCCACCCTGACACAGGTTGCCCAGAGAAGCTGTGGCTGCCCCATCCCTGTAAGTGTTCAAGGCCAGGTTGGATGGGACTTGGAGCAACCTGGGCTGGTGGAAGGTGTCCCTGCCCATGGCAGGGGGTTGGAACAAGATGAGCTGTGAGATCCCTTCCACCACAACCATTCTGTCTCTCTGCCTTTCTGGAGGTCTCAGTTTGCACCCTTGAGGAACTGCTTTTCATATCACCAGTAGTAAAAGTTTCTTTTCCCAGTGATGTTCCCAACTCAACCCTGTGGCTGAGAGCATGAGAGGAAGAGGAGGTCAGACAGAGGACCAGAAAGAAAACAACTCCCCCAGATCCCTTAAAAACATCCCCTATTTGTTTTGCATCAATGTCTTGTGTGGTGTAAACTGTTTACTCCCTCATTCCTTCAGATGCTCGCAGGAAAGCGTGGGTAGGTTTGTGGTGGGAGAGTGGGATGTGACCTGCTGGGAGAGCAGGAGAAAGCTCCTATACTATCTCCTCATTTACATCCATTTTGGCACTCACAGCCGTGCCTTGTGGATGCTGCCCAGAGATCCCTGAAGATGCCGCTGCCCCGGGAGGTAAACATCCTTCTGAGCATCTCCTTGCTTGCAAACTCCCCACCTGTGATCTCCTATCTGCACATGGCACGGCGGATCTTGGCGGGTTCCATCAAAGCTGTTCAGAGCCATCACTTGGGGCAGGCAGCGAATCACCGCCTCCCTCCCTTGGCACTGATCCGGCTCCGTGGCAAAGCTGTCGGAGCAGAGTGCCCTGATTCAGCTCCTCTGAGACATCTTTAAAGGCCCGAGCAATCTGAAAGCCTGGAGCTATTTTGCTCCCACACGGCCTGGTTTTCACATCCTCCAAACTCCCTGATGCTCTGGAGCAGCTGCAAAGCTGCTGCCGAGGACACTCTGACAGATATCCAGCCCTGCTTGCGAGGGCTCTGTCTGAGCTCTGGACTGAGATCCCACTCGAAATGTCTTACTGAAGTGATGTCTGATGTTCCTCTTACACTAATCTATTAATCTTTCTGCTTCTTCATCAAAAGCACTCAAGCCCTGTAGAAAGCAAAATCAGTGTTTCAGATGTTTGAAGAGCCCTTCGTTATTATTCAGGCTGGGCAAGACCTTTTGGGGTGTTGTGATTCAAGGCTCTGGAAGTGCCTGGAGGAGCTTGGGCTGGGTTTTTTCCCAAGGATTTCAAGTGGATCACAGTTCATTAGAGGTGTCTCTTGCCAAGAGAAGAGAGCTCAGAAACATGCTCTAATGCTCAGGAAATTTGTCTTGAGCCACGATCTGCAAGGATTGACCCAAGGACTTGACAGCTCTCCCAAGATGTGAGAACAGCTCGTCCATATCAGGGGTTCTGTGCCAGACCTGGTAATGCCAGAGCAGTGCAGGCAAGAGAAGTGGCTCTGCTAAGCCTCACACTATTACTTGTCCTACCTGTTTGGTGTCTCCAAATGAAGGCTTGACTTACCCAGTATCACCATTCATCAGGAGCTGCAGGTTGGTTGCAGACCACTAAACTGAGAGCTCTGCCCAACAGAGCATGTTGGTGCACAGACTTATGGAATAGGCACAATTCCTTGAGCAAACAGGAAAAGCTTCTGCCCTTTGCCAGTGAAAATAGAGGTGGTTAGAGAACAAGTTTGCCTTCGGAGGAAAAATTTCAATTTGAAAAGAAATCAGGAAGAATTGGCATTTTTTCCTCCTATTTCCCCAGTCAATCAATATATATATTATATATAAATATATTTTTTCCTAGTAATTTCCAAAGGCATGATTCCCACTGACCTTTTTGAATTTGAATTGTAATTAATACTTGGCTTGAATTCTGAAGTGAAAGGTACCTTTACAAGAGCATCATTTTTTCATTTTTATATGTCAGCAAAGTTCTCCCCCCTGCCCCAACGTTGAAACAAGAAACTCACTTGAATAATGATCTGAATTCAGCAAATTGACAGGTTTTCCGTGCAGAGTCTTTCCATTGAAGTGTTCCTGGTTATCTCTGTTTTTTTAATAGAGTCCTGAATTTATGGCTCAGGACCTCCTGCTCCCCCCAGAGCTTTCAATACTCTCTGTCAGCTCCACTGGGTGCAACTGGGAGCCAGATTAGCTCATTATTTTCCCAGCATTATTTTCCCACTCTACAGCTGTTGGATTCCTCGAGGGCTTTGTTCAAGTGTTACTCCTAGTCCTGGAACCTTTTTCTCCCTGGGATCTTCAGATGGTTTTAACGTGATTATGAGACCTCCTTCTGTATCCTGGGCAATTTCCACTCTACACCAACCATCTACAAAATAGCTCTATTATCAGCTTGATAGTGATAGACATTTCAGGACACCACGGCCAGTCCAATTGAGACATTATTCCATAAAGATTATGACCCCTTTAGATTTTATGAGTCACCCTTCAGATGATGTATTTCCATATTTTCCTTTCCAATCTTCATTTCACCCAAAGAAAAGCCAAATTGCACATCCTCCATGGGCTCAGAGCTCTGATAGGCTGAAGGGTTAGGCAAGCTCTGTCCTGAGGCTGTCTAAATGAGTTTCTAATTGCGTTAGATCTTGCTATGAGTTAGATAAATTCGATCTGACCAGGCAGGTTGGCACTGGGCTTTGGCGGCTTCTTTGAGCATCATGCAAATTTCAGGAGGCTTCAGGGCACCTATGTGGAGTTAGCCCACATTTTACCCAGATTTATTCATTAAATAGTGCCTGGGGATGTGATGTCCATTTTAGGATGGCTGTTCTGCTGTCATTATTTCAGCAGGACTTGGAGACTGTCTCTTCTGTCTGCAACGTCAGCACTCGCTAATTGTCAGCAGTGACAGCCATGCGAGCAGCCACTTGGAAGGGTGAGCAGTTGCTTTTAGGGTAATGCCTGGGTTTGGGAGGTGGAATCATATGGATTCCTGTGTGTCTTTTGTCTGGGTGCAGATTCCTTCTGTAGTATTTGTTTGTCAACAATGAAAGAGCTAAAGAGTTGTTGGGAGCAACCCTCGCGTCAGGCACAGAATGGTGGAAAGAGCTAAAGGGTTGTTGGGACCAACCCTCGTGTCAGATGTGGATTGAGGAAAGAGCTAAAGGGTTGTTGGGAATAATCCTCATGTCAGACACTGGGATGGACACAAGGGTTCGTGGGCAGAGCACAGCCATCAAATGAGACTCACAAGCATCAGATAGACCAGAACTGTCAGCCTCATGGCTGATGTGCCCTGTGTGACCCCAGTAGCAGTGATGGTGACCCCACTGAATTGCCAGAATGGTAGATCAGAGAGCCAGACTTTTAATTCTGCTGGCAGTCCTGTCCAGAGTTTTCAGTGTTCTCTTGGATACAGCACCTTCCGTGGAAAATTTTTGAGAGGTTGTTTTGAATGCAGGACGGATCTTACAAGTGTGCACAGCCCACACCTCTGCTTGGAGCTGGGCCCATCTGTCTCCCTCCCTTGTCTGTGCTGGCTGCAGCTCCTGCCTGGGTGCTCCATCCCTCCCTTGGCCAAGCTGGGAGAGCTTCTGGAGCCTGTTGCTTTACTCTGCACAAGATCTTTCCTCAATTCCTGCATGTCTTGCTAAGAGGGAGCAATCCAGCACTGCTGGGAATGCAGCTCTGGCTGTCTTGATTTGCTTAACAATGAGCCTGTTCTTGTGCCTCTGAACATCTGAAGATGCTGTGGCAGGGCAGGGAGGGACCTCTGGGGCAGACAGCATGCCCAGGCCACCAAGGGGACCAGGGAGACACAGGAGGGAGAGGCAGAGGAGCAGAGGAGCTCCTTGAGGAGCAGAGAGTTACCGTAGATGCCAGGAGGTGACAGCAAGTCAGGCCAGTGTTTGCCTTTTCAGTGTTTGCTGCTGGAACTCAAACACCCTCCCTCACGCTGCTGCTGTGCCAGGTAACGCCATGAGCTCTTCACAACCCCTCCAGGTATGGCAGGGTGAGTGCAGAAGGAGCAGAGGATGCTCTTGGGAGGCTTCTCCAAAAATCAGCGCACTGGTCAGCCAGTGTGCTGCTGGGGAAAGGATGAGAAGAGCTGTCTGTGCTCTGATCCACCCTCACGCCAGAACACCAGCAGAAGCACTGGCTGTTGTCAGACGAGCTGTAAAATGGTCGGCTGTTTACAGCCACTAGCCGAGCTGGTGTCCAGTTTCCTAGAGCTTGAGCATTCATTGCCCAGGATAGTTTTGTCAATTCAGGTCCAGCTTTCCTCGAGGCTTGCCCTGGTTTCCATGGACATAATATTCCCCTCAGCCTTCTGCTCCGAAGTCTGTGTTGCACTGGGCTGGAGCCGTGCTCCTCTCCAGGCACGACACTGGCAAATAAAATAATTCCCACACGCCGCAAAGCCTCCCCACGCGAAAAGCTGGATCTGTGTAGTTGAGAGCACGGTCCTTGGGCTTATCTTTTCCTTTTTCTCTCAGTAACCAGGGATTTTGCCTCGCTCCAGGTTGATTTGTAACAGAGAGGGGTTCATGAATTAATCTGAAGTTGACGAACTCCTGTGCCACAATGGCTCCCTTGTCACTTATTTTTATATTCCAGGCGTTAGGTCTGACCATTGCCTTTCACTCTCATCCCTGTGAGTTGCTGCATTGTGGCGGCTGTTGGGGAAGCAGGCTTCTTTGGCAGCTGGCTGAAAGGCCGTTGAGGCTTCTGGCATGCGGGGAGACGCAGGAGCCATTGGAGGCTGCCAGATGAGCCCATTAGCTGCGGATCCTGCTTTGGGATCAGCAGCGAGAGAGTTAACATTTCGGGTATTTTCACCACTCCAGCGTTAATCGGCACTCGGGGGGAGAGCAGGGTGTCTCACCTTCATTCCCGGCTGCAGGAAAAGGGTGCCTGGGGCAGATTTTACGGTTTCCTCTGTGAACAATGGAATTTCGAGACCGCATCTCCTGCTGCTCCATCCATGCCCTCTGCGCAGGGGGTGATGCCATGAGTTTGCAGGGAGCCAGTGTTCCCTCCTAGCACTGCTTTTCTTTGGGCTGAGTTTGTTTTCCCTGGGTTTAGCAAGGAGAATCAGCTTGGTGCAGGTCCTGAGAGCTGGGAACATTTTAATGAAGGGAAGAGGCAGGAGCAAGCAGAGTGGGGCTGAGGAGAGAGTAGATCCCCTTACTCCCCATCCAGCATGTGTGGGTGGAATCCTCGTGGAATCACAGAATCATTAAGGTTGGAAAAAACCTCCAAGATCATCAAGCTTTGGCCGATCCCCACCTTGTCACCTAGCCCAGAGCGCTGAGTGCCATGTTCAGTCGTTCCTTGGACACCTCCAGGGATGGGGACTCCACCACCTCCCTGGGCAGCCCCTTCCAGTGCTTAACCAGCCTTTCCATGAATAAATTTTTCCTAATATAATTTTTTTCCTACCATGCTCTCATGGTAGAAGGCACTAGCACAGGCAGGGACTGGTGTTGGGGGGTTTGAGGTGTGCAGCCAGGACCAGGCAGGCTGGGCAAGGCTGTTGGGGACAGCCCAAGAAAATTCCTCATCAAAACAAGTTCGTGCTACTTCAGACAAGCCCCAAAACTGGGAGTGTGATCCCAGCCTCCCCATTGTGGGAATGCTGTGGCAGAGTTGGAAGAGGCAGAGAGAAGGGCAGCAGGGCTGGCCTGACCTGCCTGGTGTCTGCAGGAGGACAACCTGCATGTCCCCGCACACTGAAGAGAACACACAGAGCAGGATGCAGCATGGATTTGTGGAATTGGAAAGGAGCAGAGCAAGGAGCAATTTTTTTTTTTCTCACAACCCTGCAGGTAGGAGAAGTTCAAGGCAAAATTACCAGGCAGCAGATATAGAACCAAAGGGCTTTTCCACAGAGCGAGAGTTCATTGCGGCAGGATGCCACAGGGGCTGGGAGCAGTCACAGCCTCAAAAAAGCAAGAGCACACTTCACAGAGGATGGGGGTTATTAAATGTAGAGCTGCAAACCATTCTTTCTCAGGAAAAAAACCTGAACTGTGGCAGCACAGAAACCCCCAGGATTTACCAGGGGATGAACATCTTCATCAGAGCATCTGCCGGTGCTGGAGGCAGCTGCCTGTGCCGGTGCTCCCTGAGGAAAGAGTGGGATGGGGGCTTGGTTTGTTCCTCAGACTTAGAGGCTGGCACAGGTCTCCCCATCAGGAATATAAGACCGAGCACTGGGGAGCCCTTGAAAGGAGTTTTTTTCCAGAGCCACAATTTCTCATCAGAGAAAATAGACAGCTTTGCCCCAAATCCCATTTCGGCGCAGTGGCAAAGTGGAGGCAGCAGAAATAGAAATAGAAAACCAATAAATACTGGGAGAAAAGGGAAGGAGTGGATAGCAATTAGTAGAAATGAGTAGTTATGGAGTGTAGAAAATTAACAAAGAAAGCCAAAGACATTTGGGGAAAATCAGTTTTGACAAGGTAAACACAGTAAGTAGTTTAAAAAATGTGCTGGGAAGAGGTGGAACCCAGTAACTGTCAATTCCAACTGGAGACTGCAAAATTGTTAACTATGTAGAAAACTGCAAAAGTATTCAATGAATGACTTGTAGTAATTTGGACTGAGACATAACAACGTAGGATGTAGTACCTGCCCATGCATTGGTAACCAGCAAAGTCATTCAAAATCACTTTGAAAGAGTGATAGTTCATATAATTGAATGAAATCATTTGTATGAAAGACTGTTCAAAAATCTGGAGTAGGATCTTTCTGATCCGGGGGTGCTAATGGAGCTGGGGAGCCCAGGCAGGACCAGGAGGAGAGGGAAGGCATGAGCCAGCTGGGACAGTGATGGGGATGTTGTGTGCAGTGCACACTGTCCTCCCCAGCCCTGGGGAACAACTGGATTAATAGCTAAAGCAGGAAACTCAATGATGGAAATAGCATTGACGTCAGTCACAGCAGCTTGATGGCAAGGGGTACTGGGCAGTATCATTACATGACAGGTCCAGCTTTTAAACCTTTCCTTAGGCATCTGGTCCTGGCCTCTGTAGGAACAGGATCTGCTCGAGGCGTTCCTGCAGGTCTGAAGTGGCAGAGCTGGTTTGAGATTACAGTATTTGGCTGATCAGCTTGGAGTTGATGGATATGCTGAGCTGATGTGTGTTTTGTTATTATTGTTATTTTGAATGAGCACTACTTTCAAGTTGGACATGAGGAAAGATGAAAGAGGTTGTCAAGCATTGGAAGGGGCTGCCCAGGGAGGTGGGGGAGTCCCCATCCCTGGAGGTGTCCAAGGAACAACTGGACAAGGCACTCAGCACTCTGGGCTGGGTGACAAGGTGGGAATCAGGCACAGGGTGGATCCATGGGCTGGAAGGGCTTTTCTCAATGATTCTGTGATTACAAGCAAAGCATTGTGAGATGGATGAAGATCTGGTTTATCCTCAGCTGGGCAAAGAGAAATTTGTCTGGAGTCCTGGTGGAAAGAGGTTCCTCTGGAGGAGCTCCCTGGCAGCAGTGCCTCTGCCATTCAACACCGCAATCAACAATCTGGAAGTAAATATAAAATCACCGCTGATAAAACCTGCAGCTGACATGGAGATTGGTGGAGTGGGAGATCATGATGAGGATAGAGCAGTCATGCAGAACAATCCGGATTGCTTGGTAAACTGGGCCCATTTAAACAAAGTGCATTTTAACACAGCCAAGTGCAAAGCTGTGCGTTGAGAAATGGGGAATGCTGGTTTGTATCCCGGGAAGCACTGACTTTAAAATGGATTTAAGGGTCACACTGCATGAGTAGCTCAGCATGAGCACTTGTGGCACTCACACTTAAGGGCTAGTACAGACCTCAGGTGAAAAAAACATGAGAGGTAGGAGAAGGAAGGCTCTGCAGGAAGCCCTGGTGAGACAGCAGTGGTGGTCCTGCAAGGATCACCTCCCATGAGGAGTGGGGAAAAACTGGGGCAATTACACATGAGGGCCACAAAACTGATTTGCTGGCTTGCAGATTGTGACTTGATCCTGGTTTCTGTGACTTGAAAAGAAGACTGAGGCATGCCTGGATTGCACTATACAAGCAACTCCTTGTGTAGAGGATGCTGCATGCTGAAAGGCTCTTTAACCTACCAGAGAAAGGTCAAACAAAACCCAATTTCTGTAAGTCAGTGCCAGACAAATTGATTCAGTGTCTTTCCGTGACTCCAGAACAAGGCTCTATGGGTTGGAGAGTTTCACAAGCTGGTAGGGCTGGGCAGAGCATGAGGGAGGCACTACCCAGGTCAGTGCCATGTTGGGCTGGGGGGAGTGGGGTTGAGTGTGGGTTGTCTTTCCCTCCCAGTGAGGAGAAGAGCCCTTTCAAGGGCTGTCAGGCAGGATGTGACATTTAAAGGAGGTGTTTTTCAGGTAAAAGTGATGCTATTTGGATGGAGACCCCTCAGGGGAGGGATAGTAGCTGTCACAGGCTGGGTTTCAGAGGCTGTTTGTTTGTGTTATTGCAGGCACCCCGAGGAGCCTGGGATGTTTGGCTGAGGTTTTACAAGCACAGAGTGAAAGCAGGAGCTTCGAGCTCGGGATGAGCCTTGGTGAGGGGGGAACTCGGCTTCAGACAGGCAGTCAGGATGCGGGAGGAGGCTGTGGGAGAGCAGTTCCTGGCACAGTCGGCAGTGATGTCTGTGCAGTGGTGGCTTTTGTGGGCTTTACACAGCTGGATAGCCCTTTGAGTGGACTGGGAGGGTACTCCAGAGGGTCATCAGCACACAACTCTTCCATGGGCAGGACTGCCTTGCCCTCATCTCCTCCACAGATGGGCACGAAGTCCTCTGTAGAGGGCCTTGCCTGTCCCTTCGTGACAAAGTTTGCAGCTTCTGCTTTGGCAAGAAGGTTCTGGCACAGGCTGTTCAGAGAAGCTGCATCCTTGAAAATGTCCAAAGGCAGGTTGGACAGGGCTTGGGGCAACATGATCTAGTAGAAGGTATCACTGCCCATGGCAGAGAGGTGGAACGAGATAATCTTTAAGGCCCTTTCCAACCCAAACCATTCCAGGATTCTATGGTTGCACTTGGCCAAAACTATCACTGTTTTTTTTTTTTTCCACAGTGTTTAACCTCAGGGAGCCCCTGGTGGCCTAGTGGTTAGAATGCGGCGCTTTCACCGCCGAGGCCCGGGTTCGATTCCCAGCCAGGGACACTCCCCGGGCAGGTG
>JAWMRA010000028.1:2038804-2054677 GCA_035584735.1 Pseudotriccus pelzelni | reverse complement strand
CTTCTTTTGAGAACACGCGCAGGATCACTCTCGAGGAGAAGAGACAGCGCAGAAAGAATCGTGTCTTGTTGATATCAGCTGGGGAGTCTTTCTCCTGTGTCTTTTGCGACTGGACTTGTCTGTCCCGCATTGGCCTTTTTAGCCATCAGTGCGCTTGTAGCAAGCGTGGGTAGAGCCCTTTCCAAATCTTCATTCGTGAAGCCTAGCCATGATGATGATGATCTCCCACATCTATATCTTGAAACAGAAATATTCTTCATTACATGTCAAAATTACTTATGTAAAATGTAAAATTTTACTACTCTCTCATTTTAATCCAACATGAAAAAACCACCCTCTCCACCTCCTTGCCCCATCCCCCAAAAAAATTATCAAATCCCTTACACACTTTGTCTGAAGTGAATATTTGGAAGGTGTTACGTGCAAAGGCTTTTTATATGATGTTTATGATAATGATTACTTTATTTTCAGCAACTAAAAAAATATCATGTCAAGGATAGACTTTTCCACAAACAGATGTTTTCTAGAAGGCAAATCTAAACTGGAAAGAAAACTGAGTAAACCCAGAACAAGAAATTAAGGTGGATATTTTATTCATATGTGTATAGAAAAGATTATGTTAAGAAGGAAAATCATAATGAAATTCACACAAATGATATCCACAGAATCAGTATCCGATTAGAAACTCGAAGTTTACTGTGTTATGTGCATTATTCAGAAACTCATGTAAATATAAGCAAACAGCAGACTCATCTCAAGAGCTTAGTTGTATATATTGGAAATCTAAGCCTATTCTCCTTCGTGATAAGCCTGATCTTCTAAACGTGAGTAAAATACAGAACAAATATTGCCATGAAATGAAAATCTATAACTGTTTCAAAACCAGAGAATAAAATACTTCTGTTTTCAGCTGACAGAACTAGTTGAGCTTGAAAGAAATTGTAGTAGCTATACTTCTGGACTGTTACTGGAGAAATTGTCTCTCAGCCTTTTGAGTGACTGAATGGAGCTCACTGATGAAGCTCTGCAGTCTCTCTCCAGGTGGGTTAAGCAGGTGGTTTCATGGCTGTTATTTATGCGTTTCTTTAAGACAGTAAGCTTTTATTTTTTCCACAATTCTTTATACCTCTGTTGTGTTTTTCACTATACTGAAGGCTGGCTTCTCAGAACAAGATCTGGCTCTGTACTTTACTGCTTCATCAACCCAACAGCACACTCTCTGTGATACAATCCCACCTGTGATTTACATCACCAGCGCTAAAATTTAACAGTCCATGAAATTTATTGCATATTGTTTGATTCATTTGTACTGAGCCATACAGAACACAAGCTAAACTGTAAATTTATCTCATATTGTTTTCAGAGTGAATGATTGGTCATAGTTCACATGCAAATCTGGAGCTGCAGTGAGAATTTTAACTGCTTCATAAAAGTTAATGTCAGAGGTTTTGTGATGACTGCACCCATCTTCTTTATTGGTCTTATTTATTTATTTTTCTAGAACAAGCTTGATGCAAGTCACTCCTTCTTACAAATTTTCTGTAGACCTAATACGTCAGTTTATTTTTAGACCCCTTCCTCTTCTTCTGTTACGTAACATGAGGAACTGACAATAAAACCAAAATATTTCCTTCCACTCAATACCATCAAATTTCATGCTTCATTTTTCTGTCCATTTTCCCATCTGTTAAAAACTGTGTGCAATTCAGAAGTGTGTTTCTTGATGCATACTTTCTCTGTTTTTCTTATTTCAAATTGTCGACACTGTTCAGGTCCAGATAAATTTAAATCTACCTCAGTCAAAATTCTGGGATGTTCCTAGGAATGTGCATGCATACATCAGGAAAGGGGGGCAAGAAAAGCGGGGATAAGAGCGATAAGAGTGAAAGTGTTGTAAAGAGAGGACATTTAGGGTTACTAATGGAAACCTATGCTTGCTGAAGCCATATATGTTTGATACTGAGATATTAGGGGATGGAGCTCTACTTGTTAATGGCATGCATCCAGTTGTCAGCAAACATTAGTCCTTCCATCTCAACATAGATGGGTTTAACTGTTTCAGGCATTCTCAGCCTGTTGGACTAATACAAAGAACAGGGAAAGAGTTAAAGACGTTTACATCAGTGCAAACATCCTCCAGCAGACAATTACTGTTGCATTAACACTGGAAGCATGAGGAAAGGACCTGGCCTGAGGAGAAAGAATTAACTGAGCTGGGTTGAGCTTTTCCTCACCACACATTCTTCACAGCCTTGGGAATGTCACTAAGGGCAAGATGCACAAAGTTTGTTTTAATGCCTAAAAAGAGAATTCTGTGTAATTTGTAGGTTCAAGCATAAGGACCAGCTTACTCAATCACTTACAGCCCTTCTTCCCTCTCTGCTGCTACTAAATAGTAAAGGCTCCAAATCTCACTAGATCTGAAAGATCTCTAAGAGGTAATACTCACTGAGAAATTTATAAATAATACCTTAATAAATCTGTAGCAATTCATATGCATAAAGGAGAGAAGGCTCGACCCTACTCAAAGCCCAAGTGGTATCTGTTGGGTGTGTTCTCAGCTGAAGGCTCCTTAACAGCGCAGAGATGGCACTGGTATTTTCATTCTAAAATCAAAGAATCACCATAATCCATCTTCTACATGATCAGTTTTGTTAAATATAATTTAAATAAGACACAGAATCTGAGGCTATGGAGGAGATTGATTAGGTATACTAACCGTATACTGCCCAAAATCAAAAATATATTAGTCGTGGACCTGGAAAAAAATTAAATAGTCTGGCTCTGTAAACAGTTGTTAGAATGTAGTTCAGATAGTTCAGAACATAATGATCACAAAAGGTATTTTTCTACTGTGCTGAGTCCAAACTGGCAAGACCGCCAATTTTAATGTTTGTCAGAATGGTGCAGGAAGCAAGCTTCAAAGTAGGCAGAGCAGATTACTGCAAACTATTGCATATTCATAATACTTTCAGACAGGTGACATCTGATTTGTTACTCAAAAGAGAAACACATCTTCCTAAAGAAAGTGTGCAAAATATATGACTCCTTCTTTATATATCTGTTTGCACAAGGGTAGTTCTTGGCATGAGTGTTGAGCCTTCTCTCTAAATTAAGTGGTGGATATCATTAAATTATCTACTAGCTTCCTTTCTTTATATTGATACAAAATGAGGATAAACAAAAAATTTCAATATTTTATTTTGAAAACAGTTTTTCTGAAATTAATAATATACTGTAGCAATATAAAATGACTAATTTACAGTTCTCATTTATTGCAGGAAGTGGGGGGACTGAGTAATAACAAAGCTTTTTTTTTTTCTGTGAGGTGCAATATAAGTTTAACTAGCCTCACTACTTCTCAGCATAACCACTAAAATATGTGTAAAATCTATGTGATACATTTATTAGTTAAGTTAGCACTTGAAATAACACATCACCTCTGAAGAGAACAATTCATCAACCATGATGAATATGCAGAAACTTTTTAATCTTTGCGTTCTGAACAAAATTTTTTGAAATTTTGATTCCTTAAACTTCACATGCACTTTCTGTGAAGGATGGGAAAATGCTGCATCTTACAGGCATCAAGACTTGAAATGCATATTAAGCCTGTTTATAGCTTAATTTCCTGCAGGTGGAGACTTTGAAAAATCATTAGACCAGAAAAAACTTCCCTAACTTTATATAGTGCTTTCATTGTTATTTCCTCATAAGTAAGATTTTTCAGCATTTAACAAGACTGGAATGTATTGGAAAAATAATACAATACTCACCAAAATTTCCTCTATAAACTCACTTGACTACTTCAATATACCATTTCAAGCAATTCTTCATAATATGCGATTTATCATTTCAAGGACAAAAAATACTAGTTAGATCATTCCAGATGAAAAATGTTATTTTAATTTACAAATTAGAATCTTTCTGAATTACAAGAAATAGTCATCTACTGACATTTTATACAGAAACCCTAGATAATTATAATGTCTGTGGCAGCATGTGAAATTCTCTTCAGTACTTTTTTAAATGTCTTTGAATGCTTAGATTTAAATAAAATGTTATAATTTTTGTAATATAATCTTTAAATTTTGGTTATTTGGTACTAGATTAAGCTACAGAGACTTAGCTATATTTTGGCATTTTATTTGGGGTTTGCAGAGACTAAAAGTCAGCAGGGTGCCATAAAGGAAAACATTTAATTTAAAATTATTGATGTTTAAGAGGATCATGTGTGTGTGTGTGTTCATGAAACAAGTGGATTGAAAAAACTGGATTATCAAATAAGGTTCCTCCCAGACTTCATACACAACATTAATTTCTTAACCAAAATCAAAGTGGCAACTAATGCCTGCAGTATTATTCGGTGTAAATTACCATTATTATTTTATTTCAAGTAATTAAAGCAGATTAATACATTCAAAATAAACATAAACTCATTTACTTTTGTTACCACGGAAGACAGATTTAAGACAAAGCAGCTAATAAATCAAATAATTGCTATGTCTCATATGAAAACTGCTTTTTTATGTCTAACAGAAGGCAGAATTGTGTTAAATAGTTTTAAATGCTTCCTTCCGCAATTTCACTGTTGTGCGTTGTCTGAGCAAAGAAGGATGAATGCGTATGTAAAATAAGGTGATTATAAATCTCTGTTTAGAAATACTTACAATTCAAAATACCATTTATTTTCACTAAATTAGTTAGAAATGCTGAGAAAATTCATGTGCGCAGACACGCGGCTCAGAGATATGAAATATTCTACTAAGATAAAATGAAAACACTGGGGAAGCAGTAGACCTGCAACACAGGACAGTTCAAGACAAGAAGAAGTATATCTCTAAAACCAGTCATTTTATTCAGGAATCTTTTAAGAAAAGGAGCAGTAAATATCTACACACTAGAGTAACAGAACAAGAGGCATCTCTAAAGACTTTTTGACTAAATAAATCAAAAGAATTTTAGTGATTCAATCAGAGGTGAAAGAAAGAATACTCCTTGCTCTGCCTAGTAGGCAGAATGAAGGAGTTAGCTGAGACCATTTTAGAAGAGAAAAGACTCCATTTTATCTAAAGAGTTGTACCAGCCAAATATAAAAAGGTAACTTCAACCCTGGACCCCTGTGGACACAACAATTTGCAGAAACACATTGTCTCCTGTGCCTGAAAACTACGTAAGGAAAGATAAATAGCCAATCTTCTGCTTTAGTTTGGACAAAGAAGTAACTAGGCATAACTCTTTCTGCAGTACCTATAATGAAACTAGGGGAGCCCCTGGTGGCCTAGTGGTTAGAATGCGGCACTTTCACCGCCGAGGCCCGGGTTCGATTCCCAGCCAGGGACACTCCCCGGGCAGGTGGAGCTCATTAGCCCTGTAAGGCAATCCACCTACATCCCGAGCACCTCACTGCCACCATCCAAGCTCGCTTGGCCCCGGCAGATGAACCTTAGGATTAAAGGGTGGGCTCAGTTCCGCGCACACTGTGTCTCACCTAAAAAATCCAATGCGCAGGCTGGAAGGTGTAAAGACCTTCCCAGGATCTTTGTTCGTGAAGACTGGCCATTATTATTATTGTTTAACCTCAGTCTTCCCATAGGTGAAAGCCTCTCCTTGTCAGCCCATGGTTCAAAGCAGTAGCTTTTTCTTTGCAGAAGGCTTTCACAAGCTTCAAGAGTGCTGCCTCTGCCTTGCTTACCCTTCTCCTTCCTGAACTAAATTCCTCATTTCTTTTTTAACATTTTGTCATGGTTTCTAAAAACTGCTTGTTTCTGTTCGTCTCGGAAGTGGCACCCAAACTGGGCACAGCTCTGCCTCCAAAGCCCAGCTCAAACTCAGCAGAGCAGAGAGATTCCTGCATGGCTTTAAGACTGTTTACACATCCCAATATAGATGCATTTTTGGGGGTAAGATTGACACTGTTGATGGATCATCAGCCCCTGGTGTGCTGCAGCCCCTGGTTCCTCAGCCAGCCCTGATGCTTGGGGGGTGATTATTTCTGGTGAGCTTGCAGATGTGACAGATATATTCCACATCTGTCACCCGAGAAGTTAATGAAAATACAGGCTAGAGATGGACGCGGGACACAACCCAGAAAATTTAATTTGATCAATTGTCCCAGCTGAAAGGCCTGTCTGCAGTAATTACTTTGTGAATATAACTTTCTAAATGCTTTACATCCACCCTGCAGTGAGTTGCACTATATTTCCCAGGCAGAGATGTACCTGCTGCACTTACACTGTTTTCTTGCATTCCTTATGAGAATATCATCGAAAATAGTGTCAAAAAAACTTCCTAAAGTCAAGATAGAACATTTACTGCTCCTCCTCCATCCACAAGGTCTGCTGTCTTTTCAAAGGAAGAAGTTCGATGGCTTGACATGTTTGTTTGTGACAAACCTACAGTGGCTGTTACTCATTTCCTTGTTATCTTGTAGGTACTTACAAAGAGTTCTTTTATCTGCTTCAGTATTTTTCCAGGAACTGAAATTAAGCTAACTGTTTTATAATTCTCCAGCTCTTCTTTTTTCTCATCATTAAAGACAGGTGCTATTTTAGCTCGCTTCCAGTCTTCTGGAAGCTCCCTGATTCTCTACAAATTCTTCAAGAAAAAAGTATCAGAAAAAAAAACAACAAACAAAACCACAAAACCCAACCCAGCCCTAACAACCCTGAAGTTACTTAAATCAGGTCTCTAAGCATCTGGGGTGAATTTAATCAGGTCCAACCAACCTTAAAGCAGCTAGCTCATCTAAATGCTCCTTTTGTGTTCCTTCCCTCCGTTTGTCTCAATTCCTTCCCTTTCCTGGTCGGTGCTCGCTATGTGGGACGCCTGATTGCCACTCATTTGTAGTAAAGACACCAGCAATAAAAAAAAAAAAGAAAGGTATTCAGCTTAAACGACGTGTTGGCTCCTCTCTCTCCTCATCACCTTCACGTTCCCGTCAAATAGCTCCTTTCTTGGGTTCCTTCCTACATTGATGGGCGCTGTGGTGTCCTTTTCTCTCTCCTGGCGTTTGTGTTTTGTGTTTCATTCTCGCACGCATCATCCCCCTCTTGCCCTATGAACTTGTGCCACCCTTTCCACTCCTCGGTAATCACGACAAAGAAGGATTTTGTGGAAGGATTTGGAGGAGGATAATGATGTAGCTTAATGGCTGTTTGCGGGGAGCTCCTCCCAAGCATGAGGCAAAGCTGGGGAGAGAAAGTGTGAAGTAGAGTCTTTCAAATGCTTAACGAGCAGACAAAAGCTGCGATAGTGACCCTTGGTGGAGAAGCTCTGAGGATGAGAGATGGGGTCAGGCCAGAGGCTGGGAGGTGAGGGATGATGTCACCGTGGCTCTGTGCTGGGCAGTGGTCCCATTAGAGGGGCTTTGGGATGGGTTTGGCCACGTGGGTCTCTGGGTTGGGTCTCTGAAGACACCAAGAGGACATGCAGAGTGGGGACCCTAGGTGAAAGGGGGAGAGGGGGGCAGTGCTTCAGGATTCAGGGGGATGTTTCCAGAGCCTTCCTGCCATAGAAGAGGACATCTGCCCAGGGTTGTCTCTGGGCAAAAGAAGAGGCTGGGACAGGAGCTGATGGGTTGGGGCAGCGCAGGGACTGTGCAAAGTGTGCTCCCCACGTGTGGTGGTGTCTGATGGGGTGCTCTTGGCTGGGGAAGACCCCAACGCTGTGTCTGTCAGGATGGCTATGGGGGGTTGACGATGGACCCTGCTGGTGCTGGCAGCACTGGGCAGTAGCTTTCTACCTCTGTTTGTGGGTCAGGTTTGATGACTCCCTTCTTTGCCTTCCTCTGCTGGATGGGTGATGCAACAGCTTTTCTCTTCTCTCCAGTTACCTCATCGCCGAGTGACGTTCTCTGCAGCCAGCCAGGCTCAGGACCTGCAGGATCCCTCCCAGCACAGCTACTATGACAGCGGGCTGGAGGAATCAGAGACCCCCAGCAGCAAATCATCGTCGGGGCCCCGCATTGGGCCGCTGGCCCTGCCCGAGGACCACTACGAGCGCACCACGCCCGATGGCAGCATCGGGGAGATGGAGCACCCTGAGAACGGTACGTGCCCGCCCACCCGTGCCTGCCCCTCCCCCGGGACCCTTCGCCCGGGGCTCCTCATCCCCCACTCTGCACCTCCCCTGTGGGAAGAGATGGGCTGAGGAGCTTGGCTGGCCACGCTCAGCTGTGGTGGGAAGGGGAGGATGGAGGAGGGATGAGGCTCGAAGCAGGTACAGTGAGATGTGGTGGGGAGGGGAAGAGGTGGGGGAGGGAAGGGAGGTCTGGGGGAGGCAAGGGGATGTGGGAGTGGGAAGAGTTGAGGAGATAGATGGGTTTGGCAGGAGACAGATGGGTTTGCCATGATGTAGAGAGGGGGTCCAGCAGGGTGGTCCAGGGTGGCAGCACAGGGGCACCCAACCAGCGGTGAGCTTGTGTGCTGCACTCAGGGGGTTCCATGGGCTTCTGTCCCCATGGCAGGACCAGGTGGTTGGGCCGTGTGGCAGCTCTCCACGCTGTGGTGGGGGTCACAGCCGTGGGAGTTTCCTGGGGACCAGAGGGGAGAGCAGGTTTAGGGGCACAGGCCAGGTTGAGCAGATCCATGGAGAGAATCAGCGAGCATGGGGGTGGCAAACCCTAGAGCGACATGTCCCGCCTTCACTAGGCCCTGCAGGTCACCTCCTGCTCAGGCCCACCTTCCCCTGAGAACCCCCCAGGAGCTGTCTGTGGTCTCACCACAGGCTTTCCCCTGCCCTGGCACAGCTTCACCCCTAGTTCTGCTCCTTGTGCTGCCTCTGTGCTGCCTGCCTGACTGCCCTCAGCAGCCCACTCCCCCAGCTGTCTTCTCTGGCCAGCTTCAGTTGCTTCCTCAGACTTGGCTCTGGCTGTGCATATAACATCTTCTGTCCTGTACCTGCTGCCTTCTGTGCTCTTGTGCTGAGGGGAGGTTGCTGTGGAACCGGAAAGTTCAGTGAAACCTCTGGGAGTGAAAGGGAAGTGGTGGCAGAGGGTTCTCCTGAAGTCTCCTCCTACCTCTGGGAGCATCCTTGACTTTGGGACAGGTCTGTATGTGGTGTGAAAATGGCTGATAATGTGTTCAGCCGGTTTTTAGGGAGCAGTAAACCTGTTGGATCCCTCCTGCTGTGAGAAGGTCCAGTGGAAGTTCTCATCCTTGTTCCACATCCTGGAGTATTGGTGGAGCTCTCTGTGTTACAACTGTTGAAGCCCCAGGTGGGGCCAGGTCTGGCAGGGCTTCCAAATCCGTTTGTTGCTCCTGCAATATGAGGAGGTGTGTGCAGATCACTTTTCTTCCCAAAAGTACCAATCAGGCAACTGGGAAGAGCGGTTTGGAGAGGTTCCTGGAACCCTGGCACACAGTGACAGTACTGGACTTCCCAAGTCACGAGAGGCTTGAAGACCATATAGGCAAGGAGATTCCATGTGGCTGTGCTGAAGGATATAGTGAGGCAGCAGTGCTGATGGACCTGGAACAGGAAGGTTTTGAGTCCTGGAAGGTGCCAGGCAACTTGTAGATGGTGAGGGAGGAGCAGGGCTAAAAGTAAAAAGAGGAGAGAGAGAGAGGAGCACCTGGGAGGTCTGCAGCAGGAGATGGAGGGCAGAGGGGGCTGTCTGTAGTCCTTGGGATGTTCCCTGTCTGCCCCAGGTGATAAGCAGAGCTGAGGAAGGCTGAGCAACACTGCCCAGAGCAGTGGCTCTGTCTGGGACAGAGTGCAGGGCACGGCTTCCTGCCCCCAGCATCACGAACCCCAACCTGCCCTGTAAACTAGGCAGTTCCCTCTCTTTGTGCAAGACTCCCTGTGTATGTTCCCATCCCAGGAAGACAGGAATCACCCCACAGCCATCCACCAACAAATCCACGTGTGGTACAGAGAGGTGCAGAGCTCCCAGGGGATAACCATAACCCTGTTCTGCTCACCGTCCCCCAGCCTGTCCTGTCTCAGCTCCCTTCACATGGCAGTGGATGGAAGGTCAGGCTCCAGTGCCTTCAGCAGCTGTCCCGACCTGTGTAAAGCAGGTTGAGTGCAGAGGCCATGGCGGGCCAAGGCTCTGGGGAATCCGTCAGCATTAGCCCCAGCTGGTCTTGGTGCTCTGCAGATAATCTGCCAATGGCAGTTGGAAGGACCTGAGGAGCAGGGTCAGGGTCATGATCCTTTAAGCAGACCTTGGCACCAGGACAGGTGATTTGGAGATTAGCAGGCACTGGTGGTGTCAGACCAGCTCATCACAGCTGTGTTTCCCACGCTTTGTCTGCCCAGGGCGTGGCACGTCCGACCTCTCTGTGGCTCCAACAAAACCTTTCCATCTTGTTTGTCCAGAGAAGGGTCAGGCCTTGCTTCCTGAAAAGAGTCTCCAGCGATGTGGGATTACCATGACCTTTTGGGGACTGTCTCACCCTGCCCTTGTCTCAGCTATGTCAGCTGCTCAAGGAGCACCAGCCCCTCAAAGAGATCAGATCTTGTGTTTTTGTGAGGCTCGGAAGACTAAGCCATTCTTGACCTTATATGAAACTGAGGAGACGAATTGGATCCCACACACCCTATCTTGTGGCACGAGCGCAAGACTGACACAACTGTGCATTTTCTAGGCTTTCATCTAGTTATAAATATCCAACATAACAGGGCTTCCATTGCTTTCTCCAGGAGATTATCCCTGCAGCCGAACCAATCTGATAAGCAAGTATGCAAGGCTATTTATAGCTTTTCAACTGGAAGACAGATCCATGCCTTTTCTTTGTAGATGGTTCTTCACTTGATTAACACACATATCAGTGTCCTCCTTTTTTGGACACTTTTTGCTGTGCAGACTGCAGTAAAATGCTGTATTGCAGGGGCTGAGCCAGGTCCTTTTCAGGAGGAATTATGATGTTTCTGATGAAAATTTTTCCAGGATCTTGGCACTCGTGTGCCAGCTCCTAAGTCAGCGCAGGTTTGCCATCCCTGGTATTTTACCTAGCTGTCCCCTGTTTCCTTCCCAAAATTTTGCCGTGCTGTTACCCACTTTTGTGGGGTGCACTGAGCTGGGAACCCACTTGGCCACCCGTTGCTTTCACTAGAGCCATCTGTTCCCCCTGGATCACAGATTTGCTTTAGTTGGAAGGAGCCTGGAAGTGATTGTGCTGTGCAGAGGATCTGCCCTGCCATAATGCACACAGAGCTTGGATTATGATAGTGCCAGTCCCTCTCCATTGGCGATGGAGAGAATTTAGTAGGATTACAGGACCAATATGTGCATTTTAGGAAACGTTACACGGAGGCTGTTTCCCTCTGCTCCTGTGTGGTCCAGACATGCCCAAGATCATGATCTATTGAATGAAGCCTGTTCTTCAGCCCTCAGAATAGGGGCAAACATTTAATCTGTTTTATCCCTGTTATTTAAAGTGGGGACCCCATGCCATTTTTAAATGCGGTCTGTAATTAACAGTCATCTCCTGAGCTTTGGCAGTGCACTTAGTGTGGTAGTATCTGTACTTCACATATGTTGATGAGTTTATCCTCACAGCTCCCCTTCCAGAGAAGAAACCCCACCGTAGGTGGGGGCTGAAGTAGGAAATTACATTCTGCATTTTGGAGGTGTCTGCAAGCTTTGGGTGACTCCCTGGTGAGCTGGCAGCTCCTCTCTCTGCTCTTTTCAGAAGGTAAGAGCCTTCCCAGTGCTCCAGAGCCACAAGGCAGGTCTCCAGCTGCTCTTGGATGGTGAAGCCAAGGCTGTGCCGGCCGCCTCCAGGCAGCTGCTGACGTACAAGGCGTGAGCAGCTCGGCTTTGGGACTTTGTGGCAGAGCTGGATGTAAAACCCTCTCATCTGGTTCATAGCCACAGGCTTTTCTGACAAGACCAGCCTTCTCCTTGTGGTCCCCCACCTCCTCTGTACACCTTAGCACAGCCTGAGCAGATGAATTGAGATACCGTTTCCTGGCTTTGACTGCTGGGCTTAATAAAACCCCATCAGTCCAGATTTTTCTTTGTTTCAAGAGAGATTTAGATTGATGCATTGTGAAGCCAGAGGAGCAGCTTGTCTTACCCCTGCGTGACACGGCCATGAAATTCCACCCTGGGATTTCTGAGCAGTCCTTTGGGAATATCCCACTTTGAGAGCAAATGGTGGCAAGCATGTGAGACCCCAGGTGAGCTCTTCCAGTGGTAGGTCCTCTCTGCCTCCAGTTTCGCTAGTCTACACTTAAGTTCTGCTTCATCTGCTCTACCTCCCACTTCTTTCCATGGAGTCCTTTGATACTGGTGTGTACTTGTAGATCAACATTCAAGCAAGGCACCAATTAAAGTTCTCTTTGATACACTCGAAAACTGAGTCAACTCCTTCACTGTGAGCAGAGCCAAGGCAAGATATTTTGGCAGCTGGGTCTCTCTTCCTTTCCTCCCACCCTTCCTCGTGCTCCTCCCAGCCATTGCCATCTGCTCTTGACACCACCACAGACCTGCAGCCCCATTCCTGGGTAGCAGCAACATCTGGCACATCTTAGGTGTAATGTGCTGCTTTTTGGCAACCCTTGCTAAGGCAGTCTGGGGACCATTTTTCCTCCTTCTCTTTGTTACACTTCTGATTATAGTTCAAGTCTTCCCTTCCTTTGTATCATTTTTTTTCTCTGAATGACCATCAATTTGCCAACAACCTTTTAGCAGGGTGTATGTGTCCAGATGATGGTCCACAGCACTCCTGCAGCACTCAGTGACATCTGTAGCAGAGATAATGTGTCTGCTTGTGTTTGTCTTCCTGGTCTCATGATGCTCGTGTGTGTCCATCGCATGCAAACACGGTGGCTTCTGGCTGGCACCGGGCTGTGTGTGCACCCTGCAGTGCCAGAGAATCATGGAATGGTTTGGGTTGGAAGGGACATTAAAGATCAGCTAATTCCACCACGCTGCCATGGGCAAGGACACCTTCCACTAGATCAGGCATCCAGCCTGGCCTTGGACACTTCCAGGGATCCTGGGGCAGCCACAGCTTCTCTGGACAACCTGTGTCAGGGCCTCCCCACCCTCACAGGGAAGAATTTCTTCCCAATATCCCATCTATCCCTGCCCTCTGGCAGTGGGAAGCCATTCCTCTTGTCCTGTCCCTCCAGGCCCTCGGAAATAGTCTCTCTCTGTCTTTCTTTCAGGCTTCCTCAGGCCCTGCAAGGCCACAGTCAGGTCACCTCAAAGCTTCTCTTCTCCAGGCTGAACAATCCCAGCTCTCTCCCCTTTCCTCCCAGCAGAGCTGTTCATCTCTGTGTCACAGTTCTCTGTCCCTTGTGCTGTGTCTCTGAGCCTTTAACTTGTTGTGTTGCTTCACTCCCCAGTCAGACAGTCCGCACCTGTCTACAAATAACATGAATCCTCCTCTTCCCAAGGAACTGACTCCCTGTGGTCACTCTCCATGACCCAAATTATTTAAAAGTCAGTACAGAGATTTCCCCAGGATTCCAGGAGATGTCAGGGTCTCTTCTGTGGTACTGCTGTCACAAATAAAACCTGAACCAACCCCTTCTACACCAGCAAACACATGGACATCTCCCCACACAAACACCTGCTGAGAGATCCTTTTCTGCACAAACCAATTTGAACCTGGAGGAAAGGCTCCTACAATACCACAGGAATGAAAGATAAAGTGGTGCGAGTACAATAACCCACAAAACTCAGCAAATCCTCCAGTTAGAATATAATTTTACTGGAGGGAGGAGGGGGGAAATAGCTTTTCTCTCAAAGAAAAGGTGGTTTAAAATTAAAATTCATTAAAGAAGGCGAGCTGACACATTTTTGTATTCTTTGAGGAAGTATATCTGTTTCATTTAATGCACTGTCCAATTAAAAAGAAGTGGTCCCTTATTACAGATATGATTTATTCTCTGATAAACCACTGATTTATGGCTCACTGGGGTATATATTTAATACTGTCAAAAAAAAAAATAAATGAAAGGACACCCAAAACTATCTGCAGTGCTATAGTGACTCAGTCTGAAAAGGATCTGAGGAAGCAAAGACCCCTGGGAGTTAAATGTAATCTTTGCCTGGGATAAAAGAGCAGAGAACTGCTGATCTTCACAAAAGGATCCTTCGCCACGAGCCCCAGACACTCTCACACACAGGCACACACCCCCTTCCTCTCCTCCTCCTCCTCTTCCTCTCTTCCTAAACCCCAACTAAAGCTGCTGTGGGAAAGCACAGATTTTAAACAGGAAAAAAAAACCATCCCAAAAATACGGCACTGTTGGATTTTCCCTCCCGAATTCCCAACGCCACCGAAGTGCTGCCTCTTGGTACCCACAGGGAACAACAACCCAGTTGTTAACCTGTAACTTAGGAAACTAATTGGGAGTTTTTGTAGGCAGCTCCCATCCACGGATTTATTTTTTAAAGTGGGTTTTGGGGGTTTTTTTGGGTTTCCAAATCGGAAGCCTCGTTTTGCAGATGGAGAAACGGGGGGCCAGGATAAGGGAAGAGCTTTCCTTCAGTTCCCAACACAGCTGGGAGCAGCCTTGAGGAGGGACAGCAGGGTTTCTCCACAGGTGGTAGCCAGGCTGCACGTGAGCTTCTCTGGCTTTGAATTTCTTGGTCGTGTTTTAAACTAACCCAAAACTGAGGGTTTATCCTCTCCCACTAAAAGCATCTGGGAAAGGTCAGGAACTTGTTTCCTCCGGGATGAGGGGACAAGAGATGGACGCCGGCACCAGGAATCCCTGAACCCCGGTGAGCTTTGCCACCCAAAGGATGGCAAGGCTCACCCTTGCCTCCCAGTGATGATAACAGTGGGAGAGGAGGTGAGTTTTTCCCTCCTTTTCCCCCTCTACAAGGATGTGGGGCTGGTCCTGTCCTGCAACTGTACCTCCTTGTCCCCATCACCATCCCGTTCCCCAAACTGTTATGACAGAGCACCAGTACCCCTAAACATCCTAGAAGTGTTAGTGGGGCCTTAAAAACAAACAGATGAAGAATATTAGATCTTCTATATTTGGGATTTTACCCCTTCAGAAGGAGCAGAGGGCCTGTTTCCTCCTTATCACTGGGAAAAGTAGTGCCGTCCTTCCAAGCAAATGACCACCAAAGTCGTTTGGCCGTTGCCTAATCCTGCCATTAATGACAACATATGAACCTCTACAAGGGCAGGAACCAGCATCCTGCCAGAAATCCCCTGCTTTGCTATGCAAACTCCACCTCATTTGTTTGATGAGCAGAGATGGGACTGGTGAGAAGCAACAGACAGGAAAATGTGTCTTTATTTCTCCCTTCTCCCCAGATATACCAACCCTAACCCAGAAAATCTCTGCAGATTTAAAAATAAAGGTGCGTTATATTTTCTTTCCACACCAAAAGTATCTATTTCCTTACAGCCAGCCCAGGAGCTTGGATCAAGGATCATAAATTCAAGATAAAGAACTATCTTGTAAATAGAAAGAAAGCTGAAGGAGTGATTTGCCTCCATCTGCTTCTCATGTGTTCTTGTAAAATCCAGTTCAAAACCAAAACCCTCTGAAAAAAAAAAAAAAAAGTGAGGGCATTTCAATTTTCTAGGAATTGTTTATCTGAACTATCACTTTCTTGCCAGGTGGGGGAAGATGAGGTGAAACCCAGGCAAGGACTCCATAAAGCATGAAATACCATACTCAGGGTTGTTCTCCACTTAGAGCAGAGGGGTGTGCTGGTGAGAACAGGTCTTGGGACAACCCCCTGCTGCTGGTATTGGCAAAGAGACACAACGGCCTCAGGTCCTTGTAAGACTTTTACAGAATCGCAGAGTCACAGAATTGGAAGGGACCCACAAGGACTATCCAGTCCAACCCTCAGCCCTGCACAGGAACATCCCCAAGGGTCACCCCCTGTGCCCCAGAGGATCATCCAAACCCTCCTGGAGCTCTGGCAGCCTTGGGGCTGTG
>JAWMRA010000028.1:2023511-2038704 GCA_035584735.1 Pseudotriccus pelzelni | reverse complement strand
TTGGACACTTCCAGGGATGGGGCAGCCACAGCTTCTCTGGGCAACCTGTGCCAGGGCCTGCCCACCCTCACAGGGGAAATTTCCTCCTAACACCTAATCTAAATCCCCCCTCTGTCAGTTTAAAGCTGTTCCCCCTTGTCCTCTCTCCCTGTCTCCATCTCTTTTCAAAGCTCCCTTTGAGTACCAAAGGTGCCCACAGACAGCCCATAATGTTGTCTTTTGCCTTTCCTCCTTAAAAGCAACTGTATTCCAAGCATGTCATTTTCACTCAATCTCTGGATATAAAGTTAAGATAAATCAGAAATGTTAAGGGCCTGGATTTCTGAGAAAATTAGGCTGGAATGATGAAAAACTCCAACTCTCATGAATCTGCAAACGTTGAAAATTCAGCACGATCCTGGGGTATTAACCTTACGAAAACACTTTGGAGGACTCTCCAAAGCTAATTATACACCAGTGTGGTCTAAAATAACAAAAGCCATTACAGAATAGTTCAGGATGGAGATTTCTTGATAGGCAGAATTGCTTCATTTAAATGAACTTATTACTCGTATTCTCTTTCTTCTGCAGTATTTACGGGACCGTTGGCAAGGCAGTACCAGAAAAGCTTCACAAACTCTTCCTATGAACCTCATCAGGAAATATGAGAGACCAAGGTCAAGTGCAGTAAGATTACAGAAGCTGATGAAGAAAGGGGATGTTTCACAGTCCCTCACACACTGGATTTATCAAATAACTCAGCTGAAGAAGGGTGGTAAAATTGTGTTTGAAGATGTGGATTAATACGGAGCCAGAACAGCACGAGGAGATGGTTTTCACAGGGATATGCTGAAGAAAAGACTTAGTTCTAAACTTCACCATTACCTGTTTTTTTGATGTCTCAAGACTTCCTATTAGAAATATCCCCTTCTTGTCCCCATTAAAAAAAAGATTTAAAAGAAGAACACCAGGTTTAAAAGAAAAAAAAGAAGAAAGAAAAGAGGAAATTTTTCCTCTTTGTACAAATTTGTAATATATTAAAGTTTGGACTAAGGAGGGTAATTAAGCTGGTACCAGAGGAGAATATGAAAGCTCATCAGGATATTTGCAGTAACCCTAATGGGGTAAACATTTCTCTTTTCTAATATATTCAAATTAGAAATTTTATAGGAAAAAAGATTTTAACAAATCTCGTTTGCCTCTTATTAGCAATTAGCCGATGTGGAGGCAGGATAAAAAGTGTTAATTTCCAAAGTACACACAATTGTCATAAAACCACAGATAGGAAACCAAACCACGGAGTGCTTGGCTTAGGCACAGGAAGGAGTGAAGCTGGAGCAAGGGGAGGAAGGGCTTTAGACAAAGAACTGGTCCAGGGACCTCTGCTTGGACAATTCCTGCTCCTGGTGGGGATTGGAGGCTCCTGTCCCCATCAGACCACAGTGCCCAGACGTGGTGGGTGGAAGCTCCCACGGGAAAAGCCAGGAGAGCTCTGCCCAACCCGGCTCCCCCACTGACCCTCCTCTCCGGGATGTTCGTTCTGGCCACAACACAGAGGGTTTTCACTACGGAACAAGGAGCTGCTCATACGGAGAAGGATTTTTTTTGCCTTACTGTGGGACACAGAATCCCAGAATGGTTTGGGACTTTGGAAGGGACTTCAAACCTCATCTAAACCAATCCCCTGCCATGGGCAGTGACGTGCCCTGTGCTAAATCATGGGCCACCGTCAGCTTCAAGGAACTAAGGGAATCAGATTGCCAGAAAAGAGACAGCGGGGAGAGATCCTGAAAAAAGAAGGGTGACATTCCACAGGGATTTGGAGTCTTATATCCAAGTTTCCAGCCAGATCTTTTGAACATTCCTGAACAACTTGAAGTTTTATATGAATTTTTCCTCTCCAGATATAAATGACTACGCTGATAGCAGATGGGCCTTTCCATACAATTTCCTCTTTAAACTTTCAACTTCATGCAACTCCTGCATATTCCTTGTGCTTGGAAAGGAAAGCCTGTGCTTTCATCTCCCGAGTACAAAGCTGGGGTTACTTCTGCTCATTGGCTTTTGGTTTTAATACCTTTAATTATACAAGGAAGTAGCAACTCTTAAATACATCACCAGCATCACTTTTCCCAGAGACCACCTCGGTGTAGTGAGTCTGCCAGGCAAGGCATGTCTAGAAGTGACTTACTTGGGGAACTTACCCCAAGTACCCACTGACTTAGGCATGTTTTCCTGAGTACCTTCCTACAGCTGACACAGCTGGACCACAAATTTCCCAGGTAAAACAGCTTCCCAGTCTCATCCCTGATGTGCATCCGAAGAAGTCAATGCTTCTGACTAAAAAGGGATTCAGGGTAGGTAGGAAAAGGAAATGATCAAAACACTTATCATACCGAGAAAAGAAGGCCCGATAAGGAGTTGGAATTGATGACAATTGTAAGATACCATCCACTTTTAGCTAATAATTCAGAAAATAGATGAATTATTTGAGGAATAATATGTGATCATTTATTTAAAGACTTACACTAGTGTATACGGTGGAGGAAGCAGAGCTGAGGTTGTAAGAACACTTTAACATTTACAGTTCTGGAGGGTTATCCCTTTCCACTCAAATGCAGAGATTTAATAGCACTGGATTTAGTTTTAGGGCCCTGATTTAAAACACCAGGCCATTTTCCAAGGCTGTTTTACACACAGCCTACTTTTCCTTCACTTTCCTATTCACGTTTAATAAATCCACCAACATTTTGCCTTTGAGAACTGGTTCATTTATGTAAAATTCCCAAACAATCCCATCCCCACTCCACATGCCTTAGCAGTTCACCAAATTAGATGGAAGCATCAATTAAGTCTGAAGCCACGGCTCTGAATTTTGCTTGGAAAGATTTTGGATTCCGCCAAACGCCAGAGGCGATTTCTGAAGGCAAAATCCCGCATTAAAAGAGACTGCAGCTCCTAAGATATCGGTCCAAATCTCCAGCCGTATCCAGGTAACAATCTGGAATGCTGATATTTAAGAGGCAAAATATCTGGACAGCTGCCCCAGCTCCCTGGGAAGCAATGTTTAGTTAAAGTCTTGGATATCACAGAAAGAAGATGTGGGGATGTCACACTGTGGCTGAAGCATTTTTTCAAGTGCTGAATTATTCACCCGTGAATCTCAGATGTGAAATCCAAATGCTCCGGTACTGCCCCGGCTTTAGACAATGGCTAATTCCTTTCTGTGCCACTGCAGGGTCTCTTCATCAGCTTTCTTTCATCTATAATCACAGCCAGGTCATGGATTATTAGTCATATTCAGTGCAGAATTCAAACCCTGCTATGCCAATCAGCCAGCCTGGGATGCCCGAAACGCTCCCCCGGCGTTACCACCACAGCTCACCACAGTGCCACAGGATCCAACCGCTCCCAGCACGGCCTCATGGGGACACAGAGAGGGACAAATGGCAGCAGCCGTTTGCCCAAGGCAGGAGGGACGAAGGGCCGAGCTGGGAGAGGACACGGAACAAGGTGGGGCTGCCCAAACTTCCCACCAGCACTGCTGGGCACGGCACAGAATCACGGAATGGTTTGGGTTGGAAGGGACCATAAAGGTCGTCTTGTTCCAACCCCTGCCATGAGCAGGAACACCTTCCACTAGCCCAGGTTGCTCCAAGTCTTGTCCGACCTGGCTTGGGACACTCCCAGGGATGGGGCAGCCACAGCTTCTCTGGGCAACCTGTGCCAGGGCCTCCCCACCCTCACAGCCAGCAATTCCTTCCCAATATCCCATCTATCCCTGCCCTCTGGCAGTGGGAAGCCATTCCCCCTTGTCCTGTCCCTCCATCCCTTGTCCAAAGTCCGTCTCCAGCTCTCTTGGAGCCCCTTTAGGCACTGGAAGGGGCTCTCAGGTCTCCCAGGAGCCTTCTCTTCTCCAGGCTGGACATCCCCAGCTCTTCAGTCCCTTGAGAAGGTGGGTGGCTCAGAGGAGGACTCCCAAGCCAACAATCTTTTCTCCCTGATCATCATGAGGATAGATTTGCAGCTCTTTCCTTTTTAACACTTGACTTCAGTGCTGGAATTCCTTACTGTCACTGTTTTGTCCCTATTAGCAGTTTCCAGTGCTGCTCAGGTTTAGGATGTGCACAGTCTCTGTGACCACCTCATCTGCCTCTACAAATCATGACTGGATTCCTCAGTGATCTTCAGCTCTACAGGCATCTGCATTTTTCCATAAGAAATCAGGAGCTTCTCTACTTTTCACCCTTAATGTTGGTTCATCCCCTAAGACAGCCTGTGATTTGCCTAATCACTGCTGAAGAGAGTTGTGAGAAAAGATTTTTATCACCAGAGACAACATCCAACAGATTGCAAATGGCCATGGATTACCCCATCTTGGTTTCAACATGACATTTCTGCCTGAGCTGTAATGTCAAACTCGTTCTCACCCTGTATCTTTATTTTCCATGGTTTGCAGCAGCCATGTCTGGGTAAACTCTTATGAAAGAGCTGCTCAGGTCAGAGCAGTTGTGTCATGCCACTTCAACCAGGTCACCTTCCTTAATTGTACCCAGAATCCCAGGGTAAACAGGGTACAGCTGTGTTTTCCTCCCCAGACTGAGTAACAAGTACATTGCTACCAGATACAGAGAACGCCTTTAATCCTCTCAAGACCTTCTAAGAAGGATGCTACTTCCTTCAGACGTTGTCCAAAATAGCTTTAATAATTTATTTGGCAGCGTCTCTCTTGCCTCACAGGATTATGTGGTAGTGCACATATAAGATTGTCCTCAAGTTCTCCAAAGATCCTTTGCAGATCTTGGACATCTTTAGAGGAGTTACTTGAAGAAACCAAATTTCTCTATTGGATTGTGATTTCTTTCTCCACCCTTTCTGTCCCTGAACTGTGGTTCCATTATGTGATTATGAGAGATCTGGGCAGTACAGTCATTCTGAGTCAATGCCCAAGAGACAAAAAGCTCCATATTTCAGTAGGAGTGTGCCTTCTCTTGTAGAATATATGGGTCCCTATGGCTGTGTGTGTGCCTTCTGCATTCAAGATTGGATTTTTGGAGCTTTCTGCTATTCCCTGTGATCCTGTGAGCTCTTCCATTCCCTCTTGCTGTCTGTGGCAAGATGATGGAAATTAGTGAATGTTGTCTCCCTTGTTTTATGCCCTTCACATTCTTCCTGCTCTGAATTTACTGGATGGAGAAAATCTGATCATTTTTCTTAATCTTTATTCTCTCTTCCATCTGGAAGCCCTACCCAACATGATTTCCTCCCTGTGCTACCATGAGGGCATATCTCAGGGGGGTGACCCTGCTCTAAATTTGCTGATTTACAGGGCAGTACTGCAGAGACCAAGGGCCTGAAGAACATGCTGAAAGCTGCTGACCCAAAATTCACCTCAGTCTTTGGAAACACTTTCACTAGATTTGGTCAGCTCCACGGCAGACTTTGAGGCTTTTCTTAAAGGAATTAGACAAACAGATTGCAGAGCATAATTTTTTATCTAAGAACTATAAATGAGCTCATGCAGGGATGATGACTTCTGCTGTCCCAGGGAAGGGAGGACTTCCCAGTCTTCCAGATCATGGAGACCAAACAGCATCAGGTACCTCTTCCAGTCCAGGGCACATATACCTTCCATCACCATTTCACGTCAGCAGACCTGGGGAAGGGTTGTAGCTCTCACATGGCAGGACATGCCCTCCTGTACCCAAGTAGCATTAAAACAGGGAACTCAGTCCACACAGGACTCGATATTTTACTTTTGCCTGAAAACGGCTGCAAATTCCGATGCAAATGCCCATGCAAACGGTCATGCACAGCTATTCTTATCTCTGGACCAAATCTAAACATCCCTTCTTTGGTATAAAGCCTATTTTCCAAAAATACTTTATGTCATCCTCGAACTATTCATGGCTTCAACTCAAGTTCATTAAACTGCGTTACAGGAAGAAATTTTCCAAATTAGAATCCACAATGGGAACAAGAGGGTGGGTCCTTTCCCTGTGCCATGTTGTTCTCAAGAGAGGACATTTCCTCAGAGTGGGGGGCTGGATGAAGCTCTGTCAGACCCTTCTTTTGTGCTTTCTACCACATTTTAGAATATGCACTTGAACAGGCCTTGAGACCAAGTGTCCTACCTTTGGACAGGTGGTCTATGTGATGTCCACAGGGAAGAGCCAGGAATGGGAATTATGAGCCTTTCTGTTGATGAGCCGCAGCACCCCCCTCATATGTTTTGGTAGCAGAATCGCCAAAAGAGGCAGGTCCCCTCCTCTCTGTCCTGGTTTGCTCATCCCTGTGCCCTGTTTTGCCAACACAGCTGCTTGGCCACCTGGACTGGGAAGCTGATCAGGCTGAAGTTTTTGCTGGATGACTTTTTCTTTTGGCCCTATTACTTTTCAGGCAGAGCGGTTTTCCTAACCTGACTGCTCTGTGGCTCCACAAAGCACTGAACTAGCAGGAGCAGGGATTTTGCAGGAGCTGAGGTTGACGTTCAGGTTTCGAACACGTCTAAACTAGAAAAGGCAACCAAGTGTAAAAGCAACAGACAACCAGGATCCCTCAGCAGCCCCAGACTATTTGTTGTTTTCAAAGACCTGCTTCCTTAGAAAGCTCCTTTTGAAGTAATTTGACGTGCCATTTCCAGCTCCTGTGTGATCTACCGCAGTTATTTCCCCTTTATCTGCCTCCAAATGCTCCTGAATGTCTCTATAAACCTGCCTGGCAGTGCCTCTGCCCATGTAAGGGGACCTGCATTAGTGGGGGATTTCAACTTAATTCCAGAGAAGCTTACAAAGTCTCCCATTTGAGCTTCTTGAGGACTTCACACTGCATTTTCTTTCTCATAAAAATAACATGTGTCTGAGTTTGAAGGATCGGTCAGATCCTTCACATGGAAAATCCCTCTCACTGGCATGAGATAGAGGATAAGGGATTCATCCCTGTCCCCAGTGAAATCAATGGGAGCTTTGCTATTGAGACAGGTCAAATGTCAGTCTCAGTTGTTTGCTCTTCCCCAGGATTTTATCCTTTGTGCTCTGACTATTAAAGAATCTCTCTTCCTGTCTCCTTCCCGCAAGCTCTCATCCATCCTGATTTGAAGTCACCTCCATTAAGTGGCTGTAATGCCAGCGCTTCGCTTTGCTCACAGAGAGGACACTCCATAAATCTCACATTAGTCATGGCATGTAGAGAGCAATCCCAGGGATAGGCTGCTTTGACTCAGAGGTTACCAAACCGTATCAGCCCCTGCATTTGCCTCTCCTTTCAGAGGGAGCTGAGTCTCCCCAGCAGGAACCAGGGCTCATTTCGTGTGAGCTGATGCAGCCACAGGGACAGGACCGGCACAACAGTGATGTGGACAGGCCACATGGTGAGCAGGTCCTTCTTCCCTGGGCTTACTTTCCAGCACCTCTATCTGGTCTGAGCAGGACAAGAATCTTTCCCCCAGAAATGCGGGAAATTTATGTGCCTTACGGCTGGAGGGTTTTCCCAGGACAGGATTCAGAAACGTGCAGTGACGAGTTGTCCATATATGTTGTTACTGGCACCCAGTGGGATGGAGAAGGGGCTGTAGCTTTGCATTGGGTACAAGGCTTCCCAGATAATCTCTGTGGTGCACTTCAGCCTTGTGGAAAAGGAGGGCTGCATCTCACTGGTGGAAGCATGGGACAGCCCAGGGGCTGATGGAGACTTAGTGGGGGGGCTCCTTCCACTGCTGTGTCATGAAAACCAAACAGCCACACCTTGTTCTTGGGCTTGGAGGCCAAGAACAGGGAAAGGTCCCTCCACAGTGCTCACCTCCAAATTGTGCCAGGGCTTTTATTCTGGCAGGGAGGTGCTCTAAACCAGGTGAAAGCAGATTAACATCAAAATGAGCCAGACAGTGAGGACAGTGCTTATGGTCAGCCTTGGAGATGCTAGGATTTACACTTGTGACCCTTACTCCAGTGTAAAACTGGCATTATCACGTTAAAATAACGTTAAAATAATTTCACTTCTAAACTAATTTTGGGTAAACTGGTAGAAAGGCTGTGAGTCAGGAAAAAATCAGCTCAGATGGCCCATGTGTGAGATGTGTGCCTCTGCTGTAGTCTGTGCTCTGTACTTATTCAGATATAAAAGGTAAAATTTCTTACATGGATGGCCATGAACGCTCTGTACCAGGAACACTGGGAGAGGCTGGGGAAGGGATCCAGCAGAGAAGGGCAGGATGCTAGAGGACAGGGACTCAGGTACATAGGAAGGAGCAGCATTTCTCCATCAGTTGTATGTCTGTGGCTGGTTTAGAACAAACCTTATTTTGAAGTGGAGAAACAGGGAGGCAGTGAGAGAAAGGAGGAGAGGGTTAGGATCTGATATTTGTTCAGGGATGTGTCAGAACGGCATGTTGAGTTGTTTTATAGCTGCTGAGGAAATAGAAAATGGAGTAGGGAATGTAAAATGACAGAGAGTAGATGTGATATTTGCCTGATGTATTTTGCTGGTAATTAGTGTAATGCCAATTAGACATAAGTAATCTTTTTTTTTTTCTTCAGCTGTATAAATTATTGCTTGAGAATATGCCAACTAAAACCAAGATATTAAACTTTGAGTGATGTGGAGATCTCTGTTCCTTGAGGATCTCTAGATGAAATTACCCAGACAACAGGGATCTTGACAAAGGCAAGACTTATTATATTGAGAAAGAAAATGAATAAAAGCAAAAGGAATTGTGTATTCCATGTCTAGCATCTTGCTGCTTATTAACCACACAGGAAGGGGCCCCCACAGAGATGCAGCTACATCACTAAGAGAAGGCAAATATCTTGCCTTTCCTGCAAACAAAGTGGCTTCCAGGCTATTGTTCCTCCTATCAGCTTCCTCAGCAGCCAGATCCTGAACCCTTCCCATGTTCAGGCAGTTCCCTGCTGCAGGTAAACCCTGCCACCTACACACATCCCATTTTTCATCCCGCAAGCCCTATTTTCTCTCTGTGCTCACCCACATCATAAGGCACAGGACTGGTGTTGTTTTGTCTCTCACTCCCTCGGGACATAAACCTCTTTAATGATGATGAACAGCTTCCTTCAAAGGGTCAATAGCTGATCCTGGACCTCTCAGATCACACATCCCTTAGAGCTCTCTCCCTATCCAGGTGTGGGCTGCTCTTTCCGACAGGTACAGGCTGCTTTGCCTGATGCTGCACACGTATTGCTATGGACTGTGCAGCAGGAGCAGAGCTGCTGTTACCAACCTCTCCCTTTTGAAAAATAATGACTAAAAAAATTACGCCCTTGGACTGATTCTGGAAATTTTCATCCATCTCTCTTGGACCGTGAAATCAAAATCTCCTCGTGATCATCCCGCTGTCCCCTTGTGCTGTGCTTTGGGGTTGGCAGAGCTGGCAAATCCCGTCTGCCAGTCTGCCTCTAATGTGGGGTGCTGATGGATCCCACTTGTCCTGCCTGGATCTCAGGCACTGGGATTAATCCTCGCTTGCTCTTTAAAGCATGTTTTATTCATCTGGTGCCTTTAGGAAAGCCTCTGGCAGGTCTCCCTCGAGTAGTGCAAACTTTATTGCCTCTAACCTCCAGCAGCCTGTAAACTGCAGCACCCAGGGGTAACTGGAGGTTGATATTCCCTATCAGAAGTGATTATCTGTCTTTTTCCCACTTTCCCACAAGAGCATCTTTCTGTCACCCTAATAACAAACATAAGGCAGAGCAATATTCATCAGGATCTGGGTTTTTTCCCAAATAACTTGTGTGCCTCCATTCCTAAACCTCCCCATATCCCCGTTTTCTCCTTTCACCAGCTGCATTGGTGTTGATACTTTCTGATTTTCAGGAGGAGGTGACTTCTCCCCAGCCCTGGCCATCAGGGCAGCAGATCCTTTCAATGCCTGGGTGGGAATCATGCCAGAAACATGGCAAGTGGTCCGATTCAGAAATGTTAACCACCTGGGTTGATTCCTTGGCACATCTTTTGGCTGCACCACAGGAGGATTTGACCAGTGCATATGCTGCCTCTGCCTCATGCCAGCCACAGAATCTCTCCCCGTTTTGCTTCCACTGCAGATCTTCAGCCTGTGACTGAGTCTGTGGGCGTTTGAGGCGTCAATAACGAGCGTTTTTAGCTGGGTTTGTGGCACGTCTCCTCACTGCAGAGAAAGGGGCTGGGCAGTTCAGGGATTCAGGCTCTCCTGTGCAGGCTGCTCCTGATCTTTGAGCAATCAGCAGTCAGATGTCCTTGTTTCGTGTTGGATCATTCCTCCCAAGTTTCCTGACTGTATCCCCGGTCTAATGCTCACAAAACTGCTGTATGTTGGATTTCATGTGTGTTTGGTTCCCTGGGGTCTGGCTGTGGTGTCCAGGGCTGTGTGTCCCTCCTCAGGGCAGCCCAAGAGCATCAGCTCTGGATTTAGTGCCCATCCCCAATGCTTCAAACAGCCACCACAAATTCAGGCAGGGATCTGCCCTCTTCCTCCTCAGTGTCTGCACTATGGCTCAGGCAACCAGCATATTTCTACAATCAGAACAGACTGTAAAAGAGCTGAAAGAACATGTGAGTGCGCTCCCTTCACTCTCGAGCAGCCCAGGAAAGATCCATGGGAAGAAAACAAAGCATCCACCTGCAAATCCATACTGTCATTTCCTCTCCCAGTTTCCTTGGTGTTTGGCTTGACACTCTTCCAAGGGTTCTTCCTTCTGCCTGCTCTGCTTCTCTTCAAGTGGCCTGGGTTTCCTTTGTTTCCAGATCCCATGGTTGAGGGGAGCCCTTTTCATAAACTTGTGATTTCTTTTGTCAGTTAAACACCTATGTGACTTCAACGGCCTGGAGCAGAGCTTTGCCGTGTGGCTACTGGCCCCCCTGCACCAACAATTTCCCCCCATCCATTGTCCTGCCAGGGAAAGATTATTAAATTGTTGATGGAGCTTAACAATGGTTTTGTTCAAAGGCAGACCTGCGTACACCAGCCTTTTTCTCCTTGACACAAGAGCTTTAATACAGGGGAACAATGAAAGGCAGCCACCAAGGAGTGAACACAGAGAGGGCTCATAAACCCACACCAGTATTCCCAAGTAACATGAACTGGTGCTCCTTGCACTTCACTCCTTGGCTGTGTGTGTGGCTGCCTGGCTGTAGGTGAGGTGAGAAAACTGGCCTTGCTGGAAATGAAATAAAAATAGTTAAAATACTGTGTGTTAATACTTGCTTATGTGATTAGGACACGAGGAAGATGGAGGAACTAGAAGGTAGTGGGAGATAATCACCCTTTCTACAGAATCACAGAATCATTAAGGTTGGTAAACCTCTAAGATCATCAAGTCCAACCATTCCCCAGCACTGCCAAGGCCACCACTAACCCATGTCCCCAAGTGCCACATCCACATGGCTTTTAAATCCCTCCAGCGCGACTCCACCACTGCCCTGGGCAGCTGTGCCAGTGCCTGACAACCCTTTCTGTGAAAAAATTTTCCCTGCTGTTCAACCTGAACCTTCCTTGGCACAACTTGAGGCCATTTCCTCTCTTCCTGTCCCTTATTCTCTGGGAGCAGAGCCCGACCCCCATCTGGCTCCCCCCTCCTGTCAGGAAGAAGAGAGGGTCCCCCCCGAGCCTCTTTTCTCCAGGCTGAGCCCCCCCAGCTCCCTCAGCCTCTCCTCAAGAGACATGTGCTCCACGTTCCAGGAGCAGGGAAGGGCTGTGCAGTGCTGGCACAGCGCTGAACCAGTGGCTCCATTCCTCCCACTCGGAGCATGCCAAGCACACACACACATCTCCCGGCCGGGCTGTGCCTTCAGAGCAGCTCTTGGGACTTGCAAGGAGGATCATTCCGTAGGCTGTGCAGCCTTGGGCTGCCTGACATTTTGTATTGTACAGACTTATTTTCGATTGCTTATCACTTCAGCTGATTTCCAACACTAAAGCTTCAATTTTCCATGCTGGGTTTCCCTCAGGTTGATTTCTTTTTCTGTTTCTCTTAAGTTTTAGCAGAGCTGTCCCAGCTGGTTTTTGAGAACAAGACATGCTGCCTGAGCCCTGCTAACAAACTGATTATAAGAATTTCTTTTCAAGACCCATTAGCTTAACCATGCTTTGGAAGGGAGGTGTGGAATTTGGCATGGGAGCTCTCAGTATCAGTTGGGGGTTGCTTGCCCCAAAATGACTGAGCCTTTCGTTGATTGTACTCCAGCACCATTCCCTGCAGAGCTGTGCCCACACACCCTTGTGTGGCCTTCAAACAACAGCATTTCCAGGGTTTATGCATCAGGGGAATCATCAGGGGAACAGATTCCCACTGACAGAGGTTTAGGTTAGATGTTAGGAAGAAATTTTTCCCTATGAGGGTGGGGAGGCCCTGGCACAGGTTGCCCAGAGAAGCTGTGGCTGCCTCTGGATCCCTGGAAGTGTCCAAGGCCAGCTTGGAGCAATCTGGGCTAGTGGAAGGTGTCCTTGCCCCGCGGCAGGGGGTGAGAATAAATGATCTTTAAATTCCCTTCCAACCCAAACCAGTCAGTGACTCTGTGATTGAAAAGCAGCTGAGGGCAGGAGCACAGCGCTGTTTACAGTGCTGAGTAATCACAGTAATCGTCATTTTATTCCCCTCCCTTTAGATAAAATATCAGAATTTGAGAAAAATGTGAGTGATGAGCTGGAGGGACTGTGGAGAGCACAGGACCACAGCCTGTCAGAGAGCACTGTCAGCTCCCACTGCCTTGGGCAAAGCAGCAGCTCTGTCCAGGAATGACTCCTGGGCACGTGCCACTGGATCCCACCCAAGAAATCCATGCTGGAAAGGGAACCCCATCCTGATATTATCAAGGCTGGGGAGATACAATCCACTCGGTCCCCAGAAGGAGCACCTTCCTCTACACCAGGTTGCTCCAAGCCCTGTCCATCCTGGCCACTGTCCCTTGGGAAGTTTGATTGGCGTGAATAATTTGGCCACTTCAAGCCTCAGAAAGAATGTGATGGTCTCCAGCAGCAAACATTATAAATCTGGTAAAGTTAAAGCCACCCCAAGATCAGATAAGAGCTTCTCAGTTTAAGTGGAATAAGGAGTCTTCTCTCTTCCATTGTATTTTATCAATTAACCTTCAGCAAGCACAGAGCTCTTCCCTAGATCTGGTGCTCCTGCTGGCATCTGGAGGAAAGGATACAAATTGTACAGATCTCTCCTTTCTGAGGAGAATATTTTTAATAACCAAAATGTTTCTGCACTTGGAATAATGAGAGTGACTTTTCTCTTTCAAATGCTAAATTATTTCAAGCTGAGCTGTTGGAAACCATTAATAATTCAAGGAACTCTGCTTTGGGTAAGAACAACATCTGTTAGAAGGTGTTAAGGCACAGCAATAACCTGACTTTCAAAGTTATTTTAACCATTTCTTTTATTCTCTTTGTGAGAAAAAAAAAAAAAAAAAGAAAGGATGCTTTGGTCAATTATAGGAAGAAGCTGCTAATACGCCACTTGCAAAACAAGAAGGGCTGGGTGTCTGCAGTGCCAGGGGTACCAGCTCTGCTCGGCTTTGCCCTCCTTCCCCAGGACAGCAACTGCTCAGGGCTGTGCCTTCCAGTCTCTCCTGATCTGCAGACCCTTAGATGTTGCCAGGGCACATTCCAGCCCCACAGGACAGTTTTAATCAGCCTTTTGACAGGAGGCTGCATTTCCCAACTCCTTTTCCCTCTCGCTTTAAGGTTGCTCACAGATCATTAGCAGACCATAATAATCATAGGATCACAGAATGGTTAAGGACTGAAAAGACCTCCAAGATCATCCGGTCCAACCATCAACCCAGCACCACCACCAGGTTCCTCACTAAATTATATCCCCACATGCCACATCCACATGTTTTTTGATCACTTCCAGGGATGGTGATACCACCACTTCCCTGGATGGGCTGTTGCAATGTTTTATAATCGTTTCTGTTAAAAAAAGTTTTAAAAAAATCCTAATATCCAATTTAAACTTCCCCTGGTGCAACTTGAGGCCATTTCCTCAGAATGGGGGAATAAAATTCCTCAGGTCTTCTACTCAATGAGGAATGAGGAGAGATGAAAAGCATGGATGGACCTCTGGAGAGCAACTCCCCGGCCAAGTATAAGATCCTGTGGATCACACTTTGGAGTTTCCAGCCTCTCTCTCCAGACTTCGGAGAAGCTGGATGGCTGAGTGAGACCCAAAACCTACTTTCTGAAGGGTAAAGCTGAGCAACATTTTGTCCTCCTTCCAGAAATGAGTTAAATAAACCAGAGCACTTAAAAGATGAACAAAATTTAGAAGGCAGATCCACGTGGAGGGTGGTACTGCAAGACCTCCACACATTTAAAGATGGGAATTTGAGTCAGCTTATTGGCAAAGCTGCTTTTCAGTCCATGCACAGGTTTAGAGTTACATCTCTCTGCAAAGTTCAGCTGTGGAATTGTGCATCCAGCCAGAACCTTCCCCATCCTCCTGAAGGATTCCTCTGGCAGCCCAGCTGTCGTGGGAGCAGCCCTGTTAACTGCACTCCTGCATCATTCTCATGATGATCGAGGTGTTAGTCTCCCGTAATAGCTCTGTGATGCTGAATCCCTCACTGCTCCCTCATCAACTGTTCCTCCCAATTTTCGTAACTTCCTATACAATTTATCTCTTGAATTTTCAGCTCTTGGAAAAGCCGGATATCAGAGGGGTGTGTTTGTTTTTACACTGTTGCAGAAGTGAGTTAAGAGCAGTAGGACAACAGGGCACAGCCTTGGGCTGTGTCAGGGGAGGTTTGGGGTTGGACATTAGGAAGAAGTTCTTTCCAGAGAGTGCTCAGCCATCGGGATGGGCTGCCCAGGGAGGGGGTGGATTCACCATCCCTGGAGGTGTTTAAGGTGAGACTGGATGTGGCCTCAGTGCCACGGTCTGGGAACCATGGTGGGGTTGGATCTCAGGGATCTTTTCCAGCCCCGCTGATCCTGTGATCCAGAATAAAGGAGAAAGTTTTCATTGGACAATCCAGCACCAAACATCAGGGAAGACGCCCCTGATCCACTGCCCTGCCCAGCATCCTGCAGAACCAGTCTTGGTCTAAAACATGTGCTGGTGCTTCTGAGGCCACACCTCAAACCTTGGGGGCAGTTCTGGATCCCTCACAACAAGAAGGACATTGAGGGGCTGGAGCGTGTGCAGGGAAGGGAACGGAGCTGGGGAAGGGGCTGGAGCAGCAGGAGCAGCTGAGGGAGCTGGGGGGGCTCAGCCTGGAG
>JAWMRA010000028.1:2007605-2019890 GCA_035584735.1 Pseudotriccus pelzelni | reverse complement strand
AGGATAGGATAGGATAGGATAGGATAGGATAGGATAGGATAGGGTAGGGTAGGGTAGGGTAGGGTAGGGTAGGGTAGCGTAGGGTAGGGTAGGGTAGGGTAGGGTAGGGTAGGGTAGGGTAGGTTAGGGTAGGGTAGGATTGTAAGGAGGCTGCTGCTGTAAGGAAGTGGGATGTTGGGACACACTATCCAGCTCAGGGTGTAGTGAGGAGGGAGCAGAGCAGAAGCAGTGGTGCCTGGAGGAAGCAGCTCTGCAGGGGAGTGGTATCTGGAGAGAACAGCGCTGTAAAACGTGGCACCTGGAGGAAATGGCACCAGTGGAGCAGCAGTGCCTGCAGGGAACACAGCAGCGGGGGGAGGCAATACCTGGAGGGAGCAGCAGCTCAGAACATGGCACCTGGAGCACGTGGCACTGTGGGGGACCAGCACCTGTAGGCAGCAGCGCTGTGGGGGAACGGCGCTTCCCAGGAATGGCACTGCAGGGGGAATGGCACCCGTGGGGAGCAGCGCCACGGGAGAGGGGCACCTTCGGTGGGTGCGCCGTGGGGGACTGGACCTGTGGGGGGATACCTGTAGGGAGTGGCGCTGCAGGGGAGGGGCACCTGTAGGGAATGTTGGCGTGGGAGAATGGGATTTGTCAGCACTGGGGCCTGTGGGGAGCAGTGCTGTGGGGAGCCTGAAGGGAGCGATGGCACAGGAGAACAGCACCAGGAAGGGGAGTAGGGAATGGTGCCCACTCCCAGGAGCTGTACTGTGGGAAGGGAGCTGTGGGAAAGAGTGGCACCAGGAAGGCTGTTCCCATTGCACAGGGAGGGAGGGAGGACAGTACTGTGCTGGGGTGTGATGTCAGGGCAGGTCACCACCAGAGGGGTCACCACGTGGGTCTGCAGAGGCCCAAGGGCTCGGAGTGGGAGAAGGGGTGTTTCCAGGTGTCCACAGCAGGAAAATGAGGTGGCAAAGCTGCCTCTACTGGAAACATGGCATCCTTCCTTGGCTGAAAGACAGACCTCTGAAAGGGACACCTTGGACACTTGAAAGGAACACCTTGGACATTTGAAAGGAGCACCTTGGACCTCAGTTTGCACTGTGGGCCATTCCTCCATCCTTCTACCTGCCAGGGTAGCAGATGTGCAGGGCTTTTGGGCTCTGCTTTTGGGGTAGCTGGTTAAAATTAGTGGCTGATTTTCTCCCCAGGGAGGGAAGGTGAGACTTTCTGATATAACACTTTGGGAAAACATCCTGCTTTGCCTCTGAGCTGCTCTCCACACACTCATATCCCCCATTTCTCCATGCCACCAAACCTCTCCAGTCTCCCCTAGCATGCTGTGCTTCCCTCCTCCTCTTTCCAGGCTTCTCTGCATCCTCTGCCTTGCTCTGCTCTGTCACAGCCCCACTGCCTCCCCTCCCAGAGCTGCTCCACCATATTCCCTCACCTGCAAGGTCTGGCCTCCTGTGCTGCATCAATCCTGCCCCCCCTGGGGGGGGCCCAAGTGCTGATGTCTGAAGACAAGGGAGAACCAAACCAGGCTATGGATGGTTGCAGATGGTGGCAAGAAAAATGTGCTTGGGGCTGGCTCTCAGCCTCTGCTTGAGGCCACCTGGCAAGGGAACCTCTGCCGGGCTCCTGTAGGAGAGGGAAGTGCCTGCTTTTGTCTCATCCCTCACAGTGCTCCAGTGCACTGCTGAAATCCCCCCCGAAGAGCAATAATGTCACTAGAGGAGCCCTTGCAAACAGCTGCAACAGGATGTGTTCCTGCCCTGGGTGGGGATGGAGAGAGAGGAATAATTAGCAGCAGCACTAATATGTGCCTCTTCCCGGAGGAATCAGCCTGGCACGGTCTCCTTCAAAAGGAGCAGAGATGCCCTGGATAGCAGGAGATGGGAACAGCCGTGAGAGCAGTGCCACGGCTCCACACAGCCTCCCCTCCTCCAGCCAGAGAGAGAGGGCCCAGGGTGCATCCTGGTGTAAAACCCCAACCGGGCCCCCTTTTCATCTGCAGAAATCAAAGGTATTCCACTTGTCCTACCCTGGATTGATCCCTAAGAATGTGCTGAGGAGAGCAGCGGGAGGCACCCGACAAGCAGATGGAGGCCAAAGCTATGCAAAGCTGTAGGAAGGGGGGAGCTGGAAGGCTGTGAGGATGTCCAGCCAGTCACATGGCCCTCCTGGCTGGGGAGTGCAACCTTCTAACTTGGAATGAGGATAACACAGCATAGGCCAGCCCTGGGAGCTGGCAAAGGTCAGGAAAACATGGCAGCTGCACAGGCACAGCTTTACTTTGAGAAGCCAGGATGCCGTGATGCTGGAGAGGGCATGGCCATCCTCTTCATCACTTGGGAACTTTGACAGATTTCAGGGCTTCAGAGGCACAGAACTGCATTTCTGGGGTGGAGAAGGGAGCTGAAATCCCGAGTACCCTTTGTACAGTGATGTGGCCACCTCACCACCCCACAGGGCATCCGAGGTCAGCACTTTGTGGGCAAAATTTCCACCAAAGAAAGATTCCTGCTTGTGTGTGGTGGCATATGGGTCTGAACCACCAGCATGTGCTGAGAATTGGGCCACAGGGTTGTGTTTGCTGTAAATCACAGCTATTCAGGAGTTACACCCTGCCTCATTCCCAGGCTCTCAAAGCAGAGCTCATGGCGCATAATACTCCCTCCAGCAGCTCCAGTGCCAACATCCCACTGAAAACAAGGGGACAATACTGGAAAAAGGCTTTAGTGCCAGAAACAGACAATGGCAAAACCAGAATAAAAGCCCCTGAACACAGCGTTCCTTCTTGATCCTGCCATTTCTAAGCTGCCACTGGCACGAGGAAACTGTCAGGGCTTTGTTCACTGCAGAGGTGGGTTTTATTTTGGTCCTGACAGTCCCTTCTGTGGGCTCAGCAAAGCACCTTCTGCCAGAGGAAGAAAGGATGGCACCCATCCATTCCCTGCCCTTGGAGCCCAAGGCATTTCTGGAAGAGGAAATGATGTCTAGTAGGAAAACTGGTGAGAAAGAGATGGCAATATCTCCTCTTGGGCAGAAGTGGAAGACAACGTAACACGACCTCAAACTGACCAAGATGTTGTATTGTCCTGAGAGGAAGCCCTGATGGATCATCTCGGACTCAGGCTCTGTTTTCTGCTTTGACTTGCACAGAGTAGAGATGAAAACCAAGCTGTCGTGCCTCTGGTTTCATCTCTTGCTTTCCAGCTGCAGCCGGAAGAGAGAAACGAGGCAGCTCCACGGGAAATAGGACACTTGGTCGGTGGCCAGCCCTGAGGATGACCCCAAAGGCATGCGCTGCCAAGCTCTGGTCTCGTGCTGCCCCGTGCTGCTGCCTTATCTCCTGTGATGCTTTGAGCTCCTGCTTTTGTTCCCGCAGTGTGAGCATGGCTGTCCCCTGTGCTCCAGGTCATTGTCCTGTTGGTGGGGTGTGAGCACATTGGCATGTCCCGCTGGGTCGTCTCCGTGTGTGTGTGTTGTGGTGGGATGTACAGCCCCTCTGCACACCTGTACTTGGGGTGCCACAAGCCAGGTGGCTTCAAGTTCTGCCTCAGGATCACATGTGAGGCCAGTGGACTCCAGGAAGGCTTAGGATAAGGCTGGAGAAACTAGTGAGTGATGAGCAGCAATGGCCAAGCAGCCTCAAGGAGGCTGGAGCAGGGCCAAGAGACTCTTGAAGGCAGCGGGGACCCGGGGGGCCAAGCTCTGGGGCTTGGGCTGGCAAGAGGGTCAGGGGTCCAGGAGGATCCGGGGGGGGGTTGTGGAGGTGGGGGCTGTGCACTGATGTGACCCTCTCGTCCTTTTTCTGCTCCTCATTAGAGTCCCCTGAGCGGAGCAGGCTGTGAAGGGGGTCTGCGCTGAGGTATGTCCGTATGGCTTCTGCCAGGATATCACAGCTTCCGTATGTGCCAGGGGATGGGATACAGGAGGCAGCTCCCAGCACGGGGGCCAGAGCCTCTGCAGGAACCAGGGGAAAAATCTGGGGTGCCTCAGCCCCCAGAGGAGCTGAGAATTTGGGATGCAATCACTGGGGGCTGTTTTAGGGCAAGATATGCTCACACACTTGGTTTGCTTCTAACTTGGCCCCTTCTTCCATTTCCATGTCACTTTTAACCCTTGTTAAGCATTCCCAGCACTGTGTGGAGCCTTCCCCTGCAGAGTCCTTCCCTGAATCCCGGGGTTGCCTGTGTGTGAAAGCTGTGCCAGGGTGACATGGGGACATCTGTGTCTGAGAGTCCCAAACTCGAGGAGGGAGGGAGTGTTGATGAGGGCAGAACCCCCAGCATGGTGCTCTGGTTTTCTTCTTCCCAGGGCTGAGGCAGTGCCAGTGGGTCTGTCTTTTTTTTGGAGAAGGGAATTGTGTGTCTGGTGGGAAGGGGGATGCCCTGTATGCCTCAGGTCCCAGAACTCCTCAGCAGCTCCATCTATCAGTCTTTAACAGTGAGGTAGTGAATTCCTGAGTGGAGAGATGGAGAGGACTTCTGGGAACCACGGGGGACATCTACAAGTCTCAAGGTCATGAACAGCCCTCCCTTTCACTCCAGCATCAGCACCAGGCTTGATCTGCCCACAGGTGCTTGTGGTAGCAGGCACTGATGTGTCCCAGGCAGCAGCAGGACACTGTGTTGTGTCCCCAACTGGGGGAGAAATCAGGGAGTGGCTTTTGTCTGGGATGGCTCTTGGAGGGACACACTTCTGTATGGAAATGCCAAGTTTTGACTTCTGAAAACTTGTGACAGGTACTCCTTGTGTCATGGACACATGGCCAAGGCTTGAGAAGACCTTGTAATGCCTGGGGTTGGGGGTGGCTGGTATGTGAGGACACCAGATCATGAACTGGTGTAACTGGTGGTCAGAGTCCTGTGTGTGCCAGGAGCAGGGAGCTATTGGTGCCCTCACATACCAGGCTTCTCCAGGGGCAGGTGCTTGGTGCACAGAGAGGCTTGGGGATAGGGTCTCACAGCATGTCCAGCCTCTCTGGGGGTGGATATGGGTTTGCCCACGCGTGCTTTGCTGCACTCAGGGATTTCAGACTCCACAGGAGACCAGAAGATGTCTGAAGACTTCTGTCTGGGCTTGTGGCTCCTGCTGATGGGTGCCTGGGGAGGCTGGCAGGTGGCCTGGCATGACTGATGTGAGCACGACAGGGCTGCCCAAGGATCCTGCTCAGGAAACACAGCTGTGCCTCAGGGTGGTGAAGAGCTGGACTGTGTTTAGGGCAGTTCTGTCTCTGCACGGTGAAGCCATTGGTGGTGCCCAAAGGTGCTGGACCAAGGGAGTTCCTGGAGCCTTGCAGGGTCCAGGTGGTGCCCATAGCTGTGGGATCACAGGTCTGGTGGCAGCACGTCCCCTGCTGTGCAAATCCAGGCTGTGGGGCACCTCCTGTGCCATCCTTGTCTCCAAAGGGGTGGGCTTAGTAAGCTCTGCCCTGTGCTCTGCCCCTCATTTCTCTGCATGAACCTGTGCAGGGTGGTCCTTTGTCCAGGGGGAGCTGGAGCTATGACCTTGGATGGGAGCCTTGGGTTCCCCTCCCAGCTCTGCTTTGCTCCCTGGGTGTCCATGGGTGCAGCCCTGTGGGTGGCTGTGGATCCAGCTGTTCCCTCCCACCGCTGGAGGGTGAGGGTAGGACAGAGACACCCAGTCTCTGCTGCTCATCTCTGTGCTCCGTCCTGGCACCCCGAGCTGGTGGCATCCGGGTGTGTAACGGTGTTCTCCCTTCCTTCCCCGCAGATCTCCGGCCTCTGCCTGATGTAGCCATGACTGGGACCTGCACCCGGGAGTGCACAGAGTTCGGCCACTCCGACACCTGCTGGATGCCCGGCCAGTCCTCCCCCAGCCGCAGGCCCAAGAACGCCCTCAAACTCTCCACTTTTGTGCCTTACCAAGACAGAGGGAGTCAAGAGCAAGTCGGGAATGGCAGCCCCAGACTCTCAGAAGAGCGCAGCACCAAAATGGCCAACCTCCGCCTGCTCCCCACGTACAGTGCCTTCTCCAATAGTAGCCATGAGCCCTGCAAGGACTCCCCCATGGAGGAAATTCCTCTCACCCAGACCTCGGACTTCCAGCCAGCCACCACCCCCTCGGCCCAGACCACCAAGAGGGAGATCTACCTGTGAGGCTGGGCGTGAGGGGCAGGGAGCAGCCGCGTTTCTGAGGCCAGTGTCCAGAGGAACGTTTTAAACCTTCAATGCTTTATGGCTCCGGCCGGTCCTCCAGGCAGTGGGCTCTGCGAAGAGCAGGGCGGGGCGAGGCAGGGATGAGAGGAGCGCCTTTTTAACCCGCTGTTTCCTGGGGCTGGGAGTGGGTGGGAAGACTGAAAAGCATCCGAAACCCGATTCCCGAGCACTTGCGGGTGCATGTCTCCCAACTGCTGCGTCGCCGGGGAGGGCTAGGCAGGCTCCTGGTGCGGAGGGCACGGCTGGGGAGAAGGGCTTACGTACCAAAGGTCCACGCAGAGCTGGTGGAGTTCCTGGGGCATAGGACGAGGGGTGTCCCCGCACACGGGGAGCGAGCTGCCTGTCTCTTTGCTGTAGACTCCTGTAAATACGAATCTTAGGAATGACATTCAAGTCCTGCCTGATCGAAACTTTTTATTGTCCTTGAAACAAAAAAGACGTTTAAACAAACAAACACACAAACCACACACACAAAAAAGAGGAAAAAACAACAAAAGGAAAAAAAAAAAAAGGAAAAAGAAAAACAAACCACAGGGAGCAAGTTCCGGCTTGGAATGGTTTGCTGCGTGGAAAAGCCCCTGGGAGTGCAGCATCCGGCCCGCACTCATGTTCTATATTGTAAATAGAGATGTGACCAGTCCCTGAAACAACAGCTGGGGAGCTGGAGGAGAGGGGCAGCATCCCTGCCGGACTGTGGGGACTTTGCTATTTTTCAGCCTGGATCTCCTTCTGAACGTTGTCACTGTGCCCACAAGCTGCAGGGTCCCTAGGGACTGCCCGGTGCCATAGGTGGGGTCTGCTTTAGGGGGGTGGGGGGTTCCCTGGTGGTGGCCCGGTGCCTGGCAGGTGGAGGAGGGATGGGGAAGCCCCCAGTGAAGGGACCGGCTGGGTCCGGGGAGGGGATGTCCTAGTGCAGGGACCGGCTGGGTCCGGAGAAGCCCTCAGTCCCACTCTGCTGGCAGGGAGGTCATCACCGGCTGTGGTGTCTCAGCCCATCACCTCATGCCTCCTCGGGGCAGGGGATGCCCACGAGGCAGCTGTGCTATGCCCTGGACCTCCGTCCCATCCGCCTGTAAAGCCACCATTGCCTTTGTGAGGAGGAGCTTTGTCTCAGGGTCACACCGGGGGCGACCGAGCCCCTGCCCACTGGACTCCCGCTGCCCTTAGGCCACAGGGCCACTCTCACGGGGTCCAGCTTTCTCTTCCATTGTCAAAGGTCCACCAGTCTCCCCAGCAGGTCCCCGCTGCCCTGGAATCCTCAGCTCCCTTGCAGGGTACCCAGCCAGGGCAACGCTGCATGGGCAGTGGGGAGAGGACCCCCTGCCCCTCAAGGAACATCCCAGAGGGGGCGCCTGGGCACTCTCTCTGCTCCCTTGGGAGCGGGGGCACGGTCCTGTTTTTGGGGGCTCCACGTGCGCCCCTGGCAGGAGGGGTCCGGGCTACTCGCGCCTCATTCCTGGGTAGCCCTTGCCGGCCCTCCCCCGCCGGGGCGCGGGGAGGGCTGTGCTGCACCGTAGTTCTTCCCGTACTCGCGCGTCTTCATCTCTGGCATCTTCCTTGGGGAGCGGGGCCAGCAGTAACTGCAGGATGGTTCCCCCCGCCGTGACTCATCCTCGGACCACGCGGTCGATCATCGCGGGGCTCCGCCGGCACAGGGACACCCCCGGGGCTGCGGGTCAAGGACTGCCCTGCCATTGCTGTAGTGCCTGTCGGGGTGCAGCGCGCCGGGCCCCCCTGCCCAGCCTCCTCCCTCCCTCCAGCATCCGTCTCTGAGCAGCTCCTCTCCCTCCGCGGTGGCAGGACGCGGCCAGCTCGCGGGTGCGGCTCCCGTTGGCCTGAGGTGACACGGTGAGAGCCGAGCCCGGGGGACAAAGGAAGGGCGGCAGAAGGCGCTTGTTCACCCCCGTTCCCTGGTAGCCTAGCCCTGCCTTCCCCGGGCGGCACCGTGCCACACACCGCCCGCGGTCCCGGCACCCGGGGTGCCTCCCGGAGGAGGCAGGACCCTCCTCCCGGCCTCTTGCTGCTCCCGCCCACCGGCCGGGCGTCCCTCCTGTCGGGCGCGATGCTCCTGGTGGACCAGCCCGCCCGTCCGGGCATCCCTGCTCTCCCCTTGCCCGCGGTGGCCGCCCGGGCCACGTTCCTCTGGTCTGGCTGCTTGAGCAAGGTCCCACTCCTGAACTTTTCATTGTAGCTCTGTAGTTTCAGGGCCAAACTGGGCAGAATGTGCAATTTGGCCGTGCTGGCCAGGATCTCTGACCCCACTGCTAACCCGGCTGCTCACGCCTCCCCTGGCTCAGGCAGTGGCAGTGTCCAGTGCCCCTCTTGGGGACCCCCTGGGAAAGCGGTGTGGCCCCATCTGAGGGGTGCTTGTCCAAGACCAATCTTATCCTGGCCCCTCAACTGCAGGTGGGCTCCCTGCCTTGTGCTTGGGGTCTCCAGAGGGCCCCTGAGGCTGGAAGCCCGTGGCTGGAGGTGCTGTCCTTGTCTGCTGGAGCACATGATGACGTTCTCAGTGCGAGCACTAGGAGGGGGGGAGTGCAGAGGAGGTCCCCGAGGGGTGGGTGTGGGCATGGGTGCCATGGGCAGGGAGGATTGGGGGGGATGAATCTCGTGGGGGTGCACAAAGGGACGGTGGGGCTGGGGGTTTGGAGGGAAGTGGGGAGAGGGCACAAGGGGCTGGGGGGTGGAGAGGGGATGGGTGTCTGGGGGCAACATGGAGGGGAGGGTGGGTGTGTCGGGAATAACAGAGGGGGCAGTGGGACTGGGTCCTCAGTGAGGTGGCAGAGGGTTAGGAGGTTCTGTGGGGTGTAGCAGGGATGGGTCCCTGGGGAGGAAAAGGCCCTGGGAGAGGGGGGGTGCTGGGGATTTGTCCCAGGGTGAAGTTGATAGTGTCACTGGGGATCAGTCCTGGGGGAGGGTGAAGAAGAGGTGCTGTTGGAAAGAAGCTCATTTGCACAATTATAAGCCAGAAGGATAAAGCCTCTGTGCACGTGGGGAGGGGGAAGCTCCCCACGGGCTCCCGTCTAGACAAGCACAGGGAAGAGGAGGGGGTTGGATGCCTCTGAGGAGAGTTCACTGTATCTCACACTGCACTAGGACAAGCCAGGGGTAAAACCAAAGGTGGGAGCCAGGGAGCAGGAGGGCTGCGTGGGAAGGATCTAAGCAACCCCTTTGTAGCTCTTCAGTGTTGGTTCTATTTATACGAGATTTCATTTCCTTGCTTGTGATGCCTTGTTTTTTGTACAGTTTTATGTACATGCAGGTGTAGCTTTTCTAAAGGAGAAATCCTATGGCAGAGTAAAAGTACCCAACTATTTTTCAGATGGTGACCTATGTCTAAGGCGACGCCTCTTGCTAAGGTTGTATTGCTCTCAATGTGTGATGCATTTCCCTGTGCGGGGAAGGCTTTGGGCCTTGGGCTTGGTTTTCCCCGGGCGCTGTGAGCACAATTGATTCCCTTGTAACTCTTTCTGTTCGGAGCAGTGAGCATGACACCGTTGTGATTCCCTTTCCGTTCTCTCTCCTGTTCTGTTTGTTTGCTGAGCTGTCAGATGACCAACTCTATTGTAATTAGCCCTTCCTAAAGCTTTACAATAAAAGTGTGAAAACCCAGCTGCCTGTGCCTGCCTGGTTCTTCCCGTGTTACATCCTTACACAGAGGCTCTGGAGAGCCTTGGATTTATCTGCCTTCCCCCAGGTGTGCAGAGTTCTGGTGTGGCTGCTCTTGTCTGCCCACTCCTGTTTTCCAGTTTAAGGATATTTCTACACAGATATGAGTAAGATAACCCTCCAAAGCAGTTTGCCACAAACCAGTCTCCTTTAAGGCCAGGTTGGATGGGACTTGGACTACCTGGTCTAGTGGAAAGTGTCCCTGCCTATGGCAGGGGGTGGAATGAGATGAGCTTTTGGGTCCCTTCCACTCCAAGGTTTTCTATGATTTAAAACCAAAATGTTCCAATGAAAAGACATCTTCAGTCCCAAGGCTGCCTGCACCTGTCATCAGCTAAGGTGGGACCATGGGAAGTTACATCAAGTGGTCCAGATCCCTCTGTCACTACTTCTTGGAGTCCTGATCCATTTCCCACTGTTTCACCATCTTCTTTACCAAGAATGGCTGATGTTTTTTAGGTACTTTAGACCCTTTGAAAACAGCTGGACCACTTCAAAACTAGGGCACACTTGTGGCTGCTTCCCACCACAGCTGCAGGGAGCTCTCTCAGCCATGGCTGTGGTGTTTCCCTGCTTGCCTTCACCATAGGACTAGGCAAGATCAGGAGCTGTACAGGGTGGGTTCTTGGCTCAGAATAGAGTTGCTGCCCTTGTTAGTGGGGTTACATATGGGTGCTGGGCTAACACACAGCATTGCACCTCTCTCTGCTGAGCTGTGGGCACTGGACTCGCTCTGGTTGTGCCACCAGGCAAAGGCAAGACTCACCCCCAGCTTGGAAGATCCCAGTAAGAGTCCATGGGAAGGAAGGAGGAGTTCCCACATGAAGTTGTAGCACATCCTCCCCTCCTCTATTAGAGACTCTCTTTCTACAGTCGCCTTCTTCCCAGGCTCTCCTCTGGGCCATGAAGAGTGGAACTGATGCCCTGACTCCTGAGGGATCACTGCTCATGGGTGAGGGGTGGGGGGGTCTCAGCTGCCCCTCAGAGCAGGCACACTCCAGCTGGGCAGGGATGTGTCTCCAGGGATCCTGGGGAACCGAGTGGCCTTTGCTGCCTGCTGGTGCCCCATCCCAGGGAAAGAGGATCTACATATTGAGGATGGTGCCAGGGTCCCACAGAGGGGAGGTCAGAGCTGTCAGCACTCACCTGCCTTCAGGAAAGATCACCAAACAGTGTCTTCCTAAGCAAAAACACAGTTCCAGGATCTCACCGTCCCTCCTGAACATTCCTGGCCTTATACCATGCCCTACAGTTGCTCCTCATGCTCCCTCCTCCTCCCCATTTATCCCAGGGTGTGCCCCCTCTCCATGTCCCCCATCTGTGCCTCCTTCCCCTCTCTGCTGTACCTTTCTCTTCCCATCCCACCCATTCACTCCTTCCCTCTCCTCCCCTATTCCACTGCTCTCCCCTCACCCACCCCAGCCCATCAAGCCTTCTCGCTCCTCCAGCACAGCCCTGAGTCTCCCATGCAGCCAGCTGTGTGCTGGGCTGGAAACCCTCTGGTTTCCATGGCAGCACACATCAATTCCAGGGTGGGAAAGGGCCTCAAGGATGCGGAGAAGGAGGAGGAGGATGCTGTGGCTTGGGGCTTGGACACAGGGGCTTCCCGGGCAGCACCGCCCTTGGGATGGGTTCTGGTGCCCACTGAGCCCTGCAGGTGGATGTGCAAGGGGTATCCTCTACCCCAGGATTGTCGCACCTGCCTGGGCTCCATGAGCAGCTGCAATGCAGTGCAGTGATGAGACCTCGGTATCCCTGCTGAGCCCACTGATCCTTGGAGATCTGGGAATCCTTCATAGCTGAAGGTGGAGGAGATGGAAGCTTCTCCTCCTGCCCACCTTTTGGTGGCCTCCCTGGGGTGGGGACATCTGCAAAGAGGGGTCACGGGCTGAATGGCTGCCCAGTGGGGATGGTGTGTGATGGGAGGTGGGCTGGGCAGGGAACCACTTGCGCAGAAGTGTTGTTCTGACGTGGGTTTAACAAGTGCCCCTGGTTTAATGGGGTCCCCAGCTTAGAGCAGGAACTGGGAATGTGCCAGGCCAGCAACATCCATTTTGATGGAAAATTTAATTCTTGTGTCTCCTGAGGGCCTGACCTTGCAGCCTCAGCTGTCCAGCTGCCTGCATAGGTCTGCCAGATTCATTCTCAGTTCTTGCATGGCAAAAGGGATGAGGTTTGGGATCTCTCCCTGGCTCAAACCAGAAGTGACCAGGTGCAGCAGCACAGAGGCTGACTTTTCTGAGGGTTTTCCCAGCATGACTTTGCTCCATAATAAGCACTACGAAGTTTAAAACAGTGTTGGCAATAAAGATAGAACTCCAGAATGGTTTGGGTTGGAAGGCATCTTGAAGATCATCCAGTTCCACCTCCTGCCATGGGCAGGGACACCTTCCACTAGCCCAGGTTGCTTCAAGCCCTGTCCAACCTGGCCTTGGACACTTCCAGG
>JAWMRA010000028.1:1993365-2007505 GCA_035584735.1 Pseudotriccus pelzelni | reverse complement strand
GGGTCGGGCTCTGCTCCCAGGGAACAGGGACAGGAGGAGAGGGAACAGCCTCAGGCTGTGCCAGGGGAGGCTCAGGTTGGATATTGGGGGAATTCCTTCCTGGAAAGGGCTGTCCAGCCCTGGCACAGCTGCCCAAGGAGGGATGGAGTGCCCATCCCTGGAGGGATTTCAAGGCCCTGTGGATGTGGCACTTGGGGACATGGTCAGTGGTGGCCTTGGCAGTGCTGGGGGATGGCTGGACTCCACGGAGCCGGAAGCTTTTCCAACCTAAATCATCCCGTCGTGCCAGGATTCCATGGGCCAAACCTTCCAGCCAGAGCGACCCCTCAGCTGCTGAGGCCCGAGGAGGTGGGTTTTGGATACTCTTTGGCTCCACTGCTCTCCCAGCCCTTGTTTTCCTCCTCCAGGAGCAGAGAAAAGGTTGAAATTCCCCCAGAGAACAGGCTGAGATTCCCCCAGAGAACGGGTTGAAATTCCTGCAGAGAAGAGGCTGCAACTGCTGCCCCTCCCCTGCCGCTCACCTCTGCCAGCAGGACTATCCTCTTGCCGTCTGGCCAGATGACGTGGTCCACCTGAGACCTCACCCTCTCCCAGGTGAGCTCGGGCGTGCGCAGGCTGGCCTGGAAACGGGGTTGGGACAGTTACAGCAGCACCTCCCGCCCCAGACCGCAGCACGGGGATCAAAGCAGCAGCAACTCCCTGACACTGCCCTGCTTCCCTGTCTCCTTCGGGCCCTGTCGTGGTCCCAGACCAATGAAACCTTTATGGGTCATAACCTGGGACTGTTTTTATGATCTCAACACACCAAAGCTGCAGCACCAAGTATCGCTGCAGCTCTGGCTGAAGAGGATTTGTGGTCCCCAGAGGGGTTCTGCGTGGCTGTGGTCGCTCCTTTCCAGCCCAGACATGGCTTTAAACCCACGGGCTTGGCTGAGGAACCCCCCTCAACCTCCAGGCAGGGCTCTCCTGCTATTCTGCCCATCCCTAAGCACAGACGAGCAGATTTTGGGGCTGCTTGGAGAAGCACGGTGGGGTTGAACTCCTGGCTGGGTCTAACTGGTGTAATAACACAAAACTGGGCTGAGGAGGGGATTCAGTGACTCCCACGGGGAAGGAGTGAGGCTGGTGGACACCAGACACTGCCCTGGAGCTGGAGCAGCTCATCCAGCTCGCTGGCATCCCTTGGGATCGCTGGAATGACACTGACACGTCTGCCACTGTCTGCTGAGACACGGCATGGGTTATTTTACCTCCTCAGGACAGACAGAGCTGTCTGTGATGGGTCCCCAAAACACCATCACCCCAAAGCACTGCCACCCCAAAACACGATCACCCCAAAGCCCTGACACCCCAAAACACCATCACCTCAAAGCACAGTCACCCCCAAACACCATCACCCCAAAGCCCTGCCACCCCCAAATACCACCACCCCAAGCACTGGCCCCGAAGCACCACGGGCCAAAGCCCCAGACCCACCACGTCGATCTCGGTGTTGGAGTGCCCCATGTTGCAGACGATGCAGCTGTTCTTCATCCGATCCAGGTGCTCCCTGGTCACCACGTTCTTGTTCCCTGCCAGGCACCCAAATCCGGGGTCAACACCCACCTTCCCTGCCCGCATCCCCGTGCCCTTCCCTCTGGGAAGGGGTGGAGGTGGTTTTGGGGGCGGATCCCTCGTTTTCCCCTCGGGCTCCTCGTACCTGTGCAGGTGATGACGATGTCGACTTGTCTGATGACCTCGTTGAGCTTCACCAGCCGGAACCCGTCCATGCTGGGAGGAGAGAGGGGGGAGAAGGGCATGAGAAGCAGCAAAAACATGCCAAAAATAGAAAAAAAAAAAAAAAAAGTGATTTTCAGGCACTAATTATAACTTTCTAACGCCAGACTGGAAAACAGGACGGCGGCACCCGAAGGGCCACCGATCCCAAGCCACTGTGGGAGTTTCTGAAGGATTTGGGACTGTTGTGGGGAGAAGCGAGAAGAGGTTTTTGGGCTTTCATGTTTTTCTGCCAAGGTCTTCTCGTCTGCAAACCTCAGTTCTCAATCCAGACAGCTTTTTTAAAAGCTGCTCCTCCTGCAAAGCACATCCAGGAGCTGAAGAATCCACGTCGACGCGGATTTAGATCATCCTAAAAAACACCCCAACCCTGCAGATGTCTCTCCTGAACCCTGAAATCCATATTTAGACACCTGCAGAACTTTCAGAAGTGCTGAGTCTTCCCTGCCTCCAGCAGCAAGGTGTGTTTGGATAACAGGGGCAGGATGTTTTTTTTGGGATTTGTTGACAGTCCTCCCGAGAGCTCATTTCTGAGACTCTCACAAGCTGCAAAATCAGAGTTACTATAAAAAAAGCCTTTTTTTTTTTTTGGCTGCATGTCCCATTTACTGAGGCTTTTCTTCCCCACTGCAAACTCCTTCCTAGAGGGACCACACACTGGAAACACCCAAATTCCCAGCCAAGGCTGGGGGTGCTGGCTGTGCCACTCCTGAAGGTCGCAGCAGAACCCGAAGTTCATCAGCTCTGCTAATTAAGCAGAGCTCGTTAGTTCTCTCCCCACAATGACCCTGCGGTCAGGAAAAGGCTGAGGGTTTAATGAGGCTCTGGGTGTTTTTGGGACTCTGTTTTCACGGCGATGTCCCCATCCCACACCTCGGGATGCGGGAGCTCCAAACCCGCTCCTGTAGGACACGAGGTCAGCGGGTGCCCGGCCCTGTGTGGGGGGTCCTGGTGTCAGCGAGGGGTTTGTGACGGGTGGGGGGCTCACAGAACCAAAAAACCCTTGGTGAGGCGCGCGCAGGGCACTGGGGGATCCCGTGTTTGCATTCCGAAGGGCGCAGCTCGTTCCCGACATCCCTCCAATCCGCGTCCCCGAGCTCCTGGCTGTGCGACTGCACCCCCCCGGCAGGTGGGATGTGGATAAAGCAGGTGATGCTTTAGCCAGGAACCCTCCCCTGCCCTTGGGACGGAGCTGTGGGTCCCTCCAGGGAGCAGGGAATCCTCTGCGGGGAAATCGGCGGCCACGGGGCTGGGTGCCCTTACCAGGCCTGCAGGGCACAGATGGGGTCGATCTCTGTCACGTACACGATGGAGCCCATGGCCTTCAGAGCAGCACAGCAGCCCTTCCCAACCTGGGAAAACGGGGAGAAGTTGGAGCAGCAGAGAGGTGCTGGGCACACCCGGAGCTCCGGCAGGGCCGTGAGAGGAGTCCCAGGGACCCACAGCTCTGGGAGACCCCTCTGTCCGCCCCGGAGCCCTCCGGAACCCTCCCGGTGGCAGATACTCAATCCTTGGGGCAGGAAATTCCTGGATTTGGAGTCATCTGAGACGTGGCTCAGGCTCAGCCTCGAGCAGGGGCGCTCAAAGGTCTCCACGTGCCGCTGGTTTTGGTCCCAGGGAGTTGATTTTCCCCCCGAACATCCCGGTACCCAGAACACACCAAAGGAGAGCCCAGAGGGCCAGGCAGAGTTTGGGAGTCCCCTGTGACCTTTGCTCCACTGGGGGCCATCAACGGTCATTAACCTGGCAGGGTTAACGAGCTTTTGACCTTTGCACAGCACGGCCAGGGCGGGGAACCCACGTTAAACGGCCTGAGGGTCCCAAAAAATGGGATTATGTGGGAGAAAACGGAGCCAAGTCAGCTGCTTGGATTAAAGAAAGAACCCCAGTACGGCACCCACAGGACAGCCCAGGGCACTGGGGTGAACTGGTCCTGATGGGAGCCGGGAAAGGGGGAATATTCCCACGTGGAGAGAGCAAGGGGCAGTTTAGGGGTGCAGGCACAGGGGTATGAATGAGTATAAGATTCATGTTTATATAAATTCTATGTATATTTATATGCAAATTCATATAAATGGTATTTGTGCACAAATTTACATTAATATATGCATTTTTATGAATTTAATAGATACACATTTATATAAATTTAATATATTTATATACAAATCCATATAAATTTTGTTTGCATATAAATTATATATTTTTATACAAATGTATATAATTTTATATATATATACACAGTTGCATATAAATCAATATCTCTTTATATGCAAATGTATATAAATTTATGTATGTCTGTACTCACATTTCTATGAACTTAATATATATTTGTATAAAAATCCATATAAATTTAACATATTTATATATAAGTTTATATACCTATATACGAATTTGTATCATTTAATGTATATTTTTATACAATTGCATATAAATCAAGATATCCTTATATACAAATTTATATAAATTCATGTATGTTTATACTCAAATTTGTATGAATTTAATAGGTATTTATATACAAATCCATATACATTTAATATATTTATGTTTATATATTTATATATGCATCTGTATAATTTTTACGCCTATTTTTATACCCTTGCATATAAATCAGTATATCTTTACACACGAATTTATATAAATCCATGTATGTTTATACTCAAATTTATATAAATTTTATGTATGTTTATGTAAGATATAAATGAGTAACTTCTCTTTCTTGACCGCACATCAACGTGCAAGGCCGTGCAGAACCTCTGAATACCGTGACGTTATACCAGATATAATCTATGACATGAAAGATACATCCCCACGTGATACGTTAACCCCTGGGCACGCCAATATTCGGTCACCGAAGATATTCCGAACGTTTAATACTCGTCTCTGTTGAGACCCAGCTTTGGTGTCTCCTCAAGGACAAAGAAATCTGCTGGCAGTCAGGCAAACCTTCGGTTTTTGGCCCCGCAGGTTTGAGGAGGCAGGGGCAGAGCGAGCCCTGAGGATGGAAAACCCCCTCGGGGAGAGGCCGTGCCAAGGATGTGCCGGATTTCCCCCCCTGGGGAAAACACGGCCCCCTTACCTCCCCGTAGCCACAGACCACCACCTGCTTCCCTCCAAACATCATGTCCGTCGTCCTCTTGAGGCTGAGCAGGGAGAAAAAGCCGCAGTTCAAACCAGCACTACAGAGCTAATCCCGGCATCAGCCGCTGCCCTCCCGCATCCCTGAGAACCTGGGGGGGGACATGGGATCCCCCAACCACCTAAAAACTGACCTGTGCCTTTTGTAAAGGGTGGGGGCTCCGCCGAAACACAACAAATAAGACACAGTTTGGGACCGGAGCCCCTTCTTTTTGTTGTTTGTTATTTGCCGACCCTTTGTTTTGCCGCTCAGGAAATAACTGAAAAGCTTCGGCAAAAACGCTTTCTTCTTCATTTGTGTAACTCCAAATACCCCCAAAAGAGAAGCACAGGGGCAGCAGGGAAGGGACAACTCACTGCCAGAATCCCAGTGCTTCCCACAAATAAAGCTCCCCCTTCCACTCCCTTTCCTTCTGGTTTCTCCCTAAGAGTGTCCTACATTCCAGGCTATTTTTAGCACAGGAGTAAATAGGTTAGCAGTGCAGGGAAGGTGAAATTCCCTCACTTTTCCGACAGAATTTGGATAAAACCCACAGCAGATTTAATTGCACCTCTGCTCACATCTCCCTTGACCCAGTTTTAGACGCTTGGACCAGACTTAACCCAAATCCCAACTTACCCCTCCAGGGCTGCCACAGAACCCCATGATGGTTTGGCTGGCAAGGGACCTTAAAGCCCATCCAGTGCCACCCCTGCCATGGGCAGGGACACCTTCCACTCTCCCAGGTTGCTCCAGCCTGGCCTTGGACACTTCCAGGGACCCAGGGGCAGCCACAGCTTCTCTGGCCAACCTGTTCCCATGTTTTACCACCCTCATTTTCCCCATTATTGCTTCCAGTGCCTTGGAAAACGCTGCTCCACGTCACAGCCTTACGGATTGTTAATGGAACGTGTCACAGCTGAACTGCAGGGACAAAACTTGTCCTGACCTCACCTGGCTCCGACAAAATTCAGTGGTGGGAGGGGCGAGCACACAGACACCCAATTCCATCAGAATAAAGGAAATAAAGAGATGGAGAGAGAAAAAAAATAAAAAGAAAAAAAAAATAAAAGATCCCTGAGGATAAAAAAAGGGAAACCAGAAAGGCAAAGAAGGTCGTGAGGAAGCCGCTGTTTGACTCACACCCACCACGGACACAGACGGCTTTTATCCCCATCCACAAAGGCCAGGGGGACAGGAAGGAGCCTGTGAGGAGCTCTGAAGTGGAGCACAGGTAATAAAGGGCTGTTGTTCTGCCCTCACACATCAGCTGGGCTAAAATGCTGCGAGTTGGAGCAGGGCAGAGCCATGGGCTGTCCGGTACGTACCCGTCCAGGATGGACTCCCTGCAGCAGTACAGGTTGTCAAACTTCTGCTTGGTGACAGAGTCGTTGACATTCATGGCTGGGACACAGAGCTTTCCTGCCTTGGACAGCTGGTACAGCCTGGAAGGAGATGGGAAAACAGGTCCTCAGTGGGAAAACATTTCCCTGCGCTCTGCTGTTGGGTCTGGGTGGGAAAAAGAGCCCCTCATTCCACCCCCTGCTGTGGAAAAGGACACCTTCCACTGGCACAGGTTGTTCCAACTGGCCTTGGACACTTCCAGGGATCCAGGGGCAGCCACAGCTTCTCTGGGCAATCTGTGCCAGGGCCTCCCCACCCTCCCCGTCTGTGCACATGTGTTTCTTTCTCCAAGTTTCTCACTTCCAGAGCAATAGGCATTTCTGCAAGCTGGAACCAGGGAACCAGGTGGGAATCTCAGAAGTGCCTGATCTGTTTTCATTGAACCTTTAAAGAAATAAAAGGATCCTGGGTTGGCTCCTGGGCTCCTGGGCTGGTGGGGGGACAGAGTGAGCCAGCAGAGCTCTGCCCAGAGCTGGTTGAAGTGGTGGCTGAGCAGTGGGATGGCAGAGGGATGGTGGCCACAGATGCCCTCTTGGCATGGAAGTAGGGCATTCGGTCACTGCTGTGCCAGCCTGGTGCTCATAGTAGAAGTTCCAAAAGAACCTGAAAGCTGACACCACCTCTTCAGGCAGGAGATGTGTTTTATGCCTACATGCCTTGCAGGCAGCTGTGGAGTCCCAAGAGCGGGGCTGGCCATGGAGAGAGCAGCAAGGGGCTTCAATAACCAAATCAGACTGAGGAGCAGAGCCCACCGTGCAGGAGGAGCAGGGCCAGGGCACAAGGAAGCTGCTCCCTCCTTCCTCGGCTGGCTGTGGGAGGTGGCCCCGCATGTCCCGTGCATTGCTGTTAACAGGATGAGCAGGAGACAAGCCCGCGGTGGCCACGGAGCCTGGCTCTGCATATGTTGTGGTGGCCTCTGGGGGAGATTGGATACTGTGCTACAGGAGAAGCCCCTGTAATCGCCCACAGGATGATTGGGATTTGCAAGCAGCTCAGGGGAGGCAGGGGGGCCCAGCCCCAGGCAGTTTGCTTGGTATCTCTGCTTGTCTGGCAGTATGATGAAGGGGATTAGGAGATTTAGAGCAAGCCCAGCCCCCTCTCTGGGGGACTTTTGAGCTGAAGTCCCAGCAGAATACACAGCTGGGTTTATTCCCATAGGCAGATTGATAGAGGGGAGGCTGGGGTGCTGCTCACAGCAGCTAATCTGAGAGCAGGAGCTCTCCCTCCCTCTGCCAGCAGGGAAATGCCATCACGCCAGACAGACAGAGTCTCTCAGTTTCTCCCAGGCAGTTTTCACCCCACACTGCTGACCCCAGCCCTTCCTTGCCCTGTTCCCAGCCCCTCTGCAGTGCCACAAGCTCCCCTCAGCCTGGTGTGACCCTCCAGCATGGCCTGGCATCACTTTTTAATCACAGGAGAAAGCGCAGCTGGTTGGACCCTGCTCCTGTCTCCCACTTGCCCGTGGCCTGAGCTGAGCCTGGCCCACACAAAGCCAGACACTCTCTCGACAAGGGAGGCTTAGTGCAAACAGACCTAATGGGATTAGCAGGAACAGGAGCCACACTCTGCTCTGCTCCAGCAGAGAGGGAAGTGAGCCTGCCCTCCCTCCCCAAGCCCAGCTCTCTCTCCCCACCTGTCCATCAGCGGGAGGTGGGTGCCAATAACCAGATATCTCAGCACCCACACTCCTCAGGGAAGGCAGCTCTATAAACCTCACTGTCCTGTGCTCCTCCAAATTAACCGACGTGGTGCATCCGATAGCTCAACTCCCCCAGCCTATCTCCATACTCTGATCTCATTATGAACAGCCAGCTGCTGCTGCAGGACATGGCTGAGTCCCACTTTCACTTGGGAAACAGCCCCAAATTGCAGAGTTACCAACTTTGACTCTGGACAGAGGAGGTTTTTTCAAAAGGGTTTAGAAAGGTTTGAAATGTGAGGATGGAAACCAACCCCCTCCTCAGTTTTCTCTTTTCAGCAGCTTTGTTAGAGCTCCAGTGCTGTGGGGATGCTCTGGAGACCCTGTTTGTCTTTATGGGCAGTGTGGGAGGGGTCTGGAGGACCATCAGGTCCGCTAATTAATTAGCTTTGCAATAACACCGAGGATCCCATCATAAATCACTGTGGTTTACCATGTAGACGTGGCCCAGAGATGGTTTTCCCGTTGCCACAAGTGGAGACAGAACCTGGGCAGCAGGGCTTGTAACTCCACAGCTGACATAAGCCCTTGGAAGTGGCACAAAGCTGGCTGTCAGCTGGAAGGGGGATGTGAGCTCGGACAGGAGAACCTTAAAGCACATTCCAGGGGCTCCAAGAGAGTTGGAGAGGGACTTTGAACAAGGGCCTGTAATGACAGGACAAGGGGGAATGGCTTCCCACTGCCAGAGGGCAGGGTTAGATGGGACACTGGGAAGGAATTCTTGGCTGTGAGGGTGGGGAGGCCCTGGCACAGGTTGCCCAGAGAAGCTGTGGCTGTCCCTGGATCCCTGCAAGTGTCCAAGGCCAGGTTGGATGGCGCTTGGAGCAACCTGGGCTAATGGAAGGTGGGTTTGGAGCTGGACAAGCTTTAATGTCCCTTCCAAGTCAAACCAATCCATGATTCTATGATCCTGTGTAATCAGACAAAGCTGACAGTGGCTGCCACACAAGACCATCATGGGCAGGGGGTGACCTGATAGTGTAGTGCCAATCACCCTCTCCTGGCTGCTGCAGCTTGGGAAGGACATAGGGATGCTGCTGGAGGAGCTGCTCCTGGGTCTCCACCACGCAGGAGAAGGTGTCTGTGGGCAGCTGCTTGGCAGGATCATGGACAGGAGCTACACCCATCGGACATGGGCTTTGAGCCTCTTCACAGTCAGCAGGGGAAAATCACAGATGTCTTGCTTCTGGTCTCCCAGGCTTGTCCTCAGTTTTTCTTCTTGCCCTATGAAATAATTCCAGAGCTGAGGAAGGGGCTGCACAGCTGTTTTCCAGACCTAGAAAGGGAACCAGAAGTGAAAGATTTAAATGTATTCTCACCGTGTGGACAAGCTCACCCCAAACGCTGCTGACATCATCTGCCCCCCAAAATGCTTTGCTGGGGGCGAGGGAGGTGGGGAAGGACTGGCCATTTCCAAGGAGTGAAAAGCCAAGGAGAAGCTGTTTTGCCCTGCCTTGTGTAGCTCCCCGTAGGCTCAAACCTGCTGAATTGTGCTCATGACTCAAATTTGCAGGAGATGAAGAGCTGATAAAATCCCATCCGCTGTTCCAGGGCTCCGCCTCCAGCCCGGTGGATGCTGGAATGCTGGAATCTGCTCCGGCAGCTGAGCCACAGCCAGGGCTGGCAGCACATGGGAGGCAGAGCTCGGACCCTTCCCAGACTATCAAACAGCCCTTGGGACCCAGTGAGACCCCAAAGGCATCACAAACATTAAATAAAATCAGCCCCAGCTGAGCCTTCTGGGTGCTGTTTTTCCCCATTCCTGGCAAAGGTAAGCACTTGCTCGGTGAGATCCTTGCCCTGCCTGGGAGCTACCAGGAAACACTAAATCCCACAGTTCTCATGCTGAAACCATGGGCTATCCCATCCAGCTTTCTCCCTCCTTTCTTCAGTCCCTCCAATCCCTCTTCCTCTAGAGCAGCCCAGGTCCCTGAGGACCCCCAGAGCCTGACTGGTGTCTGGAGGTCCTGGGCACCTTGGCAATGCGTCCTCAGCCGTGGTGCCCAAGAATCACCCACCAGATCCTGGCCAGCCTGAGTTCTGCCCTTCTTCATCCCTGTCCTGTGGTGCCAAACTTACCTCAGCCATTCCACTTCCCCAGGCCAAAAGCAGAAACACAGAACTCCAGAGCTGGACTCACTTAACCAGCTCCTGCCTTGTCTGGAGCTGGACACTCTCTGGGAGTTTTCCAGAGCCAGAGGTAGGTGGCAGGAGATGTGTGATGCAGGAGAGACATTGCTCCAGGAGCAATCCTTCTTAGCAGAGACAGCACAGGAGTGGGAGGCTGAGCCTGCACTGCTAACTAACATGGCACACAGCCCCTTTTGGGGCAGCTCTGTAGCATGGCACTGTGCAAAGGCAGGGGCAGCCAGAGCTCTCCTCCCCTGGTCCACACCCTTCATGAGGCAGGAAGGGTGTCCAAGGGAAGCACAGGGAGGCTGGTTCTGAAAAGGGAGGAGCAGCAAGGGCATGTCCACATCCCTCAGCATCCCAGACTGGAACAGAAATAGAGAAGTGATGCCAGGACCAGCCAGTGCATGTACCTGCTCCAAAGATGGGCAGAGCCCAGGTGGCATGTGCAGGTCCACTGAAGGAAAGTGTTGAACGGAGTAGGACAGGTCCTGTGGGGCTCGATTCCCTTTCTGGGCAACCCAGCAGGATGAACACCCTGAGAGCAAACCTTCCTCCCAGCACCCTTATCCTTCCCCTGGGCTGGGATGGGGCTGGGTGCTGTGAGGGGCTCAGGGCACTCTGCCTATGGCACATACTGGGTGGGGGGCAGTGACCAGCACCAGTGAGTGTCCAGTTTTGCACACACACTCTCCATCCTCCTCCTCGCACAGCCGAGAGCCCTCCATGGGGACACTGACAGGGCTGTGCTGTCAGAGCTGCTCTGTGTGGGGCCATATGTCTGAGTTGGGGCTGTGCACGTGGTCAAGCACAGAGCATGTCCCTGTGTGTGCCCCCAGGCCGGGGGCAGGGGGGGCACGGGCTGCCCGTGCTCACAGAGGCAGCTCCAGGCAGGTGTGTGTGCTGCACATGGCCAGGGGCCGTTATTATTCTTTATTAGTTTTCCTGTCTGTCTGACATATCCTTTATCACTCTGTCTCAATCTTTCACTCATCCTCCTTCTCTCCCTCAATCACCCTCGATTAGTTTCTCTGTCTGCTTCACATTCCTATATTCTTCATCAGCCTCTCCCTCTCACGCCCTCCCCCTTCCACCTCCCCTCCATGCAGCTTTCCTCCCTTCAGTCTCCTCTCCCCCACTGCTGTGCGAGCCCACGAGGGTGGCGTGGTCAGGAATTGTGGGACCATTGTGGCTGCTGGCTGCTCAGCTCCTGCAGCTCCTGCTCTATCTCCATCCCTGCCCTGGGAGCTGCTAGGAGCATCCTGGGGATGCCGAGTGCCTCCAGCCCCCCCACTGGTGTGGATGCTGCTGAATCAGCTGCAAATTAAGCCCATGGCTCAAAGCAGCTCAGGAGCCACTGACAGGGAGCAGATCCACTTCGATGTTCATGCTTTGCCCCTGCTTCCCCAGCCCTCTGCTCCTCCTCCAGTCCACCCCAGCACACATCCACCAGCAGAAAAAGCTCTCTCTTGTGCCTCAACCCAGTTCCCCTTCCAGGCTGGCAATGGAATTCCCTGAATAGGCTGGTGCTGTAAGCCTGTCTGTGAGACCGAAGACAACTTGCCAGTTGTCAGAAGAGGCCCTGGCTGCCAGCCCCAGGCTAATTCACAGCCTTTAATGCCTCTTATTCCAATGTCTGTGCTGGTCCTGCAGGGATGTCTCTGCCTGCATTGACCTGCAGTCACCCACCACCCACGAGGGAGATCAGAGCAGAGAGTGGGATGGAATGACATGGCCAGAGACCACAGGGACCAAACAGAACAGAGCTGCTGGTGGACCTCAGGCTCTGAGGCACGGAGAGAAGGCACAGCATGAAGGGATTCTCTGGAAGGCACCTTTGACTAAAGACAGGGCATGGCTGAAGATGTGCCTGGATCCCTCAGCAGGGCACAAATATTTTACCTTATCTCTCTCCCTCGGGGGGCCAAAGGTGAAAATCTGCAGTTCTAGAGGACTCAGGTAGACTGAAATGGGCTGGCAGGGACTGTTGTGCCTGAGGCTCCCGGAGGGATCCATCAGCCCAGACTGACGGCAGCTCCTCATGGAGATGGGATCTGCTGGGCTGCTGCCACCCCTGACCCTGGAGGAAGGGGGTGCCCACAGGACACAGTACTGGCTGTGCTGTCAGCTCTCTGCATCCTCATCCCTGCCCCTAGCATGGAGAAAATTGGAGCTTGCACTGCGGTAAAGACCCTCAGTGCCACAGCAGCCCCTCTGTGCTGCATGGGGATGGTGAGGGGGGGTGTCCTGACCCACCAGCTGGGACAACCACAGGAACTTCTGCCACTGGGCCCCCATGGAGCTCAGTTTTGGGAGGGAGCCATTCTCTCTACTTTGCTTTCCCTGTGCTGCGTTTGTTCCTGTTGCTGGCTGGGAAGCCCTGTCACTGCCCAGCCCCAGGGCTGCCTTTCCCAGCATCAGAAAAGCCCATTCCAAGGGCTGGTGGGGCACTGGGTGAAGCCACATGGAATGGGAGACCTCATTAACACCCAGTGTGGCCCCAGGACCCCCTTGGCAGAGGGTGCAGCAAGAGGGGATGGGTCCTGGGCCACATCCGTTGCTGCTGCTGCTGGATGTGACAGGTGCGGGGGTTGCCAGGAGATAGCATCCTCCTCCTCCTCTGGCGCTGCAGCCAACGCGACTCGGCGCTGGTGAGGTAATGCTCCTCTGGCAGCCTCACTGCCGGCCTGCCCTGCCTCTCCCTGCCAGCAGCCAGGGGAAAACGAAAAACCCTTTACAGACATTCCCTCAGCCTCAGCATCCCGTTCCTTCCCCTCCTCCTGCGGGAGGGTTTGCATAACCCAGCTTTAGTGTCAGCATCACCAAAGCACCCAAAAGTGCTCCTGTGCCCTCCTTGGCATCACCAATCCTGCCTTCCAAGATGTGAGGTCCATCACAGCCCCCCACTCGGGTTTTGCCTACGTCCAAACAGGACAAGATGTTTTCATGGATGTGGGAGGGCAGGGGGAGAGGCAGATGGCCCCTCATGCGCAGAGAGGCTCATTGAATAAATATCTGGCTACAAATTATCTGCTGATCTAATAAAAAAGATATTACCTACCTCTACAAACCTGGTTTCAAATTATTCCTTCTGCTGTGCTCAGTAGCCTACTGGGAGATCACTGGCAGGTTAATTTGCTATTGAACGGGTCCCAACTGGAATTAGGCTCCAACCTGCCTCTGCTTTCACTTGACAGTTAATGAAAGTCGCTGTTATTCACTCCTGGCTCTGAACTTTATGCACTGCACCATGTTTCACAGGTGGGAAAGAGCTGACCAGGATATTTTCCCTTGGATTCTCAAGGTATTCAATGCTGGCAAGGCCCAAAAAGGTGCTGAAATAGAAAATAAACTGCCATTTGTATGCTTTTACATGAGAACTTGGTGTGTTCCTAACAGAAGTGGCCTTTATCTGGGGACTGTCATTCTGATTATTTTATGTCTGTGCAGTGCCCCAGAGGTGTGCATAGAAAATGAAAACAGATAAAGAGCTTGAATGAGGCAGAGTTCTGCCAGAGGCCCTAATAAACCAGCAGGCCAGGCTGATGGCGGGAGGTTGGCATGGGGGGGGACACGTTAAAGTGATCCATCCTGTAAGCCAGAGCTCCTGCCTGCTCTGCAGCCGGGGAAGGGGGCATGGAGTGCAGCAGGACTGGCCCATGGCACTGGGAGAGGTGCCTCGTGACAGGCACTGGCAGGACTAACAGCTTTTCTGTGCCAGGAGGCCACCCAAAACCAGCCCTCCCAGCACCCACTGGGCTGATCTCTTGGTGAGGACAAGGACTTGGGTGATCTCCATCCTTGGGTGTTGGAAGACTTCCCTGTGGCTGGGACTGTGTATGCTCTGCTGCATGGAGGGACCACCTTCTTCTGTGCTGGGCTCTCCCACCACAGCTGCTGCCCAGACATCTCCAGGACAAACTGGGAATGGCCCGAAGTTGTGTCAGGGCAGGCTCAGGTTGGATCTCAGCAAAAGGTTCTTCCCCCAGAGGGTGGTTGGCACTGACCAGGCTCCC
>JAWMRA010000028.1:1948737-1973210 GCA_035584735.1 Pseudotriccus pelzelni | reverse complement strand
ACTCCAGGGGTGGCCTCACCAGCGCTGAGTGCAGGGCAAGAATCCCTTCCCTGCTCCTGCTGCCACCCTGTTCCTGATACATGTATTTAATTCTCTTTCTGTGTTGGAGAAAACTCCTGGAAGTCTGTTCTTAAATGTAAATGGATATAACTTTCAAAAACTTCATTAATAACTCACTGATTATCAAGAGCTGAGCTTTTTATTCATGTATAGTGAACTGAAACTTCATTTCTTATGATTCTACCACTTTTTCCTCTTCCTTCTAGTTCCAGCAGATGGATCATTAAAAAGGATCCCTGTAGCATAAACTTATTTAAAGGTATTCCTGGCTGCTTTGGCAATAGAAAGAGCCTTGGAATTTAGTTTCTTAAAGTCAGTGTCCCCTCATTTCAGGTAATTACAAAACTACATCATTTTTAAAAATGAGACATTAACTCCACATTTATGATATTTAATGTTCTGGATATGCAGATGGAATGCATGTAAATGTGAAATTTAAAAAATGGTATTTTAGAAAGCCTGTACTCTGAGACCTTTTGTACATGACTTAGGGGAATCGGCAGCAAATCCGTTCAAAGCCGTGAGTTATGGATGAGAAAAATCCAGGGAACTTGTCTAATAAATAATGGCACTAAAAACCTCTTCCCCAGTTCATATTTCTAGTGGGAAAATGTACAGCTTGGTGTGACTGAAATGTAAATTATGTGCCCTGCTCTCCTGAGGGAGGAGAAAGGCCAAACCCACCAATGGAGTCAGCAGGGTTTCCCTTCTCTTGGCAAACCTTGCTCCCTCCTGCAAGAAGAACCTCCTCGTGCAGGTGTCTCACAAGGATCATTTTGTCCCTCAGATCGCCAAGGTTGGAAAAGACCTCCAAGGTCACCAAGCCCCAGCTGTGTCTTGCACATCAAAATTTCCAGAAGTCACCTACATTTTTGCCCACCAACATCTCCTGGGGTTGGGAGCTCCCCCCTGTGAAAATCTCTCCTTTTTGATTATTTTTTGAGCCTGTCACCTTGACAGGTGGCCTCAGTGTTGGCAGAAGGGATCCATCTTTGGAGCTCCAGCATCACCTTCCAAGCTGATGTGACCGTAACACCTCAGTTTTACTCAGTACGTTGTGTCAGTCTCATGAAATGGCCACTTCTTTGTGTTCAGGTTTGCTGTGCGTGGACTCACAGACCCCATACATTGAATAAACATGTAAAGATGCCCAGATTACATGTGATAACAGGATCAAAATAAGCAACCAGGAGGAAAAGGAGCACAGAAATAGGAGCCCAAGGGATCTGTGCTGCTTTGTTTCTCTTCTATGTATTTCCAAGTCCCTTTGGCAGTTCCCGATGTCCTGTAACAAAAGAAAAATCTGTCTGTTTAAGAAGACACTTTAAAACTCACTTGTCAGACTGGAGCTGGCCATGGATGCCATGGGCACAAGTGATTTAATATTCAGTAGCACTTACAATATATTTCCAGATTTCATATTGTGGCAGACGCTTGAGCTGCAGAGGAAGGTTCTTGAGTGACAAAGTCCTGTAAGGGGGTGGAAATGAGATGGCAAGGGAAGTTGATGGGCCTTTTTTGATACTGCAGCTCTCCTGTCTTCAATCAAGGACCAGCAGAAGTCAAAAGAATCACAGAAAAATCATACTGGGAAGAACAAAGTGGTTGAAGTGTTGAGAAAAAAAGTTAAAGGGTATAAACTGTTGGGAAAGTGTTAAAAATCTCTGTTTCCATCTCCATTGGCACGGGTGGTATTATGAGGAAAGGGCTACCATAGGCAGTTTATCTTTTCAATTCAAACGAAGAATTAGAGATTTATAATATTTTTCAACCTAAAACTAGTTTTTCATATATATTTTTTTTTAACCTAGGGTGTTTTTCTTTCATTTCTCTGCTTATAAATGGGATCAAAGCTTTCCTTCAATTTCAAAGTGTCCTTTTTTTGTTTGGTTGTTGGATCATAAAAACCAAACCCAAACCCAGAGAATTCTGAGTTCAGTATTTCCAAAGTAACAATGTTTTTATCACCCTCTTTTCTACTGTTTTGCCTTCACACGGAAATGTAAAGAGGTTGAGAAAAGGAACTTTCATAATTAAATTAGCCACAAAAAAATGAGCAAACCAGAACATCACATATTCCAATAATAAGCTATGCCTTCCCCCCCATCATTAATATCCCTTTTGATAAAGTTATTAAGAAGAAAAATGGTTACTAGAACTTTATTTTTATAATCAAAAGTGTACTTATTCCTCATACACATAATTCCTTCTGACATCAGTCACCTCAATCTGACACTATTTGTGCTCTGACACTGCTGTAATTATCTCCTCCCCTTTAACAAAGCAGCTTTATTTTGATGCAGAACTAACAGATGACCAGAAGCAAAGGAAGTCGGTGTGGAATTTGACATGGATTTGCATCCAAGGTGAGCAAGGAGCCACTTACAGGCCTGTTATTTTACCCAGGTGGGTTCCTTAAGGTTGTTTAGCCTTGGACTCACCTGCTGGAATTAGATGGGCAGGGAGAGCTGCGTGCCTGGGGAGGCTGAGCTGGGTGGGAGAACATCCCCAGGCACAAGGGTTATTTCCCAGCCCACCCTGTGCCTGGGGCTGTCACTGCAGAGAAGGTCTGAAAGGGTTGTGGCCCTTCTCCTTTGTGAACAGGCAAGAGCTGAACAGAAAGATGGAGAGAGACTATGGACAAGGGAGGGAGGGGCAGGACAAGGGGAACAGCTTCAAACTGCCAGAGGGGAGGTTTGGGTTAGGTAGGAGGAAGGGATTGTTGTCTGAGAGGGTGGTGATTCCCTGGCACAGGTTGCTCAGAGAAGCTGTGGCTGCCCCTGGATCCCTGGAAGTGTCCAAGGCCAGGTTGGATGGGGCTTGGAGCACCCTGGGCTAGTGGAAGCTGTCCCTGCCCATGGCAGGGGATGGGACTTTAAGGTCCCTTCCAACTCAAACCAATCTGTGATTCTATGACTGGGATCACTTTTTCTGGGGCAGAGATGCTGAGTGGGGACATGGTGCAGGTGCCTGTTCATCACAAGTATCATGCCATGAACAGCCCTTCCTCTGTTTGCCTTTTCTCCAAGTGAAAAGGAAAGTGCCAGACCATTAAACCAGAAGGCAGCCTAATTAAAGCAGATAAAAGGAAACAGTTTCATATGTACAGCTAAAGCTTAGCTGGAGGGACTTGTGGCCACAAGGCATGCCTAAGGATGTGGATTTAGCAGGGATCAGGAGAGAGTTAGATCTGTAAATGGGTTAGATGAGGTCTCTGGTGGCCACCCTCGGACAGGATCACACATTTGCCATAGCCAGAAGATAATCCTGCATTCTTTGGCCCATAAACCAACCACTTGCTCATGCTCTCACAGACCTGCAGGGAAAAGGATCTCTGCCTAGGAATTTGGGAGAAGTTTGTCTGGAGTCTGGAGAGGAGGTCAGGCAACAGCCCAAAGAGATGCAGCTGTGATAGTACGAGTTCAGACTGCGAAAGAAACCAGACAGTCATGGAGAAAAGAAGAAAACTGGAGTGTCCCACTGGAGACAGGACCTGACCACTGCTTCCCTGCATCCACCAGGTGCCCGCCCTTGCTCTGGGGTCCCAAGGCTGCCATCTCCTCTTTCCAAAGAAAACTGGTTGCTGGCTGAGGTGTGGAGAGAAGAGAGCACGAATCTGCTTCTGACTGTGGAAAGCAGGAGGGAACAAGGAGCAGGAGCTGCTTCCTGAGCAGGATGTGGCTGTCCCAAGTGGGGGGACTCTGGGCAGGGTGGGAAAAGCTCAGGTGATGCAGGAGGAGTCAGCCTTTTGTGGGGGGACAAGTTGATATGGGTGGGAGATTTCAGCCATGGATGCAAATCTCAGAGAGGGAACCCCAATGGTCAGGATGGAAACACCCTTGGCACAGAAGTCAGGCTGCAGAATTTTTGCCTTGTAGCTGCTGATATCAGTCCCCTTTTGTCCTGCTATCTCTGGGAAGAGCCCTGACACATCCTTCTGGATGTTTGCGACTCTGGAAAATCAGTGCTGCCCTCAGATCCCCTGGCAGAGCACAGTCACAGCCCCACCCCAGTCCCACAGCCCCTCAGGGGGGATGCCCAGTGATCCCTCCAGACCGGGCAGAGTCAAAGGGCACCATCAGCCCCAGCCCAGGGGAATCTCCACACAGAAAGGGCCACATCAGTGACAAATCCATAAAAAATCCTTTCCAAACACAAACAGAGAGAATGTTATATGAAAGAGCTTTAAAGAATAGAGAAAGGCACAGTAATAACTTTTGGTGGGAGCTGTGACCCCAGCGATGAAAGCATCAGCCTGGCTCTTGGAATTGCAGCAATTTTCAAAGAGACTCTGAGTGTGGCAGGGACCAGAGGCATTCCAGGAAGGGGGGAGATGGGAATGCTGAAGTTTGGGCTACTTTGGCACGGCAGCCTCTCGATACGGATAAAGGACCTCTTTCTTATCAGCAGTGCTGGGACCCAGCAGAGCACACGCAGAGCGGGGGTTCCCAGGGTACATTATGAACGTCGAATTCACACACCAAACACCGGCCAAAAGGAAGGGAAAAAAACCAGTTCATAGAATCAAACTGAGAGTGAAGAGAGAAAGAGCCTCGGTGCTGAGCGAGCTGGAGTCAGGCAGCTGGAAGAAAGGGAATGAGGGGGCAGGGGTAGCAACTGCAGTAAAAAACCTGGAAAATTCATTTTGAACAAACTCATTAGAAAGACTGCAGCCCTGTCCTCAGAGGGGCAGAGGAAGAGCTATTGTGGAGAGCTATTGTGCTGCTCAGGAAGGACTCGGGGCTGCAATGGGAGCAGACTCTGGGAGGCCATGGCAGGGCTCCAGGGCTCTCTGTGCTGGGAGTGTTAAGCCCTCTCAGGCCAGCAGCTCCAAGGAGCAGGTGGATTAGGACTTCCCTTGGCTGCAGAGTAACCACACGTGGGGGATTTGTCCTCTGTTCTGGCCAGCGCTGAGGCCTCCCGTTGGCAGACACAGAGGATGCCCCTTTGTCACCACTGGTTTGGATCCAACAGCTTTTCCAGCTCTCCACAGGCACTGGGGCAGTGGCAGAGGGGAAGAAAAGAGCAGGACCCCAAAGGGAGTCAGCTGTTCCAGCTTAACCTGCAGGGACCAGGGCTTTGCCCCAAAATCAAGCTAGGGCTTGTTTTTCTCTTTTTTCTTATGGCAAAGCTTTGAGACAGGAGGGTTGGCAGCTCCCCACACTGCTCCAAGCTGCCTGCTCCAGCAGACTGAGGAAAGTGGAGATCCATCATCCCAGACCTCTGCTGTTCATGCTTGGGTTTGGTTTGGACCCCCAAACCACTGCAGTCTGGCTGTCCTTCCCACCTGGGGCTGCAAGGCTGATTTAAATTTTTTTTTTTTTTTTTTTTTTTTGGTGAGGTGTCCATGTCCATGTCTGGTTTTGATGTGTATATGAATATTCAGGATATATACATATGCATTCTTATATGTATAATGTAAGAGTATTCAGAAAGGTTATTTGTACCAGACTAGTTCCCCTCATGGGCACCAGCATCACGAGGGCTCTCCTTGCCACCCGAGGGCTGCTGAACACCCAGAGTTGCACCTAAGGAGCAAAATCTCCTTGCAATGGTGGCAGGAAGATGGGACATTTAATTCCTGTCTCTAGAAGGTGCTGATGTGATGGAAACCTTCCACTTCACACACCAGCAATGACCTGTACACAAACAAACCCCCACACCAAGCACTATCCATGCCCTCAGCAATGAAATGAAACTCAAGGAACTGTTCCCATGGCTCTGCCTTCCCACAGTTCCAAACAACCTGCAGGTGAGGAGCACAGCTGGCAGTACAGCGTGATCTGCCCTCTGCTATCCTGCCCTGGTTTATAGGGGGAATAAATGTGTGAATGGGGCTGTTTTTACTGGCCTGCTGGTCTCTGTCACCAGGTTTCTCACTGGGCGCAACTCAAAACATGCTTTATGTTGCCATGTGTGCTGGCTCCTCTGCGCAGCATCATGAGGAGGAGATCTCAGGGAGGCAGCTGGGCTGGGAGTACATGCAACTGTCGTTGAGGTTCAGTGCAAAACTTTATGGCCAGCAGAAGCTGCAGAGCAGCTGCTGTTGCTCTGACAACAGCATGGTCCCCAAGCGAGCAGGGTGTGAGCTCAGCCTGAGCTGCACCGCCATGTTACCGGCACCACCAGTGCAGCTTTGAAGGCTTTTCCGGGTCCCAGCAGGTGATAAAATCTCTGTCCTTATGGGTACCTGATTTTTGGAGAAAGCCATAGCTCAGGAATATTGAAAAGCTCCAGTCCCTGAAGCAAAGTATTTGCAGCCCAGAAAGCCAAATGAATCCTGGGCTGCTTCCACAGCCTGGGCAGCACATGAAGGGGGGATTCTGCCCCTCTGCCCTCTCAGGTGAGACCTGCCTGCAGAGCTGCCTCCAGCCCTGGGGAACAGCACAGCAAGGACATGGAGCTGCTGGAGAGAGTCCAGAGGAGGTCAAGAAGATGCGTCAGGGGCTGGATCTACTCTGGAGCCAGACTGGGAGAGCTGGGATTTTTCAGCCTGGAGAAGAGAAGGTTCCAGGGAGACCTGAGAGCCCCTTCCAGTGCCTAAAGAGGCTCCAGGAAACCAGCAGAGGGACTTTAGACAAGAGAAATGAGTGATAGGACAAGGGGAATGGCTTCAAACTGCCAGAGGGCAGGGGTAGATGGGATATTGGGAAGAATTTCTTCCCTGCGAGGGTGGGGAGGCCCTGGCACAGGTTGCCAGAGAAGCTGTGACTGTCCCTGGATCCCTGGAAGTGTCCAAGGCCAGGTTGGATGGGGCTTGAAGCAACCTGGGCTAGTAGAAGGTGTCCCTGCCCATGGCAGGGGGTGGAACTGGATGGTCTTTAACTTCCCTTCCAACCCAAACCATTCTGTGATTCTCTGATTTCCATCCAGTTTTCCTTCCCTGCAGAGTCTGACGCTTTCTCAGCATGAGCAGCACCTGACACAGAAAGATGGGGAAGCGAATTCCAGCCTGCCTGTTTTCAGCCACATTAGGAATGGCTACAGGGATTAATCCTCTCTGGAGCAGGATGTGCCGCTGGGAATGTCATTAAGAACATGCTCATCTGCCCTCAGTGCTGAAGTGACCATTGCACATGTGGGGGACAGGAGGCAGGAGGGCCTGATGGCGACTGCCTGGGTTACAGTAATGTCATCTCCCTTTCCCAGGGGACAGGAGGCAGCTTGGATGACAAATGTGTCAGCACTTAGTCAGAGCAGTGGCTCTGTTACATGTGAGCCTGAGACACCACAGCAGGCTTTTGGTGTCCCAGGGGTCTGGGCTGTGGGACCCCCTTAGAAACCTCATCTCTGCACCAACTGTGAACTGACAACATCTAAATGTTTGGAAAAACTTATGATGTGCACATGGCAGGAGGCTCTGCCCAGGTCAGAGGGAAAGGGAAATGTGAGGGCAAGATCAAGGAAGAGAATAACAAAACATCCTGGACTTGGTCACAAAGTTTGGGGAGAATAAAAGCCATGATCCAGGATGAAAGGACTCATTTGATTGAATTTCAGCATGGACATGGCTCCAACAGAAACCTGCTGAGTGGACAATTCCCTTGTCCTTAGGTAGGTCAGGCAAACCATCCCCTGCTCCTTTGCTGACTGGGGAAGCTGAGTGTGACCAGCAGAGCTCTAGCCCAGCATTATACACAGGAAAAGCAGGATGAGATCCCATCTTACCCTGGAGCTGGCAGGGAGAAAAGGGGATACAGGAGCAGCAGGGATACAGGGCTGCCTGCCCTCCCTGCCACCCACCCTGTGCCAGCCAGGGGCCACAGCTTTTGCAAACCCCCTGGAGCCATGGGCTGAGCACTGGGGTGCTGCTGGCTCTGCTCCAGGAGACACCTGAGCACCACCCTGCACCTTGACTTTAGCCCTGGCCTATCTGCCTGGCACTACAGTTCCCAGGAGGTTTCTCGGTCCTTTCAGCACCATCCACGCTGCTCCACATCCAAATATCCATGGAGACAAGGCATCACCTTCGCCAGCTTCCCTGCACAGAAGACAGTGCCCTCTCCACTCTGGCAAGAGTGAGCTGCACATTTCTGACCTCCAGGCTCAATTACTGCAGCTCATTATATCTGGGAATGGAGCCAAGCAGGCTGAGAAAGCTTCCACTGGTGCAAACTGCACCAGCCTCTGTGCTCAGATGCCCGGGGGCTGTGATCCATCAGCCTGCAGCTCCTGCTTCTTCACCCCTATTCCCAACAAATCCAGCATCCCTGCCAGACTCCAGCCCAGGACCTGGAGAGTCTCACACTTGCTGCTACCAGTGTTATCCCAGCAGCAGGATTCCCAGCTGGCACGGCTGGGGCTGAGAGGAGAGAGTAAGGCAGCAGACAGCCCTTCCCAGGCAAGAGACATGACATCCATTTCTCCTGGTGGACTGGGAAGTCTCTTGCTCAGTCTGGAGGTCTTTTCCCTGGACATGGGGCTCCCTGGTCCCTGTGTGGGGTCAAGCTCCCTGGCACAAGAAGAGGAAGGCCCCAAGGGCAGAGGAGGTGGCAGAGAAGGGTAGAATGTCCCTGTCAAGCCATGGATCCTCCCAGCCAGAGCTGCCAATTACTTGCTCCTGGGTCTCTGTTGACTTGGGAGAGCAGGACCTAGCAAAACACCACTGGGCTGTCCTCCAGGATGGGAATAGTCCAGGTTGGACTATTGGATGGAGGTTGGCAGGAGGATCTGGATGCTTCCATGGAGATTCACAAGCCTGGATACCTCTCTGCCTTCAGCTTCACGTCCCACCTCCTGCCTTAGTCTCTTCCCACAGGCTCTTCTGCTGGCCTTGCGGGGAGATGGGTGAACACATGGAGCAGGGATGCAATAACAACACTCCTCACACCCCTTCCCTCCCCTCTCCTTCCTCCCCTCCCCCAGCCTCACTAACTCACTCTCCTGCTAGTTTATGGCCAGAACATTTTGTTTGCAAAGTGCTGTCAGATGCGACATTAAGAGGCGCTGTAAATCAGAGCACAGGGGCCTCTCCAGCCTCCGCAGATGAAAACCTTTTATCACAATTTGGATCTGTTTGCACTGGTATGAAAATTATGGCTCCAGTTTAGCATCAACTTCCCATTATTCATGTCCCTGTGAGCAGCGCCTGCTAAATTGGATTGTTTCAAGCCTCCCCTCCCTGCTGGCCCTGAGAGCCTGGCAGAACCCACCCAGCTTCCCGGCCGCACCTTGATGCCTTGTCCTGGCGGGATGTGAGCTGGGAAGGAGGCTGAGGTACACTATGTATGCTCCTGGCTGGAGGAGGGGTTGGGAGTGAGGAGAAAAAGGATGCACCAGGGAAGATGGAGATGATTCTGCATCAGCCTGACAGCATCTCCAGCTGAAACAGGCACAGTGCCTGCTCTGAGCTGCCACCTCCAAAGGTGGGAGGTGCCTCAGCTCCACGCACATCCCTTCCTCTGCTCCTCCATGCCCAGGCACTTTCTGGTGAGTGTTTGGAAGAAGGAAGAGAGTTGTTGGGTTCAGGAAAGAGGGAAGGACGAGGGAGAAAGCTCTAGCAGAGATGCAGAAGGAGCTCAGAGGGAAGTGAGTGATTTTCAGCCGTGCTTGAATCCTTACTATACCATAAAAAATCAGGAGGTGCCTCCACCCCCTCCCAACAAAAATGCCAGGAAGGGATTCCTTGGGCATCCTGGCAAAGAACAGCCTGGTTAATGCTCGTTGTCCCAAGGAGCCTAAACCAGCACAGCCTTTGGGACGTGATGACGGGGTTATCTAAGCTCCCCTGAACATCTGGAAGTGCATCTCACACCAGTACGACTGTCCTGGCAAAACAGAAAACACTTGGTGTGTTGGTTTCCACCTGAAACACTGAGGTTTGTGTTAACGAACCACAAGACTTCTTTGCAACAAATTTGCACAGATCACACAGAATATTCTGAATTGGAGGGGACCCACAAGGATCATTGAGTCCAACTCTTAAGTGAATGGCCTCTATGGGGATTGAACCCACAACCTTGGCATTATAAGCAGCCTGCTCCACCCCACTGAGCTCATCCTAAGAAATTTAAGACAGAAACCTCCACTGAAAGGCAGTAAGAGGCACTATCAAGCCCTGGTTGGAAGTGTTGGATGTTCCTGTCAGGCTCCACAGAAACAACAATTAAAATTTCCCCTGAATCCTGTTGAGGGTGACACCTTGCAGGGAGAGTTTGTGGTGGACAATGAGCACATGGGATGGAGGAAGGACTGGCCTTGCACACACGTGATTTCCAAGTGCATGTGAGAGGTGGAGCAGAGCTAATGTAGAATCAAGAGTGAGCAGCCACACAGGAACAGCAAAGTGTGTGATCTCAGGAGGAGAAGAGGAGGAAGAGCCTCTCCCAGATGAGCTTGGCAGCCACGCAGGTTAATTGTAGGCAGCTCCCTGCGAACCTGCATTGCTGAGCTGAGGGTTTGTTCTCCTACCCAAGAGGGCCCATGCCTCGTCTCACTGTGCCCTTGCTGCCTGTGCCACATGATGACACCAGAAAACTGCTCAGCCACAGCCCAACACTGTCCAGTGAAGCTGATTCTGTGAAGAAAGATGAGTCTTGTAACTGTAGCTCAGCCACCTGAGGTGGGAAGCCCTCACAGAACTCTTTTTTTTCTCCCGTTTTACAAGGGAGTTCAAGCTGCAAAGACCTGGTTCTCAAGAAATGGTGAGCTGCCACAAGGGCTCTCACATGAACAGCCATCCTGACACAGCTGGGAACATTCTTTTTTTTTTTTTTTTGCACCTCACCACAATTGTAATTGCAATTTTTTTTCTTTTTTGATAATATGGTCAGATGCTTTCCAAACAAACCTTGAAGTCTGTTGTTGCAAGTCATTAAGTATTTTAATTTTAACTTAATCCCAGTGTGACTGCTTAGGAGGAGACTGTCACTATCCAGCAAATCCCTCGGGGGGTTATCTACTGCAGACAGATTTGCTGGGCAGGTGACCATCCCAATAATTCTGGGCATTTTTTGTGTTTAGGGGTTTTTTATTAACACTCACCCAGTGCTTGGCCCTCAGGCTATGATCTGGCTCCAGCCAAGTTCATTCTAAAGATCTCCATCTCCCATCAGGAGAAGGGAGATGACACTGATAAATAAGCTGGAAATGCTGTGAGTCTCTGGTGCTGAATTCTCCCTTCGGAAAGATTGAGGCTGTTCAGAGCAAGCCTGGCTTTATTTCTCTCTCAAACAGCACTGATTTGCTACACTGTCAGAATTCAACAATAGCAGTAATAATTAACCATTTAATCTGAATCAAACACTGGGTCTTGTTTGCTCTTTCTGTAGATCAGATGGAAAACACATGCAAAGATCAGATTCTGATGTTCCCCCAGTTTAGTGTTAAGTGTCTTGACTCTGCAAAATTGCTGGGAGTCTTTCATTTTGCTCTTTAAGCTCATTAGTCCAAATTAAAAACAGCATTCATTCTAATTTCAGCTTCTTGAAATCCCTCCAAGATCAGTGCTATTATTCTTTCAAATGTCTTGGGAGCAGATTTAACACCAAAAGACATTCACTTGCATTCCTGATGTCCAAATGCTTTAATAAAAGCCAACAGGTTCAACTTGATGACCCTGTCATCCACCTTGCCAAGGTGCACGATGTGGTCCTCCTGAAAGGAGGAAACTGCCATTTCTGGGGGGTTCTCACTGCCAAACACTCAGTGCTTCTCTGATTGTATTTACCACCCCTGAATTAATCAGATGTGCTGTGGCTTTGGCTCTCCTATGGGTCATGATTCCTGAATTTTTTCGTGTTTGGGTTTAAGCTGAGCTTGTAGGGAGAAGGGATGGATTTCTCTTGGCCATGGGACTGCTTGAGCCATCTGCCCTCCTGAGGATCCCCCCACTGGGACAGGACTTCAAGAGCTTGGCCAAGCTACTGCTACTTTACAGGTCTTTACACCCTGTCTGTGTGACCTGAGGGCCACAAAGAGGGTCTCAGGGAAGCTTCAGCCTCATGTCAGGTACGAATGCAGTCTCACAAGCAACTCTTTTTCCACCACAGTAAACAACTCCCTGTTATCTTACCAGGCATTTATCTCCTTAGTCTTGAAATGCTCCATCAAGCCTCACACTCACCAGGTCTTGCATGCCCAGTTTACAGCAGAGGAAGTTAGAGAGTCAGGCAGAGTTTACAGTCTTTTCCTAAGGGATGTTCAGCCTCATTTCATGAACTAATAAAGTTGGGCAGTGAGAGAGCAGAAGAGCTGCTCTCAGGAATCAGCCTTTAGGAGGCAGCTCAGGAGAGACTCCCGAAAAAGGGTGAAGGGAGAACAGTGTCTGTTCACTGTCAGCATCAAACTCCTGCTGTGGGGAGCCAGGAGAGCCCCAGGGATGCCTTTCCAAGCTAAACCCTCCTTCTCTCCTCCCAGAGAAGCTCAGCAGCCCAGTAAAGGGTCCTGATATTGTCCAGCCCAGGGATCACATCCAGAGTCAGCAGCCAACACACCAGTGGGAGATTGTGAAAAGAGTTTCCCAGAATCCCACACATTCAGTCTGAGATCCCACAGCATGGAGCCCCTCACTGGGAGCCATCCATTGCTCCAGGATGTTCCATACCAGCTCAACAGGCAGCTGTGGTTCCTCATCCCCTTCCGCTCCCACTAAAGAGGCTTCCTGGCAGTTCATTTCCCACCACGGAGGAGAGCAATGAGATTTCTCCTGGAAAAGGAGGAGATTTGATCAGGGATGGCTCTGCAGCCTTGCGCAGCTCCTGAGGAGCTGTAGGGGGAGGAAGCAAGCAGCAGGGAGGTGTTGAAAGGGCATCGGCGCAAGAGGAGCGAGGGTAGGGAGTGAATGGCAGGAAGGTCTTTTGCTCCCCAAGATGCACCAGGGAAGGTAATTTAGAGAGAGTGGTCTAAAGTCATATCTGCCTCCAAGTCTTGTGCAGTCTTTGGAGAGCTCCACAGAAGATGGAAATTACGAGTCTAAGAAGATATAGATGCAGTTAATGCCTATTTTACATGTGCAGTCTATAATATGTTGCCATAGTCTTGAAAATGTTGTGACTTGGAAACCATAAAAGCTGGAAGGAACATGCTAATTGAGAACACAGGCAAGCTCTAAATCCAGGGAAGAAACTGGGGCTGGCAGGAGAGAAACCCAGTCCCAGGGAGAAAGGGAGGGGGAGGAACTCAGCTAGAGAGTCACAAGGAAATTAAAGAGAAAGGGGAAAGAGGGAAAAAACGGGTCTCCTCAGTTTCCCAAGGCGGGCTTAGCCTCAGGTAATACTCCAGGTTGATATTAGAAAATCAAAGGAATTGATTCAAATGGAAGTGCCATTAGAGGAAAGAATTTAGAACAAATTGGTGGCATGAATAGAAACTAATTGCCAGAACCAGGGAGATTCACCCAAAAATGGTATAGAAAGAAAAGATGATATTTCCCATCTCCTAAGTGTGATACATCACCTATAGCTGAAAATTGTCTCTGTAGCAAAGTGAGGGAAGGTATCAGATGTGACCCCAGGGTTTCTGTGGGGGATTTTTTTAAGGTATTAAATGGGATGTAGAGTCTTACAGAGCAGTAGGTCCCATTTCTTTGTCAGGAAAATAGGTGGAAACTGTAACAAAGAATAGAGCTGTTGGGTAAATTAATAAATAGGATTTAATAGGAAAAAGTTGCTTCAGTTTCTTTGGAAGGAAATCATGCATCAGAAATCCATTAATGTTCACTGAAGGGGTCAATATGTGCACAGGGGGGGATCTGGTCAATATAATCTGTTAGGATTTTCAAAATGCTTTTGGGTAATGTCCCGCATCAGAGACTCATTGGGAAATTAACTTGTTATGGGTCAAAAAGGAAATTCCTCTCAAGGGTCATTCTCCTTGTTGAAAAATGAGAAAGAAAGGGTACAAAAATTAGTGGTTTTTCACAGGTGGGAGGGAGTCGGGCCATGAAGTCAAATGAGGGGCTGGGCTGAAGTGCTCAGTGTGGGCAGAAGTGGTTGGGAAGCAGGGAGCAGTGAGGCTGCAGAACTCACCAATGGCATAAAATTAATATGGGCAAACCAACAAAATCTGACTGTGAGGAGCAGCCAAATATTGCTGTGGGACTGAGTGTCTGGGCCAGCAAATGATCCGGTGACATTCAACTTCAGTGGAAAGCCACGAGCACGGGAGAGAAAACTGTCTCACCCTTACACACAGAGCACAGGGAAGGGGCCTTGGAGTTTCGCCACCTGCTCCCAGCAAAACCATCACCTTGATCCACAGTGGTGGCAGGACATAAAGGCAGAGAGGAGAGCTGGGGCAGAAACGAAAAGCAAAATGCACGACATTTGTTTGCTGTTTTATAAAGGAAAAGTGCAGCCAGTTTTGAAGAGGATGGAGAATTCACATGTGACATGGAAAAGGCAAGCAGCAATTACTACTCAGAAGTCAGAGTTTTAGAGAAAATACTAAAAAGGGTTTGTGGCACAACCAGAAATGGCCCAGGACCTGGCAGATCAGTGAGAGGGAGGATCACCATGCTCAGCTTGGCCTTTTGCTGCTGAAGGATAATCAGAGAATCATGGAATGGTTTGTCTTGGAAGGGAGTTTAACTCTTTCCAAACCCTGCCATGGGCAGGGACACCTTCCAGTAGCCCAGGGTGCTCCAAGCCCCATCCAACCCGGCCTTGGACACTTCCAGGGATCCAGGGGCAGCCACAGCTTCTCTGGGCAACCTGTGCCATGGGCTCCTCACCCTCACAGGGAAGAATTTCTTTCCAATATCCCATCTACCCCTGCCCTCTGGCAGTTTGAAGCCATTCCCCCTTGTCCTGTCCCTCCATCCCTTGTCCCAAGTCCCTCTGCTGCTCTCTTGGAGCCCCTTTAGGCACTGGAAGGGGCTCTCAGGTCTCCCTGAAGCCTTTCCTTCTCCAGACTGAACACACCCAGGTCTCCCAGCCTGTCAGTTCATCCATCTCATATTCCTGGACCTTCAGTGAACCTCTGTGCTGCTGCTGTGTCTCCAATCCTCAGTTAACTCAGCAAACCGTAGTTCAACTCAGTGACTCAGCTCTGTTTCCCGACCCCGGAGGTGCTGCTCCCTCAGCCCTGTGTAAACCCCCGGATGCCACGCTGGGAGCCTGTGCTGCTGTTCTGCAGTGCTGTTTTCTGGGCTCTCAGATCCTCCCGTGCACCCTGAGCAATGCTTGCCTTGCACTGCACCGTGGGCTTGTGTTTGGGTTTACAGCACGAGTGAATATTGCAGCTCTACAACCACCCGCAGCTGAGTCTGCCCGCTGCAGGGTGAAGCTGCTGCACACACCTCGGGGCAGAGCCTTCACCCTGCTCCTGCTGGTCCCTCGGACTGGATCCCGCCGGATCAGCCGGGATGTTGTTCCCTCCGCCCCATGTTAGAGCCGTGAGATGCTCTAATAGCTGTTGGCAACATCCCTTCCCTGCCTCCCATTTCCGCGCTCGGCTCCCACCAGGGACCGCCCGCAGCCCCTCTCCCAGGCACTCTGAGTGACCCGCTGCTGTTCCTGCCTCCCTCATCCCCGCTGCTTCCCAGGCAGCCCCAGCCCTCCCGCTGACCCCGCGCCTTCTGGCACATCGGGATCCCAATCCCAAGGCAGCTCTGCGCTGACTTAACATTCTTGCTGGCACAAAACAAACCCCAGCCTCGGAGCCTGGGAAATGCCTGGTCGCTGTAGCTGCAGGGCATTTGTGTTGCAATAGCATTTCGTTCATGCTAAATTAATCTGCCTGTAAGTTCAGGGCTGTTGGTTTGGGGGAAATAATGCTCTTGATCCTCTCTCTGTTTGCCTTCCAAAATCCTGAGTGGGATGAGGTGTGTCGGGATACCCACTACGCTCCCAGTGCTGGCCAGGCAGAGGGTTGGGAAATGCTCTCGGGGAGGAAACAGGGGCTCTGCACCAGCCATTAACTCTTGCCGGGCAGGGATGGTCCAAGCTCTGGCTGCCTCCGAGGTCCCTGCAGCACCCGGGAAGGGGCTGAAAGCTCGCCAGGGATCCGCGGGGATGCTGCTGCTGCTCACGTGGTTTCCTCCCCATTTCCAACCACCAAATTGCATTTACTAGAAGCAAAACATACATTAAATAACTCTCGGATGTCAGAGCAAACAACTGCTGTGGGGGATTTTCTGAGAGAGAGGAGGAGGAGCATCTGATCTGTCCAGGAGCAAGGAAAGGGGAAGGGATAGTGGGGGGGGCAGGGGGTGGGTTGTGAAGGGGCTGGGGGTGGCACTGGGGTGGAGGAGGTTGAGGGCAGGGGCAGATGTCCTGGAATGGCCATGTCCTCTGCTGGGTGAGTAGCCCATAGCATTGGATGCCTCATTGCAAGAGTCTCTTCCGCAGGCTCTGGGTTAGGGAGCTGAAGGAAGTATTGGATGTAAACACTCAGGATCTTGGGTTATAAATCCCAGCAAGGTCTGATGGGTCAGGAAGGTCAGTTGGCACTGCCATCCTTCCCCGGCAAAGGCTTCAGGGCAGTGACAGGGGTGGGATGATCCGCATGTGCCCCCAGCTCGTCCTCTGCTCCAGCTCCAAACAGGAAACAACAGCCGAGCCAGAAGTGTCCCAGGGGAAAGTGAATCTGACGGGACTGAACGTATGGACAAATCCCAGCAAACATCTGCTGGCTTTCTGCGGAGGATAATGACATGTCCTTGGAGTCCTCCAGCGACGATCTCAGGACAGCCAAGCCTTCGAGAGCTGAGCTGAGCTTGTCCTCAGGTTCCTGCTCTGAATTCCCACTGTGTCATTTATCCGACCACATTTCAGGAAGCATTTGGAGATTCCCACAGGCAGCAGCAGCACTGCTCCACCACAGCCTGCACTGTGTCCTGTCCAGGGGCGGGCCAGGGCAGAGGGCTACTCACACGGATGGGTGGGAGCCCACCTCCAGATCCAGATTCCCGCTGTGCCCTTGCAGACCTGGAGCAGGTGAATCCTCCTGCTTCCCTGCTCTCTCCTCACCACGTTCAGGCAGGCTGTTCCCATCTCAGCCCTCCCAGCAATAAATCAGGAGCTTTTATTTTTCCCCAGATGGCTTTTGTGTTACAGGCAAGTGCCCAAATTTCCACCGCTGCAGCACCTGGGGGGCTGAGGGGAAGGCAGGGCAAGGAAACCTGTGTGGAGGTGAGCAGCTCCTACCTGGAGCGCTGCATTTCCTTAGGAGGGTTTGCCATCGTTTGAGAGAAAATTTGAAAAGTAATAACCTCAGCAGAGCAGAGGGAGAGGCCCCTGGAGGCAGTTCCGCGGCAGAGAGCAAGCCCTGCCGATCTGCATGAATGAGAGCGGGGCAGCGAGGGGAGGTAGGAACAAAAGAGGGAGGAGGAGATGGAGGGGAAGGTGTGAAAGAGGCCACCTGGGATGGGTCCACGACAGGCTCTGCAGTGCCATCCGTGGCTGTGGGCAGGGTCTGGGGCAGACCAGCAGCATGGCTGCAGCAGAAACACAGAATTGTTTAGGTAGGAAAAAACCTTCAAGATTAACAAGTCCGACCCTTCCCCCAGCACTGCCAAGGCCACCACTAACCATGTCCCCAAACCCTACATCCACACACCTGTTAAATCCCTCCAAGAATGGTGACTCCAGCACTGCCCTGGGCAGGCTGTTCCAGTGCTTGGCAACCCTTCTGGTGAAGAAATTTTTCCTGATATCCAACCTAAGTCTCCCCTGGCACATATCCTGAGGTGCCTTGTGCTTCCTCCTTCATGGGCTGAGCAGGACAGAGGGGACAGCTCCTCTCTGCATGGCACTGCCCCACCACAGACAATCCCACCCAGGGCACCACCACCACTTGCTTCTGTCCCTGCTCCCAACCCCTGCCAAGGTCCTTCTAGCAGGATCTGCTCCCTATCCTTGTGGAAAGGTGTCTGCGTGGGGAGCCTCTGGGGTGAGTTGCTCATCTGTGCCCCTAGGGCTCCAGTCTTGCAGCACCTGGAGCACAGGGAAATGAGTTCACATCCCCTCCTCCAGCACGGCCAGCATCGAAGACAAGGGGCTCCTTGGAGAATGTCCCAAGGCGCACGGCGAGGGATAGGAAGGAGGTAGGGGATGTCTTCCTGCACGTACCCTGCCTCTGGCCCTTGGCTATTGTGCTGCTTCCTTCCTCCTCCCCGAGGGCTGCAAAGGAGCTGGACTTTATCAGGGCACTGAATGCGATCAGGTAATCCAGGCCACAGCTGCTTCCTGCTCCACATGGGACGTCGCTCCCTGCGCGGGAGGGAAGGAGATGAATAAGACGCTCTGCGACTGAGAAACCCCGGCGAGGAACAGCGTGTGGTTTCACTCCCCCACACCAGCCAGAGCACAGATCCTCCTTCCTGGGGCTCCCTGCTGCCTCTCTCCCACCCCGCTCCCATCAGTTATCCCAAACAAGGAGCAGTCTGCTAAAACCCTGCTAATGGACTTCAGCGGGAGCACAGTGCTGGCTCTAATTAACCACCTGACAGCTCCTCTGTATTGGCCAGGAACGAGCCTGTCGTTTAAGAGGTGTGGGACCTTCTCCCCCTACCTGCCTGGGGCCTCCTCCGAGCGCTCCCTGCATACTGTGGGTTCTGGTGCTGGAGGGAGGGGGCGTGGGTGGGATGGAGACCCCATGGCTGGCTGGGAGCAACACATTTGGGAGCAAGGAGGAGCTATACTGAGACCCAGGTGAGGGTGGATCTCTGTGCTGGCAGCTGTCTGGAGGTGGGAGTTTAGCCCTGGTCTCCTGCTGTGGGAGACAGTAACAGGCAGAGAGCTTGGAAGTGGAGGCATGACTCAAAAATGAGATTTCTGGGGCTTGGGTAGCCCCGGAACCACCAAGAAGAAAGGGGGAGCCAAGAGCCAGAGTGGCCTCCAACACTGACCCTCTTTGAGCAGGGACCCCGGGTAATGGAGCAGGCTGGAGTCTTGGCTTGCAGGATTTGGGGTGGCTGCAGCATCCCCCTGTATCCCATCACATCCAAGCTCAACACACAGAGATGTGCAGAGGAAAAGTGAAGTTCCACAGCACAAGTGAAAGCAGAACACTCCGTTAGCCTGACTGAACATCACCTCTGGGTTTAGCATTGCTCTGCCTCCATCCTGGAAGAAGGGGAGTGCAGCACACAAGGCCAGGAGGGGACAGATGGGGGGAATAGGGAAGCAAACCTTCCAGCTGCAGGAGTACCTGCAGTGTTGGTGGGACTGGTGGGTTTTCCTCCCCACCAGACCTGCCCACAACCAACCCTGTAAGCTAGAGGAAAGCTGTTGTTTTCTAGTGGGCTCATGGAAGAGCTAGGTTGCCTCCAGGCTTGTGAAGGTTAGCCAGGAACAGCATTTTAATTGCACTAAGCAAATAAAGCCTTCACCTCCCAAAAAAATGAGTTGTTAGCCTGCATCAGAATGAAAATAGAGCTTTTCAAGACTGTTCTGAAAGAAAAGAGACACCACAAATAGCTCAAGAGTCAGGCCATTCCTCCAGGCCATGGGAGAGGCTAATTTATGGTCCATCAATCCAGTACCCCAATCACTGGGCAGTGAAGTCCCTCCCACTTCTGTTTTGCAGAGATAAATAAGCTCTTGCTGAGTTAGAGAGGGACAGACAACTCCTACCAGGGGTTGAACTGCTATCTCCATACTTTGGCTGACAGCCTGGGCCACCAACACCGTGTGTTGCCAAGATCCTCCTTCCCCAGCCACAGCATCCATCCTCAGTCTGAAAATGTGTGTCAGTGCTAAAAGCCTTGACAAATTCTTGGGAAAAAAATTGGCAAGTCAGACTGAGCAAAAACATGACCACCCTCTTGGGGAGTTGTCTGTGCACCACATAAGCCAGAAAGGTCAGGGGTAATCAGAGAATCTCAGAATGGTTTGGGTTGGAAGGGACCTTAAAAATCATCTCATTCCACCCCCTGCCATGGGCAGCGACACCTTCCAGTAGCCCAGGGTGCTCCAAGCCCCGTCCAACCTGGCCTTGGACACTTCCAGGGATCCAGGGGCAGCCACAGCTTCTCTGGGGAACCTGGGCCAGGGCCTCCCCACCCTCATAGAAAGAACTTCTTCCCAATATCCCATCTATCCCTGCCCTCGGGCAGTTTGAAGACATTCCCCTTTGTCCTGGCACTCCAGGCCCTTGTCCAAAACCCCTCTGCTGCTCTCTTGGAGCCCCTTTAGGCACTGGAAGTCTTGTGTAGGCATGGAAGCTTTCCAAGAGCCCCAGTAAATGCCTGTTCCCTCCAGCCCCACCCGATGGCCTGCTCTGGGTGCCTGTTCAGTGTTCACTCACGTCGGGGCATCACCCAGAGCCCTTCATTGTGCCAACCTGGTGCCCTGCTCCTTCCTCCAGCTGCAGGACCTGGGTGCAGGCTGAGTATTTTTATTCCACCCCCAATGGATCTGTGCAGGGATTCAGTGTTGTCAGATGATTTTCAGCCTGTTTCTTCATGTAGCTTTCTTTCCCCTCCATCTCCGAGGCAGAAAAACACCTCCCTCAGCCTGTAATTGAACATCTCTAACTAGAGATATGATCGCTGGTTCTGCTCAGGGAGGGATCCAATTGGGCTTTAATGGATTATGTTGCCTGCTGTTGGTGCTGTCGCTGATGTGGGGGCTCCTCCAGCCGCTGTGTCCAGCTAGACAGGCAGGATGGCATCCTGGAGCTGCGCAGAGCTGCGTGTCAGCATCTCCTCTGTGCCTGAGCGAGGGTACAGCGCTTCCTGTGCTGCACTGGGCTAATGCTCCCGCATTGTGTCAGCCACCCCAGGAGCAATCAGTGCCATATTTAAGCCCTATTGTTTTGTCAGGGGTGCTGTTTGGTTCAAGGGTCAGCTTTCTGGGTCAGATTCCTCTCAGGAAGGTTGGGCTTTGCATCCCTTTGTCTGGTTACATTCTTCCTAGGACTGGGGGAGCTGGTGCAATGTATTTCACTGGTTTTTTTTCTCCTTCTCCATTCCTTGTTCTCTGGCTCTGTTTTTCTACAGGACTATTGATCTGCAGCCCTGCGGGGTGTTGGGGGAGCATATGGGAGTCCCTGTGCTGCCTGTTGGAAAGAGCACTTGCTTTTCCCCAGCTGTGCCTGTATCGAAGCAATTGTTTTCCCCTTCTCCTTCTTGTTTTGGGTTCCTTCCCACCCCATTGCCACGGGTTAAAGAATTGCTTCACTGCCCTCATGAAAACTTCTGTGGCTGCGTGAATGCCATTTGAAGCATTGCCATAATGTTTATTTAAAAACATATTAATTAGGTTTTCAGTAATTGGGGTTTTTCAGGGCTCTCTCTCACATTGTTCTGCTGCTATAATTTGTTCTATTGATCTTCCTGGAGATATAAGAGGGAGCCAATCCGCACTGAGTCTGCGGCTGCTGCTATTCGGCAGCGTTTGTTTACACGCCGGGCTGGTGGCCCGTGCTCTGATGAGCACAGCCGTGTTCTGACTCTCAGCCCATTCCCATCATGGCAAACCAGGCACATCCTGGCAGCTGATCACTTTTCCCCGCACCCCAGCTCCACACGGTTGGTTCCTGGAGCGCCCGGGGATGCGGCTGCTGGTGCCGGTGGGCACCCAGGGTGTCTCGCAGCATCGCCTTAGCTCCGCAGACCCGGAGACACTGTGGCTATGTCTCCTGCTGCGGCAAAGCTCAGCCATGGGTTTCCATGGTAACCCCGAGGCTCGTTCCCCGACTCCAGGTTTTTCAAAAGGGAAAATTTTCGTTTCCATCAAAAGAGCCTTTTCTGCTGGGAGACCCAGCGCCGCCTCCCCCAGCCAGCGCCGAGCCTGCCAGCTAATAAGCCTGGCCTAGGGAGCAGGGTGCCCACAGCCCGGCCCCTGGGAAGCTGTTCCCGAGGGCTCTGCCCTTGTCCTGCCACGGGAATCCTCACCCAGAGCCCGCCGTGAGCGGCTGCCGCAAAGCTGAGCTAACATGGCACAGGGTTCATCGGGAACCCCTCTCTCCCTCTGTCCTTTTCTCCCAGCATTTTCCATTTCTTGGTCTACCTGGCTGGGTACCCTTGCCCACGTGTTCCTCTTCAGTAGGATCAGGGTTGGCTGGTGGTGCAGCCTCAGCAGCCACAGGAACGGGCTCCTTATGAGCCTCTCGCTCCCTCCACCCCCAAAAAGCTGCTTTCCCCAACATTGCTTGGATTATCCAGCTGGGTACCCCCTGCCATATCCCTCTTCAGCAGGACCAGGGTGGGATGGTGGTGCACCCCCAGCCCCCTCACCAGCCGTCCTGGCATCAGCAGCTGCTCTTTGCATCCCTTCTGTGCATCTTCCCACCTGGCAGTCGTGCAGCATCGGGCAGAGATGTGACCATTTCTCTGCCAGCAGACACAATGCATTCCCAAACAATAGCCATTGCACAACTCATCCCTACATTTAACAGAATTTTACTGGCAGAAAAAATCTCAGAGACTCCATAAATCTTGTTGCTGAGACAAGGAATGCGTATCCAGAGCCTCGTGTGGAGTAAATCCTGCTCAGCTCCAGGACACATGAGGAGCATCCTGTATTTCACACCTGCTTTGGAGACCAATGGGAGATTTATGAGATCAGAAATGAAGCCACCACACTTTGCAAAGGCTCCACATTCCCTGTCCTGCACTGGGACACTCCCAATTGTCAGGCAGATGGAAAAAGAGATTTCCCAGACCAGCTGGCAAGATCCACTGGGCTTTGCAGGGTTGAAAACTCCCTGGCTTTAGGCAGTCCCGGGCCAGTTCTGCCACGTTTGCATTCCACAGCAAGACTTCAAGCACAGTGGATGGGTCTGATCCCTGTGGTCCCACATCTCCACATGTCCTTAGGGTTTCTGAGTCTCAGCATGGCAATTGCCCTGGATTCAGGGATTTCTGGCGGATTATGAGGACCAGCAGGACTTTTGGATGTCCATGAGCTTGTTTTTCTGGCTTATCTCAGCAGGGAAACATCTAGGAGTGTCCCCTTCTAAATGGCACCAGTACATCCCCGAGTCAGCTGCACAGAGGGGGAGAGCTGTGGGAAACACTTCTTCCCAAGAATTAACAATAGTACTAACTCCATTTAAAAAGAAAAAAAAAAAAGGAAGCTCCATGGAAAGAGGTTATAGAGGTCTTCTGAGGTCCCTACCTCTGCCACAGCATCCCTGGAGCTGTGGATCTCAGCTCTGAGCAACATGGGCAGGCCAAGAAAGGTTTTGTGGGACAATCCTGGATGCTGCTACCCCCTGCCAGTATAATGCATTGCAGGCATAGCCCATCTAATGATTTGCAATCCCAACAATGCTGTGGTTTATCCTGTGGCTGAGAAAACATTCTAATTTCCCCATTTTCCCAGCCCAATATCTCCCCTTTGGAGATAATTTCCAGCAAATGGCTGGAAACCTGAGCCCTTCCACAAACCATCCCAGCAGTGAAGACCTGAGCTGCCCCACGTGCTGGGTATGCTTGTAGGTAAACTTGGGATATAAACTTGGCATATATACTTGGAGAAAGGTGGTGGTGTATGGAGAGGGATGGAGAGGGAGCAGAGAGGTATCCAGAGGTGGGAATGGTGCTTCAGCCTTGCTGCTCTGATGTTACAACTGCTGAAAGGGAAGAATTGAGGACAAAAGACTGAGTGAGTGGCAAGGAGACAAAAAAGAAAGTGACTGAATCCAGGAGGCTTTGGGAAGCTGAACAGGGAATAGAAGACACCTCTCTGACCCCAGAGCCACTTCTTATTGAGAGCGGACATGGGTAAGAACCAGATGCTTGTGCAGAGCCTGAAATGAGTCCAGCCAGCACTGGAGCTGAGCCTTGGTGTGGGAAGACTCCTCCTCGTGCCAATCTTGGGGAAGGGAGGGTGTTTCCAGGCAGGTGCAGACACTGCACGTACCTGTGGGAGCAAAATGCCACAGGAAAGGTAGAGGTGCTTGGGTACTTGGTATATCAGCTGGGAAAGAAGCTTGAGGCAGGTCCTCTCTGCTCAGGGACACGGGATTCGGAGCGTTTTTTGAAATAGGATTACAACCAAGAAATAGGACTTCCTAATCCATTCTCTCCCTAACAAAAATAAGACTCGGTGAGCTGCTCAGGTCAGGAGAAAGCACTAATCCCTGCAGCACCCCCGTGCTGAGGTCTGGCAGACCTGGGCTGCCTGGGAGCAGTTGGGAGTGCCCTGGCTGTCTGTGGCAGTGTGAAGGCAAAAGCCCTGTGAGTGGGACAAAGTTGCAGCAGCCAAAGAATAAAAATCCCATGGGGTCATGATTCTCTGAAGCATCACCTTGGAGCTGGGCAGGGGGCATGGACACAGGCTGAACTTCCCCTCCCTCTTTGGAGTAAACTGGTGTGCGTGAACCCAGAGCCCCACAGAGCTCCTGGGCAGACCTTTCTTCCCACAGGGAGGATGGGGTGATGTCCTGCAGCTCCTTGTGCTGATGGGGTGGTTGGAAAGCCAACCACAGGAGGAGCACTGCTGGGTAATGTAATGGCCAGTCTTCGCGAACGAAGATCCGGGGAAGGTCTTTACACCTTCCAGCCTGCGCATTGGATTTTT
>JAWMRA010000028.1:1923286-1944939 GCA_035584735.1 Pseudotriccus pelzelni | reverse complement strand
CCCTGCCATGGGCAGGGACACCTTCCACTAGCCCAGGTTGCTCCAAGCCCCGTCCAACCTGGCCTTGAACACTTCCAGGGATCCAGGGGCAGCCACAGCTTCTCTGGGCAACCTGGGCCAGGGTCTCACCACTCTCACAGAGAAGGATTCCTTCCCAATATCCCATCTAAACCTGCTCTCTGGCAATCTGAAGCCATTCCCCCTTGTCCTGTCATTTCAGGCCTTTGTAAATAGTCCTCCTCTTCTTGCAAGTCAAGTCCCTGGAGAGCTCTCACACTGCAACCTCCACAAAGGAGGAGTGGGGAAGGCTGTCCCAGTGATTCTCTGGTGCCGTGTCCCTGTCCCTGCCCCTTCTTACACCAGGCTGTCCCCCAGCAATCCTCTGTCCCTTCAGCCAGGTGGTGGGGGGGGTGCCAGGCGACCCTGCCGAGGGCTCGGTTATTTACCTCGGCTTCAGCGGCTTCTCCTCATGCACAATCTTTCAGTGAAATCTGTCGTGTTGGTTTAAAACCAGCCAGACTTTGTGCTGTGGTTTTCTTGAACTAAAAAAAGCCTTGTAGGCTACATAACCTCACGGAGGACACTTCAGAGAGCACTTTGTCAGCGTTCCTGTGCTATTCTGCATGAAAGCAGTGCTCTCTCTGATAACACTAGGGTATTCGTGTCTGCCCACGCTGCTGCTGGGCATCCCCTTCCACAGCACTTCCCTTTCTTTAAGGTAGCTCATGTTCAACACTTCTGTAACCCATATTCTGCTCTCCCTGCACATAATTCCCCATCTACAACCAGAAAAATTCCCATCTTCTCCTAACATGGAGCTGTTTTCTTTTCTCAGCCTTTGTGCACATTGTCACGGTACCCCCTCCAAACCCTCCTCCACAGAGCAGGGACACCACGCAGGGAAAATCCAGGTATTGCTGATTCTTCTCCATGGGAGGCAGAGCTGTGCTCCCTCTACCAGCACACTCTGCACCAGCCTGGACATTATTTTGCTCTCATTTCTTCAAGGAGCTCTGCAGAGCAGGGCCTGGTAAAAACATGTCTTTCTGCCAAGCTCAAGGAGGGCTCTGCCATCTCCAAAGAGTGTCTTCTCATCAGCTGTGGGGCTGCTGCTGCCTCTGCCTCTGGCCCAACACTGCTCAGAGGAGAGGGAGCACAAGTGCATCTTGGTAGTAACTAATGTAGGGCGCAAGGATGCGAGAAGGAGAATCTGGGAACATCTTGGGGGGCCTGGATGTCTGTCGGGGGTTTTAGGGTCATTTTTTTGCCCTTATCTTTCCCAGGGTATTTGGGGAGCTGCACAATGCTGCCCTTGTGTTTCCCAGGGAGATGTGCTCCACTTAATCCAGGACCCGCTGTGGAGCAGAGGATCCCAGCCCTCCATGTGGGGTAGTCATAGAACCATGGAATGGTTTGGGTTGGGAGGAAGCTTAAGGCTCATCTTGTTCCACCCCCTGCCATGGGCAGGGACATTTTCCACTAAACCAGGCTGCTGCAAGGCCCATCCATCATCTCCTGGTTTGCTCTGCCACGGGGTGGTCCCACAGGCTGCAGGTGTCTCCCCACTGTGTCTCACCTTGTTCCCTCTCAAACCAGAACATACTGACCCCACACCTGCCCCAGCAGTGCCACTCCAAGGGGCACAATCCAGGGGATGGATCCAGATGGCTTTCCCTGCACTTGGCCAAAAAAAACACTGGTTCCTTAGAGCCAGGGAATTCCTTGGCCCCATTGGGAGGTGCAGTAGTGAGCACCAGACCCCCAGCTGATGTTGCCATCAAGCACTTTGCAGCACAACCCCTGCCCTGGGTGCCTTCTGGGCACCAGCTGCACCCAAATCTCGGCTGCCATATGGCAGTGACGGTGCTGAGCGGAGCATTCCAAAGCCTCCAGCACCAGGACAGGACTGTGCCCTCACTGCTGGGACACTCCAGGACCGAGCTGTGCCTAAGCATGTTTTCCTGGGGTGCAGGACACCAGAAGCCACCAGCTCAGGGCCACAAGTGCATCCAGCTTCCCCTTCCCCTGGGATCATCCCATCATCTCTGCTCCCTGCCTGCACTCAGGCTCCTCTGTGATGCAGAGGGAGATAAAAGCCATGTGAGACCCTGACAAGGGCTTTGAGGCATCCAAAGGGGAGCAGGGGTGAGTTTTATTGCTGGATTAATAATTAACCATGACAAAATGAAATTCAGGACACTGAGAATTTGAGAGATTCTCCCAGAGCTGAAGTTGCCTGCTTTTCACCCAACAAGCAGCTGCTCCCATCACACAACTGTCAGACATTTTTGGGGGTTCCCCAGCTCATTCCTCCCAGTCCCCTCATGTCCAGTTTGTCCTCCAAGACAGACCCTGCACACCACAGCAGGTATTTTCCACAGCCAGCCAAGCCACGTGCACTTCCCAGCCTCCAGCTTTGGGACGAGCTGGATGCTGCTGCTCCCAAGGAGTGATATCCTGGCCAAGCAGACTTGGCACTGAGAAGGGGACAATTCACAGCCAAGACAACTTACCTGGATTGAATTAATCCAAGCCAGCAGCAGTCCCTTCCCAGCCCTCTGACAGAGTGTGCGTGTATGGCTCAATGAGTGTCTGTGAATGCGAGCCAGGAGCAGGAGATTGGCACAACTCTCTGATAATAAATTGTGCAGAGAACAGCAAGAAAAGAGAAAAAAAAAATCCTGACTTTGATGCGCACTATCTCCCATCTCCAGCGTAGCAGAGTGGCTCTTGCCAGCTCTGTGCTCTGCACAGATGAGGATGGATATTGCAGACCTGGAGAAAATGGATTGTGCTGGAAACGTGTGCAAGGTTCATACTGGGGGAGAAACTGGGGGGACTTGCTCTCATCATCTCATCTGATTCGTTGCTTAAGAGAGAGTTCAGGTGCCACTGCTGATATGCACTGGAAATCTGGCTTGAGCTAGAGGCAATAAAAATAGCAAAGGGTCCCACCTCATTATGGTAGAGGAAGGAAACTCATTTAGAAAGGAGAAATGGGAATATTAATTGCTGATTAGTGGTTAATTGTTAGTGGTCAGTGTTAGGGTATGGAGCCCATTGCTGCAGATCATGGAATAGAATCACAGAATCACAGACTGCTTTGGGCTGGAATTCTTAAAGATCATCTCATTCCACTCCCTGGGACAACTTCCACTAGCCCAGGTTGCTCCAAGACCCATCCAACCTGGCCTTGGGCACTTCCAGGGATGGTGCAGCCACAGCTTCTCTGGCAGATCTGACCCCCAAACTCAGGCCAAAGGGCTATCAAGGTTACAAAATTCAGCTTCCAGCAGCATCAGTTCATTTTTTTCCTGGATGAAGGTTTATCATAAGAGAAATTTGGTTTCTTAATCCCAGTTCTCTTAGGAGGGGGCAGTTTGGGAGCTCATTGCTCCAGTGCTAGAAAGGTAGTACCAATTTCAAGCCGGGATTTCACAGTCCCTTCACCTCCATTCAGTGTCATATCAAAATTCTCCTTAAATGGCACTGGGGTTTATTTTCCTTATGTTATAAACAGCAGCTAAATTCCCGCTCAGCCTCTCTGAAATACGGCTGTGAAAATCAAGGATATGAGCTGACTTATCAGGGGAGAAAAATACCAGAAGGACTAATGCCTGGCTCAGTGGCTGCACAGCCACAGAGTAACAGTATTTCTGCTGCAAGGCAGGAGTCTGGGGCAGAGTAGGACTTTGGGAGACTCCTGGCATTACCAGGAAGGCACAAATTCCAGCTAAGAAAAGTAAAGGCCATGCAAGCATCTTCCAAGAGCAAAATGTGGCCTTTTCCAGCCCTGGACAAGCTGACAGTGTTAGGAAAAGGCTCTACAGAGATACTAAGTCCTTGTTGCACCCAACCTGTATCCATGGGGTTTTCCTTTGGCAGCCTGTTCCTTTTGGTCTGAGACAGTTTTTATTGTCTCATGCAATATACAGGTGAGGAAGTTTGAGGATTGAGTACAGTAAAACATCGTTGTTGAGCACATTCCTACCAAGATGCTCTTGATGTTCCTCCGTTGTGCTTGTTGTAGCTGAAGGAGGTCACAGCAGCAGACTTGGTTGCATTATGTGCCTGCACACAAGCACACAAACCTACAACAAAGATTTAAGAGCACAGTGTCACACAGAGCAGGAGCAGGATACATTATTCATCATCAAGGTAACACTAACAGGATGAGAACATTTAGTTGTTAAATGTTGGAAAATGGAATTAAAAAAGAAAAGCCATTCCTGTGTAAAGAACTCTGTAACTGTGTCCTGCAAATCCCTTATATGCTGAAGTTGCCATACAGTTTCCATGTCAGTATTAAAATGAAGCCAAAGCACGATTTTAGGGAGGCTTTTTTGGGGGGGTTGGCCCCTTCCAATCCCCATGGGATGATCCAGCTTGTGATCCCCATGCAGGGAGGAGGGGGAAGCCTACAGTCTGTGGATTAGAACTCAACCCTGACCAAGGGACATTCCTCCAGACCCAGGGGTCCCTGTGACCCTCAGGGGGGGCTGTCCTTGCTCCAGCAGCAGGAGCCTTGGCTGTTCCTCTTTCCAGGACCCAAAGGCAAGTGAATCCCAGCCCGTGTGCCTCACACACTATCCATGACTCCTGTGCCTCTGCGTCTGCATTACACGACTACAGACAATGACTGAAGCATCTTGTGTTTCCTAATACAGCCAAACTGCAGCGTGTCACTGAGTCATTTGCTGGAATCAAACCAGATGACACTGTTGAACCAGCTGCCAGGTCACTGCTCTGCTTTCTCTGAACCTGGGGTTTCCAGCTGGGTATCCCTTATCCAGGGACCTCTGTGTCCATGGGGCCAGCCCAGCGTGACAAAAACAACACTGCAGGGACATCTGTCCCAGGACTGTCAAGGCCAACGGTAACACAACAGTCAACAAGACATATGCCCTCAGGCAGACCTCAAATATTAAATTCCCCAGTGGTGTGGAGTTCCCAGCTTTAATAATTATACTAATCCAGTTCAGCAAAGGCTCTTGAAATCTTCTGATGGAAAGTGCATAATTTAAGTGCAAGGTACTTGTATTGTTGTTAGTGGTTAGTGGTTAGATCTGTGCCAGGTCTGCTCTCCTTTAACATCTTCATTTGATCTGAAAGAGGGAGGGTAAAGAGCATGTTAATTAAATTTGCAGAGGATATGAAATGGGAAGGTGCTGCAAATCCTGGTGAGGACAAAGAGCTAAAAGATAATGCACTGGGAAAGAAGGGTCAGGCATAGGAAGGAAATAGCCAAATGAAATTCATTCTGAACAAATGCAAAGTAATCCAGCTGGGGAAATATAATTTAACACCATGGAGACTGGGAGAGAGACATTTGGAAAGCAGTAATACCAAGGGCCTGAGGGACAGCAAATTACATTGGGATTTGTGATACGTTGTGGTGGCTGCAGAGCAGGAGCTGTGAAGAGACAGCTCAGGCTTTTCTGATCGAGAAACGGGGCAGGTTCTCTGTTCTCACACTTGGGCTGCCATTAAGTGCCACACTACCTCTGTATGCCAAGTGTCAGGGGGCCAAAAGATCCATCACTTCAAGAAAACCAGAGATATTTGAGTTTGAGGCAGCCCAGGGTGTGTTTGGAGCCACCACAGTGTACGGGGTCTGTGAGAGCATCCAGAACCCCCAGTGTCCCCTTCCCTGCACACCCACATCTGCAGCCTCACACTTGGATCAGGCTATGGATCAGGGACAAGCATCAGCTCTGTGCTCGGAGGTCACAACACCCAGTACAGGTACATGGGCTGAGCACTGGGCTCCTGTCCCACCCTCAGGAGTACAGAGCCAAAGGCAGCTCCTCAGCCATATAGAAGTGTCCTGGAATTCCCCACTGCCACCGTCCCTCACCCTGCAGCCACCACATCAACACTCTGGCATCACCTGCCAGGGAATTCTGCCACCAGCACCTCCATGTTACCTGGCATTTCCCTCTCTGTCACCTCCTACATCGGTGTCACCATGGCACTGCTGTCCCACCATCCCAGGACCAGCACCATGTACTGGGAATATCTTACCTTGGGACCAGGTGCTTCCAAGGCATCACCTGCAGTGGGATTACAGCTCTGCACTGTCCACACGGCAGCGTGGCCTCCTTGAGGGCTTCTCCATGTCCCCCTGGGAATCAGCAGTGTGGGCCATGCTCCCCATCCCTGGACGTTGGGTGAATGTCACACAGCAGAGGTGGACACTCCTCCCGTGTCCCGGTGTCTCTCAGCCCCCCAGGACCCCATGTGCTCCAGTCACGCCCAGCCAGCCGTGCCGAGCCGACAGCTCCATTTAAGACAAGCAGCAAGCTTCCAAGAAATCCTGCTGCCTTCAAAGCCAGCTTGGCATGAATATTTCAGTGCAGCTGCTTGGCCCCAGGTCCCAGAACGAGGCAGCGGGAAGTGGCATTACAGGGCACCGTGTGCAGGGTTGCCGGCTATTCCTTTCCCAGCCTGCCCGTGCTGGGGTAAACCCAGGGTCGCTGTTCCAGCCCTGCATAGCAGGATCCAGGAGCTCCCAGCCCGCACGGAGCCCCGAGGAGACGCCCGGCTCCCGCCTTCCCTCCCCGTACACCAGAACGCCCCGGGCAGCGCACGGCCTGTCACTCGTGCTCTGCAGACAAGTCCCCTTGCCAAAGTCGCAGCTTGGCAGCTCGGCCCGTCTCCATCCCCATCCCCCTGCCCGCAGCTCCCAGCTCCCATTCCTCACCCTCGGCTTGATGCGCTCAGCGCATCCCCCCCTTCCCCGGCTCCTCACGGCTGGGCTGCCCAGCCTTGGGGGCCTGCGCTGGCTGTGCCAGCCCTGCCCGCGTGAGGACAGGCGGCTCAGGAGCCGATCCACACGTCTGCGGGGCTGGGGGGGCACGGAGGGGGCCGGGCAGCAGGGCTGGGGGGGAACCAATGCACCGTTCATTAGCCTCACTCTGCCTGTCCTAATTGCCTGTTCAGGCTGAAACAATTGTGTTAGAGGCTGCTCTGCCTAATTATTATTGTTCTTTTAAAAATAATGGGGGAGGGAGAGGAGGGGGAAAGCCGAGAGGGGAAGGGAAGAGGGAAGGGAGGGAGCAGGGGGGCAGGGGAAAGGGGAAGGCAGGAGGAGCTGAGGACGGGATCCAGCAGCTTGTAGACTAAGTGACTTGTTTAATGACTTAGAGCTCGGAGACTGGTAGGGAATAAACAGATCTGGAATTGGTTGGCCCCCACCCCGCCTCCTGCCTGCCCCCGCTCCCTCCTGATCACACGGTGTTTATTTCCGAGGGATCAGAAGGAGAATAAAAGCCTATCTCGTGTAACAGAGGGAGAGGATTTAATCTGTGTGCCTGGGACTTCCGTAAACTGCAAACATCGATCCGAGCCGGTGGGGAAAGAAAAGAAATTTACAGACCAATAAAAGTATATTAAAAAACTTCCTCTGCCCTCTCGTCTGGGTAGGGGCGATGCCGGGGGCTGCAGCCGGGGAAAGAGCCCGCACGCGGGGCACGGAGGGACGCAGGGGATTTCGGAGGTACCCGGGGGGCTGGTTAGGGTTAGGGGGGAAGGGGTTAGGGCTGGTTAGGGGTTAGGGTTAGGGTTAGGGTAGGGGGGAAGCAAACGGCCCCGGAAGACCCCCGTGCTCGCCTGGGGGTGCTGCGGGGCCAGGAGGCTGAGAAGCGGAGGGTCTGGCAGCCAGTCTGACACTTAAGGAATTAGCTCTGCATCATTTGGAGTTTTCTGCTCTACTAATTTTCAGCCGGCTCCTCATTTGCACCTTTATTCCCCCACATTTTAAAGGGGCAGCATCCCGGATTCCAGGGACCTCCTGGGACCTGAGGGGCGAGGCTTGGTCCCGCCGCTCCAGCGGCTCATGTCCTCTCTTGGCAAAAATGGCACATTTTTCCCTATTCTCCAGCGAGCTCTTCCCTTCCACGGGCTGTGCATTGTGTGTCCTTCCCTTGCTGTCACTTTCACAGCACCAGGATCCTCCCCAGAGCAGCACTTCACCTGTGGCGCCATTTCTGCACCCAAAACCTCGCCGGGATGATCCAGTCTCCAGGCTCAGCAAACAAATCCCCCAGGGCCCTGACTTTGCCCTTTGGTGTTTGCTTTTGGCTCATATTTGAGGTCTCATCTGCACTGGCCTGTCGGTTGATGAAAACAGACTTTCAGTCATATGTTGACTGACAGTGCACTTTAGACTTTTGTGGGGGGAGAAGGAGGGAATATTTGATCAGAGGTTTGTATTTACCACACCCAGCTTGCTGTGCTGGGCAGAGGAGGGGGGACATGTTGTCCTGGCCTGGGAGAGAGGGAAGCAGGGGGCAATGTGTCTGCCTGTGGCAGGGTTAGAGATGAGAACATCCCAAATCCGTGCTGCCCATCAGCAGGGTGTCTCTGCTTTCAGGATACAGCTGGTGGGGCAGCATCCAGTCACCTCTGGTACCAGCTACAGCTGCCACAAGCACATCAGTCCTGGCTTCAGCCCCCTGTGCTGGCTCCAGCCTTATCCTGACTTAATGCTCGGTGAAGTGTAGGGACCATTCCCAGCTCTGCTGGAGACAATGTCCCAGCCCGTCGTGGGGATAGTAGCACACTCGTGGCAGTGCAGATGACAGAGCCCAGGGCCTGGCAGGAGCCTGCCTGGCAGTGGGAAGAGGCTCCACGCCAGGCAGATGGACCCAGGGGCTGTGTGACCTTTCCAGCTTTGCTTTTCCACCACGGGAGCAGGCCGAGGACACAGCGTTCCAACAGCCCTATCGCTTTCCTTCCCTTCCCAGCAGAGCCCAGCACTGATCATCCCATTAACAGTTACCAGCCAAGCTAACAAAGGAAATCAATTAAATTTAAAAAAAAGAAAAAATCAGAATCCAAGCCTGAACTGAGGCCCAGACACAGTTGTTATCCTGCATAGACACAGTTGTTATCCCACATGAGAAATACCAGAGATTCCCCCCAGCCGGCTCAGGGCTTTGCAGCTCCCTATTGATTGGCCATCGATGGCTTCCAGGCACTGCTGTCATGGGCTGGCAGACAGATAACCCCAGCCCAGCTCATCCTCCTGGACATCCCAGGCTCCTCAAAATGCAGTCTGGGGACTCGGACCATTGCCAGAAAAAATCCCACCAGCAGCACTGCCCCCTTCTAGTGGGACTACAAATGAAACTTGTTACTGGAATATCCCACGCCTCTGGTTCCGCAGGTCCCCTTCACTGCAGCCCTGATATCCCCTTTAAAGCCAGAAAGTAACTCTGTGCGTCCCCAAAACAGTGCCCTGTGTTGGCTGAGCCTGCTGACCCCTTCCCTCTTGCAGGAGCACCCATGGGCTTGCATGGATGCGGCGTGATCCCGTTTGGATTTGACATCCCCAGTCCATGTCCTGGGCACCACCCTCACCTTGTGTCCACCTTCATCCCCAAAGGTACTTTTCCTCCCCACTGATGTTTCCAACCCCTCCTGCCCCACCACTGGTGCCCCTGTGCCTCTGACACACTCAGTCCTTATCAGTCCCCCAACCCTCCCCTGCTCTGGCCAGATGAAGCCCCCCTTGCACCTGAAAGAGGGCCATGAGCTGTTCCTCCCCTCACATGGACAACATGAGCACTTCCCTCATACCCACACAGACCTCCACAGCACAGAAACACCTCTTTCCCCCTACCACACAGCACGATCTCCCTCATTATCCCCTCCAGCCCTGCTCCCCTCCAGTGCTGTGACAACCTTCCCCTTTAGTGGTTCCTTCCCTTCTGCCAGCTGAGGTTGCTTTGCAAACCCCCCTTGCCAGTCAATTCAGCAGAAGCCACTATGAATATTCCCAGCAGAATTTCCCTGGTGTGAAGTTGCAATTCCTGTGATACCCCCCACGCACAGACTTGTTTCCTAGCACAGCTGGACTGCCTGCTGGCTCTGGTGCCATCCCTGCAGGGCCATCCCTCCACAGGGCACTGTCACCAGGAGTGACATCTGCCCCATAGGAGAGGGAAAGAGAATTCCCCCAAGGGGAGATACAGTGCTCCCTTTCAGTGGAGCAAATGCGCTTTTATTCCCCACTTAAGGCATGTTTCCAAGCCTTTGTCCCTTCTGTCTGAGTGCTCTGGTCTTAGCCAGGAGCAGCAGCTCCCACTCCTGATGGAACAGCAGGCACTAGCTCCAGGCTTTCCCACCACCTCTATGTGTAGGCATGGAGGGCTGCTAGACCTCCTTCCTTTCCTGACACCTGCTGTGGCAGTGCCTGTGGAGCTGGACCATGAATCACCCTCATCTGCTCTGTTTGGAGACCCAAATATGACTGCAGAGCTCATCCAGTGCCTCCTCACCCAGGGGTGGGAGCTGGCAGTGTCTGGATGAGGGGAACCAGGTTCTCCCATCAGGAGTGGCTGGGAGGGCAGTGCTGCTGGGCATGGCATTGCTGAGGTTGCCACAAACACACCATGACTGCTCTGTCTTCGTGTTCCTCCTGAGACATGCCTTCTGGGATCAAACTCTCCATCTTGACCCAACCTGGAGTCTGGGGTGCTCAGCACAAGAAAGTTGTGGAGCTGTTGGAGTGAGTCCAGGGGAGGCCATGGAGATGGTCTGAGGGCTGGAGCTTCTCTGCTCTGGAGCCAGGATGGGAGAGCTGGGGGAGTTCATCAGGAGAAGAAAAGGCTCTGGGGAGCCCTGGGAGCCCCTTAGAGTGCTTAAAGGGGCTCCAGGAGAGCTGGAGAGGGACCTGGAACAAGGGCACAGGGTGACAGGACAAGGGGGAATGGCTTCCCACTGCCAAAGGGCAAGGTTAGATGGGATATTGGGAAGAAATGCTTCCCTGGGAGGGTGGGGAGGCCCTGGCACAGGTTGCCCAGAGAAACTTAGACTGCCCCTGAATCCCTGGAAGTGTCCAAGGCCAGGTTGGACAAGGCTTGGAGCACCTGGGCTAGTGGAAGGTGTCCCTGCCCATAGCAGGGGGTGGGGTGAGATGGGCTTTAAGGCCCTTTCCAACCCAAACCACCCAGTGATTTCTCTGGTTTCAGTGATCTCTCCCTGGGCAGAGGTCCCTCCTGGCAGCCAGACACAAGCTGGGCATGAACACCATGGGCTCTGCTCTGACTGTCCCAACAAGGGAACTGAGTGATTCGCTCCACAGTGCACACCAGCTGGAGCTACAACATCTCCAGGGTGGCTGGTGACAGACCTGGGGTGACAGGGAGGAAGCACTGGGTGGGTACTGAGAGTGCAGGGGCTGTGGGAGCATCTGGGAGAGGGGGAACAAAGGGAACATCATGCCCAGCCAGAATAATATATGTTATATTGTGTGGAGGCTAAACAATAAGAGCTCTGGCCTTGAACAGAGATGACTGAAGAGGAATGTGATTAGAGTTTTGTAAAGCCATGACTAGCACAGGGAAAGTGATTACTGAGTGATTATTCACAACTTCTTATTATGTACGAACAAAATGAAATTATCCTGCAACTCATTTAAGGCAAACAAAAGGAAGAACCTTCCCCTGTGGTGCATTATTACATTGAGGAGCTCATTGCCATCAGAGAGACCCACAGCTACCAAACATCAGCCTGGGAAACTTGGGACGGGCAGGGGAGGCATCACCCCAGTTTCTCATGCACTCCTGGCTGCTGCTGCCTGACCAGAGGAACCTCTGCTCTGAGTCCATTGCTTGCTGATGTGATTGTCCCTGCATGAGTGGGTTTGAGAAGGAGGCAACAGAAACCCACCGGAGTGGGATGTGGCCAGGAGCAGCTCTGAGGATCACCCAAGTGACAGTAATCAAGATGTTAAGTGACAAACGCCTGACTGTGCAGCTCAGCAGTTTGAGTGAGCAGGGTCAGTGGGGGTGGGAGCAGCTGCTTGGCACAGGGCAGTGGCCTGACACTCACAGCTACCTTGGGGACACAGGGATGGAGGAGCTTCCAGCAGGTGGAAAGGAGAGGGATGGTGAGAGGATGGGCAGAAAGTGCTCTGCTTTCAGGTGTTTGGTCTGAATTAAGAAGATCTGGGGATACAACTCCCTGGGGAGGGGCAGGACTGAGCTCTGCTCTGTGTGACCAGGGACAGGCCCCAGGGAATGGCTGGAGCTGTGTCAGGGCAGGCTCAGGTGGGATCTCAGCAAAAGGTTCTTCCCCCAGAGGGTGGTTGGCACTGACCAGGCTCCCCAGGGCAGTGGGCACAGCCCCAAGGCTGCCAGAGCTCCAGGAGGGTTTGGCTGATCCTCTGGGGCACAGGGGGTGACTCTTGGGGATGGGCCTTTGCAGGGCCAGGGGTTGGACTGGATGATCCTTGTGGGTCCCTTCCAACTCAGCACATTCTGTGATCCTGTGATTCTGTGATAGGTGGATGGAGCAGGCTGGAAAACTGGACAGGAAGGAGCAGCAGGTTTAAAGGAGGAGCAGTAAGGGGTGGTCAACGTTAAGTGACATAGGAGATGAACACATGCCAAAAATGAAGAGCTTGAGAAGACTGCTAGGAAGAAATGAGGAATCCAAGGAGGCAGGAACAGCTGGAGGCAGAGATGCCATCAGTAACATGAGATGAAGAGCTGGAAAAACAGGAACCTCAGGCAAAGGGGGTCTCTTAGCCCAGTGTCTCAGCTGTGCTAAGGAATATCTACAGCCTGGTTTCCAGGAACACGAGCCCTGGCTCAGCTTTGCAGCAAAGCTGTGGGAGCAGCTCTGCAGGCTGAGGATGTAACACGAGGACAGCTCTGCAGTGTGGAAAATGGGATCTGCGCCTCGCAGGGGAAAGGCGGAATCTTCGTGTCCTTCTCCCACCCATGACACTTGTGTTGTGCCGCTGTAATCAAGGGATGGACTGACCCAAAAAGATGGGAAAATGGGTCAGAAGTAGTTTGAAGCCAGTCTGGAACATGTTGTGGTGCCCGGGGGTCCTTTGGGAAGTGACAGAGGGACACATGCACTCAGCACCACCCGCATGGACAGCTCTGACAGCAGCCTCTCCAACTTCTGCTTTGGTGTGGACTACACACAACTGGAATGCTCTGGCTCCAGAAGAAGCAGAGGTAGGTCTTTGAATTTCTTCAGTTTAATCTAAAGGTTTAGCAAGTTTTAAATTAGCTTGCCTTTTCAAGTTAAAAAAAAAGAAACAAAAATCAATATTTTTGATGTTACGAGCTGCACAGGAAATCTAGTGCTGACCAGCTTCCTAAGTTTCTTTAGCCCAGGTGCTTTTCCAAGGATTCAATCCAGCTTATTTCACTCAGGATTTGAAGAGACAATTGGCCTTTAACTGTGTTTGAACCCTTTTAATAGATTGATTAATGATTTATTTATTTGGGTAAATCTTTTCAGCAAGCTGGGTGCCCTAATTGATGTTCACCTTGCCAGGATGCCCAGTGTCCATTGAAGGAGGCAAGTTCCAATGTTCCCAAGGCCCTTTGGGACAGCTCAGCCCATCGGGGCCCACAAACCTTCCAGGCTGTTGGTGTTTCGTGGGAGAATCACACATGAGGGTGGTGGGTCCAACAGGGATGAGAAATATACATCAACCATGTCAAAGAAATGAATCCATGGAGAAACACAGAGTTTGTCCTCCAAGAGCTGACATCAGAGAGATTTAGTTCACTTCAGAAAGTGATGCTTTAGCAAAGTGACATTACAGATATTTAGATGCTTTCACAAAGTGAAAGGCTTCCCAGCTCACTTCACTGCCCAGCTCCATGGCCACAGCAGCAGCAAACAGCTCTGATAGGGTTACAAATTGAAATCTGCATGTTGGGGAGTGGTTTTCCTAAATGTGGTGTGATCACAAGAGTGGGTAACTGATTAATTTGTAATGGGAAACCGTTGAGATGGGAGCGCAGGATAGAGGGAGCCCAGGGAGCCGCGGACGCTAGGAAGTGTCGGCAGCTTATGTGACGTTCCATCAGGTGGCTCTGCAGTCCAGCAGCTTCTGAGGTACCAGAGGGGCTTTCAAGGGCTAAATCTCCAGCAATATTATAAAGTACACAAATGAGAAGGACACTTGATACAATAATAGGTAACAGGGAAAAGATATTGTAAAATAAATACAGAGCATCTTCAGGTAAGTGGAACTTATTCAGCTCAGCAGAAATCCAGGCAATTAACCCACCATGGAGGTGGTGGCTGAGGTGGATCCATTAGCAATTACACATGAGATGCTGTGCAGGACACTGGGTTTCAAGGACCTGCAAGGACAAACACCAGTGTTTCACCTTGTAGCAGATCCAGTGGTTGAATACACACACCCAGCACATCTCAGTCCAGTTCCCAACGGCGCAGAAATCACTGAAACAATTAATAGACCTTGTGCCTGGCAGCACCCACTGGAGATGATAAACATTGCTCAACAGGAAGACTTCAGCAATCAATATCCAAACGAACTTCATTTGTTTCTCAATTGAAAATAAGCTTACTAGGTGACAGATATCCTCCAAACAGTGAGGAATAACAAAAGATTGCTTTCATCTCAGAGGAGCCCTTAGCAACTGGCACAGGAGGGGTGGGGGAAGGCATGGCAGATCTCTCTGCTGAGGCTCTGCAAGAGCTGTAGGGAGAAAAAAGATGCTACAGCTGCGGTATTGGAACTTCAGGCAGCAGGAGGGAATCACAGAATCATGGAATGGTTTGGGTTGGAAGGGAACTTGAAGCTCATCCAGTCCTACCCCCCCTGCCATGGGCAGGGACACCTTCCACTAGCCCAGGTTGCTTCAAGCCCCATCCAGCCTGGCCTGGAAACCCTCCCAGGGATCCAGGGGCAGTCACAGCTTCTCTGAGCAGCCTGTGTCAGGGCCTCCCTACCTGCACAGCCAAGTATTTCTTCCAACCCTCTGGCCATGGCACAGTGGCTGATCCTGCTCAGGGAAGGGGTAACCTCCCCTAAATCCAGCACAGTCACAGATGGAGCAGCTCTGAGGTTGGATGTCCTCATTGCCCACTCCAGGATCTGCATCCTCTGAGGATATTCTCTTGGCATTCCAAACCTGTCCGAGCCCTGCTGCTTTGCTTGCAAAATTTGACAATGGTAGTACAGACGCAAATAAATTTGGCAGGATTTATAGGGTTTAGTGTCCACATGTGCTCGAAGGGAATTCATGTCTGAACACGGCTCCTGCAGATGTAGGACAGGGCCCCAGGAAGATTTCTAACACATTTCCCTGCAACATGCTCTCAGTAAACAAGAGGAGGTGTTCGCACAAACCAAGATCTTCCCAAACAACAGCAGCGTGGCTGCAGGAGCCCCAGCTCTGGAATTGCATCCTCAGCAGCTTGAAATGGGTGACAGAAGGAGGGTGGAACACGATGATCTTTTCAGTCTCTTCCAACCCAAGCCATTCACATTGTCAGGTGAAGTAATTCCTGTGAAATCTTCACATCCCTCCAACGATGGAGAATCACCTGTGGCACACAGGGCACCAGCATTCACAGCTGCCCTGCCCTGGGCTCTCCAAAGTGCAGATACAACATCCCACAGATGGACAGAGCTTCCAGCATCCCTTTGCTGGCCACCTCCACCCCACCAGACCCTTCAGCATCATGGAGGGGGCCCTGTGTTCCCAAAGGGAACGTCCTTCTCCTGCACGGAGCAGCAAAGCCCCTGGATGTGTGTGAAGCTGAGAAAGGTTTTCAGCTCTGCTTCCCAGCAATGGGAGTCACCCAGCAACTGGAGGGCACAAAGGGATAAAAGGCTGTCAGGAAAAACAAAGTGATTGGGAAGGCCCAAACCCCTTTCCCATTTCAGCTGCTTGAAGGTCTGTTTCCACCCTGGAATTTGCACATCTCCTAAAAATCAGTGGAGAAGAGACACATACACGTTCTGTAAGAGTTTTAGGGGGTGAGCACTGGGGAGCTCTGCTCCATGTGACCCATGACCAACCTCCCCAAGTAGCTGGGAGGCAATTGGTGCTCAGTCCCTACCTGGGAAGTGCTGGCAGCTCAGGGATGCTCCACGGTTCAGTGCTTTTGGAGACATCCCTAACAGTATCACTGCAATTATCCTGTTGTTTAGGTGTCCCTGAGGAATAGAGAGAACTTCATTATCTAGCAAATTGAGGATTTGGATGTGCAGGGGATGTCAAGGAGGATTCTGAATGCAGAGTCCCACCAACAGAGAGCTGCCCATCCATCCACCAGATCCTTCCAGCTCCCACTGCCCCTCCAAAGGCAGCAGCAACAAATCAGTCTGAGCCAATGGAAAGGAGAGGAGAAGAGAAAGCTCTGAAGGGGTTTCGAGCATGGTTCAGTGAAATTGTCAAAAAATCCCTTCTGACAAATTGCCTGAGATAGAAAAATGTAGAGCCGAGTGCATGGTAATGATTTCTGAAAAGTTCCCCAGCACCAAAATGGCAAAATACCATTAGCAAAGCAAATTGTATTTTGTGTGCATAATTCACACCAGGGCACGGGATCCAGGCGGCCCCGCTTCCCGTTATTAATGGGACACCACTCCAAGACATCTACAAAGCTCTACTCGCGCTGCCGGGGACGCAGCGCAGGGGTGGGCTCTGCTCCGGGGAGGGGAGGGCAGCCCCAGCCCACATCCCTGGGCTTCTCTGTGATGCACAGGGTGGGAAACGCCGTGGGATTCGCTGTGCACAGCCGGGCTGTGTGTGCAAAGCTCAGCTGCAGCCAAAAGCGCATCAGAATCCTCCTACCCGAGCCGTGCCCGCAGTGCCGGAATCACCCCGGCTCTCACCGCTCCTCTCCTCGCCTTGGGAGTGGCTCCTCAGAGCAGGGTGCTCGCAGGACACCGACTTCACAAATCTCATTTTCCCTCTCTTTTTGATCCCCGCGCTGCCGGAGAGCCTGGGGGTGGCTCTTTGCATGCGCCGATGCCTCCCGAACCAGCCAAGCCCGACGGAGCCGTGCCCCACCCCGGCTTCCGAAGCTCCTTCCCAAGCGCTCTCGGGTGACTAAGTGCCCTGCTGAGCAGCGATCAGACGGATTGACTCCAGATGCTCACGGACAAACCTCACCCATCGTGCTCACAGCCCTGGCTCTGACACATTCCTGGCGCGTCCAACACCCCAGGAAAAACACTGAGGCGGGGGGGGGCGTGGAGCTGGCTTTTAGAACCCCCATTAAAATATTCCCTGCAGTACCTGGGTGCTCTGGGGGTGCTCTGCTGGAAGCTGCTTGTTGAACGCACGATGGATGTGCTTTTGCAGTGGCTGTTTTATGGAAACCAAGAGGCTCGGGCCAGTCCACGCACAGGGCTGGGATGCAGCCGCCGACGCTGACTCTGCCCGGTTTTCCAAACCAAACGCCATGCAAATCCTGCTTTTGTAATGAAATAAAAGGAAACCTCCATGGCACCACAGATCCTGGCACCCGTGGCAGGGCTGTTGGCTCTCAGTGAAACCCTTCGGGCTGCGGGTCATGGAAGGGGCCCACTCCTCCCAGAACCCACTTTTGGGTTGTTTCTGCTGCTCCTCTCCCAGTCCCGGCGCTGGCACCCTGACACATCAAGGCAGCAGTGTCTGGCACAGAGGTGTCGGGCCAGGACGCCAGCCCAAAGGGCAAGGAGGAGCACGGGCCACGCAGCAGGAGGAGCCAGGCTGGAATTTGGTCATGGAAAGGCTCTGTAATTCATTACCCGTGCCCCAGGACAGGCAGGATTGTAATAAACACCTTCTTTGAGTCCTGTAGAGAGAAGTTACATGAAAATTACCTACTTTAAAAGAACATTAGCATTTCAAAGTCAAACATTAGGAGACAGTGAAGCTCGATGACTGTGCGCTGGCAGGGTTGTGCTTTGCCTCTTTATACCCTGCGATGTGCTTTTCATCTCACCTTTGTGTGTTGTTCCCGACTGGATGGGCCGCAGGGTTGGGTACAGGACCTCCCAGACCACTCCCCAGGCTTCCACTTTGGATCAAGAAGAAATGACTAACTAATGGTCGTTGTGCTCCTCATTATCCGGCCTCAAAGGAACAGTGGAACAGGCTTCTCCAGCGTATCCTGCAGCAGCAGAGGTCGAGCCAAGGTTGTATTCCTGGGTCTGGGTGATTAAAAAAGCATTTCCCTGCCCTGGTGTAAGGCCATGGAGTGCGCACATCCCAAGTGGTCCGTGCAGTGCTGGTGCTCTGATCTCCAAAACACTTGGAGCAGCAGGACAACGATGGAAACGATCAGGGACATTGAAATGGCATTTGCAGGGAAGAAGCTGAGCAAAGGAAAGTTGTCTAAAAATGAGCTGGAGGATGACCTGGGAATGGGTTTTACTCATTAAGTAGCAAGGAAGAACCAGGGAAATCAAATGGAATGACGGAGCAGTGGGACTGACCGTGCAAAACCCTTTTCCCCAACATGCGGAGTGTGACCTTGGGGATCACAGGACTTTGCAGTCCTGCACAGGTGGCCCCGGAAGGTGGTTGCCTAATTTACCAGCCCACAGATCCATCGGGGAACTGAACACAAAGAAACAGATGCAATCTTTCACTTGGGAAGCCTTTAAACAGAAGCCTGCTGGAGGCTATAACCAGGGGAGCCCTAACTGTGGGCTTGCCCTGTTGATAAACCCTTCCTCAGCACTTTCCAGCAGCAACTCGTGTCCAAGCCAAGAAGCAGGATGCACCTTTAGTGCAGCTATTCCCACGAGCAGGCTCCTGAGGAGAGATGGAGGTGCAGATAGGACAGTGCTCCAACCCTGCTAAGGGTGTGGTGTCTTAGCAGGAAACAATGGAGAAATATCTTTGATCAGCACAGCCAGAAGCTGGGGAATAAATCCCTGAAACTTAGAGAGAATGCAGAGCCTTCCTGGCTCTGGTCCCATTAATGGGGAAGGCAACGACCAGCAAACCCTGGTGGTGATAAGACCCAATAATGCAAAATTAGACCAGGTTACGGGAGCTGGTTTGTCTCTAGACTATCAGCAGATGTGTTTGCCTTCCCTAGTGTTAAATGGTTTGTGCTATAAACCTGCCTCGTACAGATTAAGTCAATCTCACATTGGTAATTGAAGAGAAAACAATCCCAACAGCACGATGGGATCCACAGTGCTCCGAATCTCATTTTGTGTGGAGATGCCAGTGGCAGGTCACCCAAACTTCCTCTGCAACTGAGTGTCTAAACCCAGACAAGGAAAGCGTGAGTTATCTCCTGACAGGCTAATTACTTCTTGTTTTCCAAGATAATACTGGGAGTATTTGAATATGGCTATTTTTCCTGCTCCCTGCTGCAGCTGTGAAGATTGTGTTACTGTCATATGTGAGTTCTTATCGCTTATCTCTGTTCTTTTATCTTTGCCACTCATTTAAATGTGTTTAAGGTTCTGTGCAGAGTCTTGTCTCTGCTCCAGGGAACCTGGTTCCTCTGCACAGCTCCCAGGAGCACTCCTGGCTCTGGGCCCGGGGCAGATCTCAGCAGCCTCTCCAAGGTGCCAGGACTCCGACATGAACTTGGAATGTGCTCCCAGACCTTCAGCAACTTTCTTTATCCAACAGGCAATAGTCTCAGTCCTTCCCACTGGGGAGGACTTCCTGAGCCATTCGCTCTCCGGGCTCTGGCAGTTCAGCTTTGCACCAAGGCAGGCACTTGGCATTCCTGGATCTGGAACGTGGTGCTGGAGCTCTGGTGGTCCTGGTAGCTGGAAAATTAGTATTTTGAGGGGGAGTGGGGCTCAGCCCAAGGTGTTTGTATGGCCGAGGTGCCAGAGTACTGTTTGCAACAGCAAGAGAGTGAAATTCAGCCCTGCACGGAGGCAGGTGGGGGCAGTGGGGGGCTAACGGGGGCCAAGCCCACCTGCAGCCCCTCAGACAAGCTGCAGCTCCAAAGCTGGGTCCAGCCTGACTCCCTGCCCACCCACACATCCCTCTCCCATCTCAGCTCACCTCCATGCACATCAAAAGCTCTGATTGCAAACCACCCTTTACCCTCTGCAATTTGTCTGCTCCTGCTCTCTTGTCCTGAGAACTGGGGTTGGTGCTGCCCCGGGGTCCAGGGGGAGATCCAAACCAACAGTGCCATGGGGTTAAACCCCCTTCCCATCAGGAATGCAGGACCCACACACTGTGACAGGCTTTGATCCCCCTGGATGTGAATCCCACATCCCTGTGCTCTGGGAGGCTCCCCCAGCACAGGGGCCTGGCTCTCTGTGTCAGGTCAGATCTTTCCATGGGGAGCCAGGAGGCAGCTCCTGTTGCAGGGAATCATTACCCACACTGTAACACTGACACACAAACCGTGGGCAGGCAGGTTTCCCAGTACTCCCCGTGCCTGTGCTCTGGGACTGGGGGCTACAGATCCCACAGGGAACAGATCTGAGGACACTCTCGCTCGGAAGCGGGATGGTTTATCCATCCTTCAAATTAAAAAAATATCCTGAGCATCCATCTAATCAGCCACGGGAAGCATTTCATAGCCGCCACAACAGATTTAGAGCTGGGAACCAGAAGATAAAATAATTTACTAATTCGAAGTGGCACCAAACATTTTGCTTTTTGCCCCTTCTGTGATCTCGGGGGCAAGTGCCTGGCAGCTCGCCAGGAGACGGAGCAAAGGGACAGTGGGGACCGGAGAGGTGGCCGGGCTGCGACTCCAGGAGACCCACCCTATTGTTTTCCAGCACCCTGTCACCTTTAATTATGACCAGAGATGCCCATCAAAGGCAGAGCTGGGTGCAAGGCTGAGGAGGAGTGACAGGGCTGGTGCAGAGGAATTTCACACAATGGCCCAGGCATTTTCTAGCTCACTGACTCGTTTTCCCTGGGTTTTTTTTTGGATGGCTCTGCACTTGGCAGCCCTCAGCAGGCTGGCACATGGGGACAGTGCGGCCTCCTCCACTGCCAGAAGAAGCCAAAAGTCTTCATTCACTCATTTAGTCATTCATTCGCTCCACAACATATATTTACGAAGGATTCCCTGTCATGTGCTCAGCCAGGGCCACCAGAGCAGCAGCCTCTCAGCACCACCAGTTGTGGTCACAGCAGCTGGTGGCACAGCCACCAGGTCTCCTGCTGTGACAAGGGGGCTCCAAGGCAGCCTGGCAAGTGCTGGGCACCGGGGGAGTGAGATCTTCAGCTGGCATTGCCTTTCTGCATCTCTACAACATCTGGCAGGGCAGTAGAGCTGCACTGTCCCCACTGCCGTGCCCGTGTATGCCCATGCAAGTGGCTGCCTGGCATCTCTCACCCTTTCCTGCTGCTCAGAGAGTGCATGGTCCCTCTGATCCCAACTTTTTGGTGAAGACCTACCCAAATCTCATAATTTAAAATATTTAACCTCATTGCCTTGAGGCTGTTGCTCTGTAAGTCCAGGGCCTACCTGGAAAAACTGGCTATGCCCCATTTTCAAGATATTTCAGGGTATCTGATCCAAAGGTGGAGTCCCACAGCTCACCCACATGCTCCCCTGTGGGATCCTCACCAGCTCAGGGAAGGGCAGGACAGCGATGAGCAGGAGATGAAGAAAACGGTGGGTAGAGCAAGGGGAGGCTTTGCCAGAAGAGATGCAGCCTGATGGGACATGCCATGGGATACATCCCATCCCCTGTTCCCAACACCTCTCATTGCCTGCAGGAGCCAAGGCTGGGGTGTGGGGGCACCTCTCAGAGATGCAGAGCAGGAGCAGAGCCCAGGATCTCAGAAGCATCCAAGAAATAGGACAAGAGGAACGGGCAGGAACTGATGCCCAGCAAGTTCCAGCTGGACAGGAGGAAGAACTTCTTGGCTGGGCAGTGACCCAGCGCTGACCAGAGAGCAGAGAGGGTGTGGAGTCTC
>JAWMRA010000028.1:1873585-1901168 GCA_035584735.1 Pseudotriccus pelzelni | reverse complement strand
TGCCCTGTGCTCTGGGCTGGCCCTGCTGGAGCAGGGAGGTGGCACCACATGAGCCACTGTGGGCCCTTCCTGCCTGACCCAGTCTGGGATTGTGTGACAAGCACATTTGTCATTAATAAATTGCACAGGGCTTGAAGCAGGGCTGCTGCTGCTGGGGTTCCTGCTGGGGAGGAGCAGGTCTGGGAGGGAAACAAGGAGATGGGGATGCTCCAGCAGGACAGAGGGTGCCAAATCCACCCTGCTCAGCCACAGCTGGGGAGAGCTAAGTGTCTCAGGCATGAGTTTTAAGGAGTGTATTTCAATGAGAGTGACTTTCCCCATGTCATACAGGGTGTTCTGTGCCTGGATTCAGCACCTTTTAAGGTGCTTTCAGGGCCCACCATCAGAAGTTCTGGTCATACCTTCATGAAACCTGGGTGCTGCTCCTGCTAACTCAGTTTAGAGATCAGAGGTGGCCAAATGGCTTTCAGGGAACAAAAACATTCATGATGTTGCCAGATCATTTCTCCTGCCTTGCTCCAGCACCACAGCTCCACCACTCCCAGTGAACATAGGTGCCACTCTGGGCAGAACTTGGGCACCTTAAAGCATTCATAGTCACTAAAAAATGAAAAAAAAAAAAGGTGAAATCCCACCTCTCATTAATCTCCACATTCCCCCAGGGAGTCTGGGCTGCAGGTAGAGGGGGTGTGTGCCCCATGATGCCACCAAAGAAGCCAGATCCAGAAATCCTGGGAAATTAGCCAGATTTCTATTTTCCTGGAGAACAGTTTGGCTGAAGTGAAGACGTCCAAGGAAATCCTCATGTGGGATAATTTGAGAGCAGTGAAGCAAAGACTTGTGTTGGCTTGAGACTGTCAGGAAAAAGCAGCAGCAGAAATTGGGGAAAATCCTCTTCTGAACAATGTGGTGCTGCCATATCTCCCAGCAACATTCCCCAGAAATTAGTGGCCAAGGTGAAGAGATGCTAAAGAAGAAATTCCATAATTCCCTTCCCTTTCTACAAGGAAAAATAAATATATGCAGTCAAAGATGAAATGCCAGTTTGAAGAGGCATTCAGATGTACTTCAAGGAACAGCTCCAATATAGAAAACAAGAAAAGAACATTTCTGAGAACTTCAATTAAGTACAAGGTAACTTGGAATCATTCCCATCCGTTCCTTAAATTTTCCAGACTATCTTTTCTTTTTTAATTTACTCATGGCTCTCAGAAAGGCTTTGCTACATCAAAGGTACTTTTTGTCTCCTTTGTTCAAATGTATAAATTTGCCTACAAAAATTAGAAATATCATCAACAGTGAAAAATAATTTATTTGTAAAAGGAACTAACTTTTGTTTGAACTAGAGCTGGGAATTGAGATAATGTCTATGAATATGTGGAATGAATAGATGGAAGTATCTGAATTTATGGAAATACATGAATTCTCCTTTGCTGATAGAAAATTACAGTCAGGGCCCATTGCAAGGCAAATTAATATTCAACATAATCTCATTCCCACACAGGAGCCCAAAGAGACAATTGATCTTGTTTGCAGTAAAATCAATGGGAAAAACTCACTGAGTAGGTCTTTCAAGAGAGGAGCAGAGCCAGCGTGACACCTGAGCTAACAGAGATTCACACCTTCCCCCAGCATCGGAGAGTGAGCCTTTGTATCTTTTCGGGGTGGATCTGAATTTGTGAGCCCATGCCAGGGCCTTATTTTTCTGCTGTAAGTCACATCCATAAAGCTCCGTGGGAGCATCAGTAACTATGCTTATCACCCAGAGGTCATCTTTTGAGATGTATTTTCTAGGTCTTCAATCTCCCTCTCAAGTAAGATGTTTTTCTTCATCAAGGTTGCCAGGAGAGGCTCAGCGCTGGCAGTCGCGCGTGGAGGAGTATTAGCGCTAACAGACATTATTTTTTATTTCTCTTTCAAATGCATTGATTTTTTATCTATTTTATTCCAAGAAGGAGCTGTGGCACCTATTTTACATTCCGAGGCTGCCTCAGGAGTTGTAATAACTTGAAGCTCTGGATGCTCAAGCCAGTGTGGAGTGGAGAGGAGCAGGATCCGCAGCCGGTCCTGCCAGCTCGATGTCTTCAGCATCTGCTGAGCAGAGGGCAAGCGTGGCATCTCACAGCCTCCTGGGACAGCTGGGTGGTTAAGCCCAGGAGTCAGTATCTCTGGGCACACAGTGGGCATGATCAGCATTCCTCCCCAACGGGGCTGCTCTTGCTGATTTATTAATGTAGCACTTAAAGTCAAACCAGCGTGGAAGAGTCTGTAAGTCAGAGACAGTCAGGACAGGCATGCTACAGGCAGGCAGCTCTTTTCCCTGGGTATGTGAGCAACCTCCACCAGTCAAAATAGATCCCAAACTGTGTAACCTAGAGGAAAAAGAAGCTGGACAAAAATTACACAATTCAACATTGGCATGGTAGGGAGTTACACTTGCCTAAGAGGCACAGAGGAGAACAGGGCTTCTCTGAATTGGGCAGTGATGCTTGTTTGGGGACAAATCAATTTAGAAACCACTTGCAGTGACCCAGAATTACAAAACAGACAATGACAGTCACTGCAAACTCACAGCAGCCTCTCAGCCCGGCTGCAGAACACGCTGTGCTTTGTCTCAGGAAGAGGCTGTTGCTGGCAAATCTTTCTTCTCGTGGCTGAGGTGCTCGGTGTGGGGGCAGCAGCTGGGCAGGAACCTCAATGCAGAGAGAAAGAAATACAGCAGTGCCAGGAAAAAAAATAGTGCTTAATGCACCAGCCTGATTGTTTAGGGAAAATCAGGCTGGGATAAGGCACAACTTCTTCTGGAGAAGGTTTAGATTAGATGTTGGGAAGAAATCCTTCCCTGTGAGGGTGGGGAGGCCCTTGCACAGGTTGCCCAGAGAAGCTGTGGCTGCCCCATCTCTGGAAGTGTTCAAGGCCAGGCTGAATGAGACTTGGAGCAACCTGGGCTAGTGGCCTCCTCAGTAAAGAGACAGAACTCCAGGGAAGGTATCCAAGCCTAAAAACAAAAAAAAAGGAGGAAAGGAAAATGTGAATTCCCCTGGAGCTTGAGGAAAAGAAAAAGAGCAGGAGTTTGGAACAGGCATCAGAGGGAAAGCAGACCTAGAGTGAGAGTGGGGAGCTCCATCAGTCACTACTCATATCACTTTAACTCGACATTACTTAGAGACTGGTGGCTTTGGGAGAAAAAAAACACAGGTAATTAACCTTGGTCAGCTAATGGGTCAGCTGAGCTGACAGCAGTGGTGCTGCTGACAGGGGTTATGTAAGGTGTCTATAGGGACAGAAATGGCTGAAAAACATGGAAAATGTTCTAAGGGTGATCTCAAAGGAGGTTTGTGATGGGTAAACATTGATGGAGAAAGTCACTGTGGCTGGAGCCACTGAGGCTGTCAAACCTGATGTGGATGTGGTAGGGACATTTAGGGGGGGCCTCTCTTCTGTCAGGCTGATTTCAGTGCTGCTTCCACCAATGCAGGTCCTGAGGCCAGACAATCCCAGTCTTCCCACCTCCAAGAAGAGTGATCAAGGTCCTCTGTGCCATGGTATGTCCACTCCATGACCTCAGGACAGATCCAGAGGCAGGTTGCAAGGAGCAGGCCAGATCTCATTCCCCTTGTACCAAAACCTTCAAAATCTCGTTCAAAGGAGCATTTCAGGTTGTGCCCGAGGTGCGTGAGGAGCCAGCCCAGGGGGGTACAATGTATTTCAGGAGCAGAATTCCTGGGGACACCCAGCCGCCCTAAGGCAGTGAGCACCTGCATGACCCTCCCCTCACCTAGGCCAGAAGTTCAGGGCACCATGTCTTAGTCTAATGACCTCTGTCATTGGACAAGAACTGTTGAGGGGGAGACGACCTTCTCCTGACACCAGAGTCGTGGCAACCACTAAAACAGGAGCCAGTGGTCTGAATCATCTTTATGCAAAGTTGTTGGCAGCAAGGGGAAAACCTAGAATCGTTTAGGTTGGTAAAGACCTCTGAATTCATAAAGTCACAACCACTAATTAATTAATGACCTAATTACAGCCTTTCAGCACCCAAAGGGAACCTACAGAAAAAAAGATGGAGATAGACTGTTTACAAGGACCTAGAGTGTCAGGACAAGGGGGAATGGCTTCAGTCTGACAAAGAGTAGAGTTAGGTTTGAAGTTTGGAAGAAGTTCTTCCCTGTGAGGGTGGGGAGGCCCTGGCCCAGGTTGCCCAGAGAAGCTGTGGCTACCCCTGGATCCCTGGAAGTGTTCAAGGCCAGGCTGGACGGGGCTTGGAGCAACCTGGGCTAGTGGAAGGTGTCCCTGTCCATGGCACGGAGTGCAACTGAATGGTCTTTAAGGTTTTTTCCAATCCAGGCCCTTCTATGATTCTGATTTCCCCAGCACTGCCAAGGCCACCACTGAACCATGTCCCCAAGTGCCACATGTACCCATCTTCTGAACACTCCCAGGGATGGTGACTCCACCTCTGCCCTGGGCAGCCTGTGCCAGTGCCTGACCACCATGTCCATTGGGATTTTTCCCCAGTATCCAACCTAAACTACTCCTGGTGCAACTTGAGTACAATCCCTCTTGTCCTATTGTTTGTTACTTGGGAGAGACCAATGCTGGGATACCAATAAAATAATCCACAGTGGCATGTTCTGGGCAAAAGACTCCTTTAAGGACCTTCTGCAACTTCTTAGGCACAGTTCTTCATAAATGCTGCTCGGGAAGTGGTGAGACCACCCACATGACCAGCTGTAGACTTGTCTTGATCAGGGCAAATGGTCAAGTTTGAGACGGTGCCCGTGAAGGTGTCAATGCCCTTCTCTTACACCTCTTTCCAAGACTGGTTGCTTTAAACTGATCAGAGCCAATCCTGTCCTTGCCCTTGCTGCACCTTGACCTGCTCAGATGGATGTGAAGGTGCGCACCTGTGTCTGTGCTGGGTTTGACAAACTGCACTTCTTCACTTGCACAACCTGATTGAGGGGCTGCTCGTTCTCAGGAGGCCATGAGATAAAATCTCACTCCCTGTCCCAGCTTCCCTCCCCTCTCCTCTACCATGGCACTAAGTGGTGTGGGACGCAGGAAATATGACATTATTTTTCTCTAGAAAGGGCAGGAGGAGCTGGAGAGAGGGGAGTATGGCTTTTGTGACAGGCAAATGGGAAGGGACTGTGATATAATACGGAATTAACGGGAGCAGAGGTACATCTGGATATACTGGGGAAGAGACAACATGGTTTCTCCACAGGAAGTCCTATCTCATAAATCTATTACCTTTCTTTGAAGGTGTCAACACTGGTCCAGGCAAGGCTTAGTTGGCTGCCATAGTTAAATTGCATTTCCCCAAAATTACATTCAGAGTCTCTCACAAGAGGCACTTGGAGACATTGTGGTGTTATGGAGTGTGAGAAGAAGCCCCTCCACAGGCTTAAAAGTGGCTAAAAACAGGAGACCAAGGGAAGGATATCTGACTGGTGTTTGTGTTGGCCAAAAACCAGCCCCACGGTCCCCTGGAGGCCTGTCCTGGGGTCTATACTGTGTAACACTCATCAGTAATCTGGAAAAGTGGAGAATAATGAAGTGACAGTGTTTGCCTATGCGACAAAATTATTCAGGATCATGAAATCTAATACTGACAGTGAAAAGCTCTGGAGGATCTTCTGAGACTGAGTTACTGACAATAAGGCAGAAGATGAAATTCAGTGTAAATACTTGTAAGGTAAAGTCAGTGAAGGTGAAAAGAATCCAGAGTGGCAACCAAGTTTAAACAGACAACGATTAGCTCTGAATTAGCTACCACTGCTCATCAAAGGATTCATAGAGCCCAGTGGAAGGTGCCCTGGGAAAGCTGCTCAGGCTTCTGCCTGGTCAAAAAGCAAAGAGCATTTCAGGCGCCCCTTGAGACACAGGTGACTGTGCAGGAATTGTCACCAAAACCAGCAGAGAGATCCGTAGCCCATCTTTGGTTTGAATCCTGAGTGTGTGGCTGATCTTGCATCTCATAAAGGACACGCCAGGAAAAGAAAATAACAAGTGAACAGGTTGAGCCAGGATGTTCCTGATGCTGAGAGACTGAACAGACTGAGCTTTTCCAGCCTGGATGGACCATGGGAGTCTATCCCCTGTGTTTTGGAGAAAAAGAATTGGAGCTGGTGACTCACTCCTTCTGGCTTCCAATAAGAAGTGAAAATACAAGGAAGCAGATTTAAAATGATGAAGCAAAACCTTCTGACATCTTCCAGTACTGAAAGGGGATCCAAGAGATCTGGAGAGATACTTGGGACAGGGGCCTGGAAGGACAGGACAAGGGGGAATGGCTTCCCACTGCCAGAGGGCAGAGATAGATGGGATATTGGGAAGAAATTCTTCCCTGTGAGTGGTGAGACCCTGGCACAGGTTGCCCAGAGAAGCTGTGGCTGCCCCTGGATCCCTGGAAGTGCCCAAGGCCAGCTTGGAGCAACCTGGGCTAGTGGAAGGTGTCCCTGCCCATGGCAGGGGGTGGACCTGGATGACCTTTCAGGTCCCTTCCAAACCAAATCATTGTACAAACCCACCTTCTGGTCACTGCCTAAAATGAGGGATCCTCAGACCCAGACACTGAGGCTCAAATGCTCTCGTGCATTTTTCACCCAAAGCAGAGCAGAAACAGTGTAGAAGCTGCTCCAACTTCCAATCTAATCTGAAGTGGGAGGAGGCAGCTGAGGAGCACAGCAAAGGAAATCTTTACTTTTCTGCTGCACACAAGGCAGAGAAGATAAAAATAATATTTTTTTTTACATATAAAGACCAGAATTTTTCAAACACAAACATGCCACAGGAGCGAAAAAAACCTCAGAGGAACAGATGAAAGTGTGCAGTGCCAAACACTGAAAGGAGGCACAATGAGAGGCCACCTTTGCTGCCCCATCTCTGGAGGCAGAACTGAATTCCAAAGGGGTTTTTTGGGATGCCCAGATACCCCTCATCTCCCTTATGCCTTGGTCTCCAGTAAGTGTTTAATTCTTTCCTTTCTTCCTAGTTTTTTCTGGAAAGACACAATCCACCAGAGCAAAATAAAGCTCAAACTCACATTCTGTAGCAAAGTCTGTTTCAAGAAGAAAGAAATTTGCATGTGAGGGAAGCACTCACCGGTGAGGTTCCACATCAAAGGGATGTTTTGCATGGGCTAAATCCAAGGATTCATTTTTCATACGGGCACAGATTGGCGCTGACACCAAGTAAGGCTTTCAGACGGCCACACTTTGTTTACTTAAAAGCCTGAAGGAAGGGAAAATGTCACAAGTGCTCATGTAAGGCTGTGTGTGCTCCAATCGGACACATCCAGCACGGCTGTTTGTACAAGCAAAAACCTCCCAGTAGGCCACGAGGAGCTCGCAGAAATCATCTGCCCAATCATTTAAGAGAATGAATAATTCATAGAGAGGTAAATGTGTTCACAAGCAACTCCTCTGAAGAGCTGGGGGCTGCGTTCAAGGAACGGATATTCTGTCTGCTGGGAACCTGAACGTGCTTTTCCTCGGCTCCTGCCTTGCGTGAGCCTGGAGTGGTTCTGTGGCTCCATCCCTCAAAACATCACTGCTTGTCATCCATCCCGAGCTGTTGGTCCTCTCCCTGCTCCTGTCCCAACAGATGGAAACCCCAATGTCTCCCACAAGTGCTAGGTCACCTCACACACCTGAAATACTTCCAGGCTGGTGATGGAGGCACAGAACTGGTTTGCTTGAGACGTGCAGTTCGTAAAGACGTGTGTCTATGCCTCTCCAGAGTATGTCCATGGTCTCCCTGTGGTTTCTCTGTTTCTCCAGCTGTGAAATGGTGAAGAAGACACTGGAAAGTTTTGTGATGTTTGGTGGAACACAGTTTTACATCAGCCAAGCTCTACTTCTTATCCCACTTCTATTTGAAACTAAAGGTGATGGGACAGGGACAAATAGACAGATGTGCTCCTTGCAATGCTGGCTTTATATTCCCCTGCCCCAAACCCTGATCTCCAGCACCACAGCAGGGGTAAGGTGGATCTATTAGTGTCCCCTCATCTAGAATAACATATTTTTGGGGGGAGATTACAGGGAACATCAGCCAGGCAGGAGCCCTTGTGCTCTCAGATACCCTCAATTCTTTTAGTCCCAGAATCAGACTGGTTTGGGTTGGAAGGGACCTTAAAGCCCATCCATTCCCAATCCCTAGCATGGGCAGGGACACCTTCCACTAGCCGGGTTGCTCCAAGCCCCGGCCAACCTGGCCTTGGACACTTCCAGGGATGGGGCAGCCACAACTTCTGTGGGCAGCCTGTGCCAGTCACATCTTTTGGGAAAAAACTGTTTGGGTTTTCTTCAGTGTCAGGCACAGCAGCAGGAGCCCAGTTCTCTTTAGTCTTGCATGAGATGCAACACAGACACAGAAGCAATAGATTTCCTATAAATATATCTCTGTCCTCAAAGATATTTGCTGTACAGCCTCAAGTAATATTGCAGCTATCAATTCTGCGTTCCAGGACCACCTCACAGGATGATTCCTCTATCTTTTGAGAGGAAGTATTGTCAAGAGAGGTGTGTTTATCCTGCAGCCACCCAGATCCCCAGGAACAACCATTTCAACAATCAAAACTGCCTTTCAGCTGAGGAGACTCTCTCATGGAGTAAGGGGGCTTCTCCAGAACTTTTCAGACCTGGTGCTATCCATGGACTGCAGGAGCAAAATACACCCCTTTTCCTGACCCATGGCAATGATCTTTGTCAGTCTAAAAACTGCACTGGTCCTGATGCCCATCTGAATGACCATGCACAGACTGCTCCCTGATGCTCAGAAACACTAATTATGCTGAGAGTGGATGAAATACGATTACATTTTTCTCTTCATTAAACATGATATAGACTCATAATTCACACATATAAAATTGTTTTATTTCTTTTTTCCCTGTTTGCTTTGGAATTATTTCATGGTCTGGACAATGTGGGTTTAGCTCTGCTGTCTCTCCTGCAAAGCCAGTACCCTGCAATTTTAATGATCTAATCCGACAGCGAACATGCTTTAATTTAAAGTTTTATTAACGACCACTTTCTACCCTCAAAGACTATATTAAAATTTGTTAATGGAATTGGAGATTATAAATGCCCCACTGCAAGGCCCACTTGTGCTGTTCTGCACCACCCCCTTTAGAATTCAGAGCAATCCTATTAACTCTTCTTTATGTTTTGTATAGGTCATTTTGATTGCAGCTTTTTGTGTACCTCCCTTATGAGATAGCATTCCCTGAATCTCAGCATTTGAAAGAATATAATTTTACCAAAGATCACATATTCCAGATTCATTATCCTTCGACAGCCAGCTTAAAATTTAATTTCTTTGACTTATTGCAAATTTTTTTTTTCAAGTCTACGGGGGGGGGGGGGGGATGGAAACCAATTCCGTGAGTACCATCAGACTGTGTGACAGAAATGACAGAATCCACCCCAAGCACTGCTGAAAAAGGAGAGGAAGAAGAGGGAGAGGATGCAAGACATACCAGGCATAGGTGTAAAGTTGCAGAAACAGGACAACCACTTTGGAAGCGTGAAGCCCCTTGCACAAAACACCTTTTCACACTCCTGTCTTTGTTAGTCTTGTCTTTTAATGGGCATCTCAAAACTCTTCACCAAGTCTCCCAGACTGCTCTCATGAATCGGGGCCCCACATTCAATGTGCCATGAAGGGGATCCCCCACACCCCCTATTTATTTTATTTAAGGAGTCAGTAAAAGCATCCGCAGCCTCCAAACCTCCCCAGATCCCAGCCCCCACAGGCATTGTTTGTCTCGGGAAATGCGCTATTAATCATCTGTTGGATAGACTTAATTTCTCACCATTCTCCCCTCTTTATTTTCTGTTGCTATTGTTCCTTTCTGCTGCCGAAACGCTTCAGCCACCCAGTGAAAAGGCAGAAACAACATCAGGTTCTCAAGAAACCGAACAATCAATCAGTTCACCGGCTTCACAAAGCGAGTCAGCCGGGCAGCTGCCTGTTGTTTGAATATCACTCTCCCCCCAAGAGCTTGACCAGTGTACAGAAAAAGCAGTTATTCACAGGCAAAAGAGGTAGGTGAAGGACACAGAGGGGAATTTCTAAACGTTAGAGATGTTTACACTCGAGCAACTCTTCTGGTCTCCTTTTACAGCTGAGGAAAGGGCAATGAAAAGTAGGGTGCAACTGAGCTGAGGCATTTGAAATATCAACCCAGGACTAAACAAACCAGCCACGCTGGGAAGTGCCCATGTCTCTCCAGGCTTCCCTAAAAACAGCCTGAACAGTAGGGCACAGCATAAACCTCTAAAGTTAGGGAAAATGTCCTTCCCTCTCTGTAGACAGTGCCCTGATCAGATCCCAAAGGAAAGGGTTTTCCCACCTGGCACGTAAATCCTCCTGCCACAATCCCTGGTTGCTCCAAGCTTTGTAGGTCAGCGGGGTGTGACCAGCAGCAGGGAAGAGCACTGGGTTGGGGAGCATCTAGGAGTCAAACAACCCCCTTTACAGCAGATTTATAGGATTTATTGCCTGCCTACCTCCTGGTTGGCTGGGACAGGTCATGGTGCCAAAAAAATCAGTGCTGTAGTGGGTGGCAGTTCATTTCCACCTTTCCTTCTTCAACTTCATACTCATGACCCTTTCAGTTGTTGTTCTTCACTCCAGCCCTCTGCACTGCTGATGAGTTCCCCCACCCCCACGGCACTGACACACCCAGTCCTTGTGTGTCTTTTCCCCGTCCCCACCCCTCCAACCACCAAGACTCTTTACCCTCATTTCTTCCTTCTTTTTCTTCTTAAATCCTTCCAAATTTTCAACACCTGTTGAAACACTGCAGGTACAACACTGTGAGGCCTCCAAGCCCACCTGGGACCTGTTCCTATTACTGAGGCACCCTTCCCTTGGGAACACTCAGTGGGTAGGATTTCCCCATCCCCAGCTCCTGACCAAACTCTGCTCCTCACAAAGGGGCTTAGACCTTCTGGCTGATGGTGCTCATCCCATGTTGGGTTTCATGCAGGATATTTGCCATGGGGGATGTGCTGCCAGGGAACATGGACCAGAAAAATCACCTGGACTTCCCTATCTCCTACAAGGCAAGGCTGAGAGAGTTCGACTCTTCAGCCTGGAGAAGAGAAGGCTTTGGGGTGACCTAATTGCAGTTTTTCAGTTCCTGAAGGAGCCAACAGGAAAGATGGAGAGAGACTATTTACAAGGGCCTGGAGTGACAGGACAAGGGGGAATGGCTTCAAACTGCCAGAGGGCAGGGATAGATGGGATATTGGGGTGGGAAGGCCCTGGCGCAGGTTGCCCAGAGAAGCTGTGGCTGCCCCTGGATCCCTGGAAGTGTCCAAGGCCAGGTTGGCCGGGGCTTGGAGCAACCTGGGCTAGTGGAAGGTGTCCCTGCCCATGGCAGGGGGTGGAATGAGATGAAATATAAGGTCCCTTCCAAGCCAAACCGCTCTGTGATTCTGTGATGATTCTGATGCCTGAAATCCATGACACTGGAATGCTCAGTGCTGGGATACAGCCAGTTGGGTGTTTTGTCTCTCTCAATGACCTCAGTGTTCCTGCATGTTGTTTCTTGCTGCCGACTCCTCCCAGCCCTTGCAGCCCCATCCATGAATTTCATCACTGTTGGATCCAGCCCATTCTTGCCCTGTGACCTTGCCCTGTTTGGGCTGGCAGGCTGTTCCACGGTCAGGAAGACGGAGCAGCTCATCCCATCAGGAGCATGGCTCACCTGCCTCGGCATCCCAGCCTGCACACGCCAGAACTCGTGCTGTGATTTAATGCTCTCCCCCACACCTAACAGGCTCCATTAAATTGGAATATTTGTTTCCTTTGCTGGCTCCTACCACCCGACCAGGGCATGGAAACAGCAGCACACGACTGCAGAATTCAAGGGAAGCCAGTGTGAATTGTGAGCACGCAGCTCAGAATTTATCTTTTGTGAATGTTTGTGTATTAAAGTTACAGATATGCTTTTTCGTCCTATTTGCAGTAGCACTGCTCAAATATTTGTGGAGACTGAACACAGCCTAATTGAAATTCAGTTGAATTCAAATTAATATTCATGATTTTTTTTTTTTTTAATGCCTTCCACTCTTCACTCGGCTCTAAAGGGAAGCAGCTTCCTGCTGTGGAGGGGACAGCTGTGAGCTGGGAGGCTCTCGTGAGGGTGAAAAGTATGGCAATCCACTTGGAATTTCTTGAAGCAGCCACACGCTGGATGTCACATGTATTGACAGGCAGGTCTTGAGCTCAGTTGGTGCTTGTGCCTGTGGGTGCTGATTGCTGGAGCTTTGCAGCACCTCACTCTGCATCACTGTCACACCACCTGCTCCTTGTCCTTGGCACCCAGCTCTTGTCACACTCCTGCTGCCCCCGGTGCTGCCAATCTCTCCACCTCACAGCTTCCACCAGCCATTCATTCTCCCACTAACTCACCATCAGCACAGAGCACCTGGGACTTTTCCAGGAGGGATTTGTGGGTCTCTGGAAGTGGAGAGGGCTTTGGGTCTGTTTGGAGCTCCCCGAGACCTCAAACCCATCAATTGCTGTCACGCTCGTAGCTCCTGTGATTTCTATCAAAGGTGAACAGAATGTGATGAAACCCCACATCTCTCTAACACTTCATTTCCAGACGTTACCCACTTTTCCCTGTCTAGTCAGCCTGCTGCTCTTTGTCTGCCACTGAGGAAATCTTGCACAGGGAGATTAGAGATGCCTGGCACAGTAAAGCCTTCCTCCAGTCACCCAGGAAACATAAGACATTTTTCTTCTTCTCTGGAAAAATGTGGAAATTAAATTGGAAGCACTACATGGAAGCAGCTCTGCCCAGATAAACTCACAGGCTGTCAGGATGCAGATGTTCCTATGCACTGTTGCTGCTCTCAGGCTTTGCAGAGTATCCCAGGTAGTCTGAAAGTGCTTTTCATCAGGTATTTATGGTCCCCAGTAAAGCACTAAGACAGAAATATTACAAACTACATATTTAACAAGAAAAATACAGGAACGGTGAAAACACCTTGGGATACTGCAATGCTCTGGAAGATCTTAGGAAGGAATTCTTGGCTGTGAGGGTGGGGAGGCCCTGGCACAGGATGCCCAGAGAAGCTGTGGCTGCCCCTGGATCCCTGGAAGTGTCCAAGGCCAGGTTGGATGGGGCTTGGAGCAACCTGGGCTAGTGGAAGGTGTCCCTGCCCATGACAGGGGATGGGACTGGATGAGCTTTCAGGTCCCTTCCCACCCACACCACTCCATGATTACATGATCTTGGAATCATCGCGGATGATTTTTTCCAAAGATGGGCTTTTTTACCACTGACCCTGTATAAAGCCATAAATACAGTTTGTTTTCCACTTGATTTTTAACTTTTGATGTGCCTTGTAGCTGCAGCTCCTAAAGCAAAGGAAGGCAGGTACAGCAGGAAGCCAGTTTTGCTCCTCAGGAACAGGATCAGCAGCAGGCCCAAGGTCCTTCAGCACAGACACTTTATGACCCCCAAGTGCTGAATCCCTTCCCTGCCCTGGCAGAACAGCTCAGCCAAATTTATCACATCTCTAAATACCAGCATAGCTGAACACGAATTTTAAAAAGTCACCGAGGTGCTCCAGCCCCTCTCATGCCTCTCTGGCATTATCATCCCACAAATCACAGGTAGGGTGTCCCAAGCACCATGTTTGCATTTCCATACCTGAGTGTGCTCCTGGAGATCACTATGGTGCCCTCAGGCTGGAAAACTCAACATGAAAAGGCACAGCAGTGCAAAGGACAGCTGGGGGGAAGGGATGCTCAGGGTTTATCAAATATCCTTTTTTACAGTGCTGTGATTTTATTACAAGGTTTCATGTTTGAGTGCAGAGTTTCCACTCTGGTTGTGTCTCATGAAAGTCATTGTCTAAACTAGAGCAGGACACCACTAGCATCAGCTGAGGGGACCTCTAAGCCAGAAAACTCTCTGGCAGCAAAGGCTTCAGGGAAATGTGCAGGACCTCTAAAATAAGTTGTCTTATCACCAAATAAACTCTCTTCTAACTCCTCAAATGTCTGTAGCCCAGATTCAGGGTCAGGATAGTGGCAGCAGTGCTGTGGGGAACTGTCACAAGCTGGAAAGATTAGATGGTCCAGGGTAAAGAAATCATCTGGAATCTGGAATCTCTGGATGGATATCTGGGTATCTCTGTAGCCAGACACCTTTGGAGGAAACCTCCTATCGCTGGGAGGTAATCCAGGCTCATAATGAGCTCTAGGTGCCTCTCAGCCTGACCCCATCCCCCTTTTCTTAGTGACCCACCTCAGGGTGGAAGGAAATCTTGATTTCACAACATTGAAAGTTGTGAAATGGCACAGCAAACTGGCTTTTAGGAAGGAAACTTGAGGGGAATGGAACCCTACCCTGTTCTGTGCCATAATACATGTGCACAGAGGGTTGAGCACACAGCCTCAAATCTGAATAATCTTTCTGCCTCAATACATTTTCTATCTTTCCACTTTAGCTGCTCTGCCTTCTCCTCTGGGGAGATTCCTACAGGAGTGCCAGGCAGAAGGTGCAGCACCAAGACATCTCTTCCGCTGCTGCCACCTGATCACTGTCATCCTGAAGTCCTGCAAATGGTTCTTACAAGGGCACAGAGTGCCAGAACAACAGGGAATGGCTTTAAAATGAAGGAGGGTAGATTTAGACAAAATATTAGGAAGAATTCCTTCCCTGTGAGGGTGGGGAGGCCCAGGCACAGGCTGCCCAGAGAAGCTGTAACTGCCCCTGGATCCCTGGAAGTGTCCAAGGCCAGGTTGGACGGGGCTTGGAGCAATCTGGACTAGTGGAAGGTGTCCCTCCCACAGCAGGGGATAGGACTGGATGATCTTTAAGGTCCCTTCCAACACAAACCATTCTGTAATCCTATGATTCTATGAAATAGGATAAAAGGAGTTAGCAAGGAGCAATCCAAGGTGAGAGGGGTGCCCTGTGTCCATGGTACTCTCAGCATCCCGAGGATGGATCACAGCCAGAGGGAGCTTTACCCTCCTGCCTGCACTGTCCACATCTCCTGTGTCTCTGGTACCCACCCAAGGCTCACCAGGCAGCAGTTTCTGGATGTCTCAGTGTCCCTTTACACAGGCACAGCAATTTCTGCTGTCCTCAATCCCACGCTTGCTTTTCCAGAGGGATGAATGCTGTTGCAGCTCGCCCAGCAGCTCAGCCACTGTATTATTAGGTTCCTTCAAAGCCCCTGAATGTCCCATCTAGACCCAGTGACTTAATATTTTTTAAATTACTTATTTGCACCAGCGCGTCTTCATTTGATACCTTAATCCTTAATAGCAACTCACCTTTACTACCAGAAAAGAGCAAGTCAAGAGCAGATTTTTCCCAACATCCCCTGAGGTGAGAACTTATGAAATGAAAGCATTTCACTTCTCAGCTGTGTCCTCATCTTCCTTAATTGTTCTCTTTAACTCCTGGGGAGCCAGCAGACCTGTCTCATTCCTTTGCAGGTTTTCCTGTTCCTGCCAGACTTGAATTATCTATTGTTTGTTTTCATTGCTTCCAAGTCTTTCTATTTCTTGCCGGCTTCCTGTTTCCTCTCTTTCATGCTGTATTTTCTGCCCCCGTTTGTCGATCCCGTGAAGGTTGGATTTCCATTTTTTGAAGGCCCATTGTGTGGCCCAAACACCTTCCTGAACTCTGCTATTTACCTGCCTTCCTCCCGCTCTCCCTGCTCCGACCCACGTGGGCGGGTCAAGCCCCTTTGGTGCTGCCAGGTCCTGCTGCAGCATCTGCTGAAACCTCATTGATGGCAATTAAAGCTGAGCTCCTGGTTAAGCACCTTGAAGAAGGTCACTCCTTAAAGAGCATCCACACCAAATTTCAGCATTTTAATCCCCTCCCTTGTGACTCCTGCTGCCATGGGCCGGCGGCCGCGCTCTGTTGATATCTCTCTGTCTAAAGGTTGGCGTCACTGGGATAGGATTTGATCCTCTTCTTTCCCAAGGATAATGAATGTAATTACATTCTTAATAAGTGAATTAAATTACAGCCCAATTTCTCCCACAGTGAGAGTTCTCCCCGCGATGTGCTGAAAGTGGAGCCGAGCCGGGCACGCGTGGCTTCAGAATGAGGAAATCTCCTAAATTCCATTCCATGCATTATTGGGACTTTAAAAATTATGTCTTATTCATCTATTGATGACAGTGGCCTCTTGGGTGTAAATTGAAGCAATTATGAAGGATCATGCAAATTAATCAATTATTTTCAGATTATTACACTCAAGCAGTAGTCTTGCTCTTCAATTTAGTTAAACTTTGCCTCTGAGTCAATTTTCAAACCTCCAAATTAAGCTATTTATTAGCTAAGAAGATCTGGGAAAAGGAAAAAAAAGTTACACTCATGAATTGGATAGCAGAAAGGGTCATTTTAAAAAGGGTTTAGCAGAAAAACTGTGATATTTGAGGACATTCAGAAGTGCCAGTCCTGACCCCGGTGCAAGTGGGATGTTTGTGATCATGGAGTATAATCCCAGTCCATGCACAAACGTCGGTGCAACCACAATATTGAAGCCGCGGTGTTTTAACAGAGGGTTGAGGCAGCTGGGAGGTGAGCAACAGAGGGGACACAACGATCCAAGGAGACCATGGTGGGATATGTGGAGCCTCCTGCTCCTGCTTGTTTTGAGTGGATGCTTCAGGAACCAAACCCATTGTCAGCTCTGGGGTGTCCTTTGCTGGAGGCCTGTGGAGAAGGGAGCCCTGGGCAGAGGATGGGACCCCCTCAAAGCACTACAGATGCTCCTGCCCCACCTCCTCACTTCCCTTCTGTGGCTTTACTTGTCCATCCATAATGGATTAGCACGGCTCTCCGAGAGTAGCCCAATTAATGCAAATACCGATGACAGAGAAAAGGGAATAAAATGGGAATTAGGAGGCGAACTGAGGGGTTCCTCCCTGTGATCTCAGCTCCATGGATGCTGTGCAGGCAGAGCAGGAAGGGCTGCATCCCACCAGTGCCAGCTGGGGAAGCTGCCTGGGAGGCTCTGCCTGTGGCAGGGCAAAGCCCACTGCCATTCTCTGCCCACCATCCAAGCACAGGGGTTGCAGGGTGGCTGAAAGCTTTTGAGTTTTAATTTAAGTGATTCTAAACCAGCTTTGGCTTTATAGCTAATAAGACATTAGTATGCTAATTAAATTATCCATGGAGTGGTATAAAGAGGCCTTCCTGAAGTTTAATGGCTGTGTAAAAGGTAACTCTACTTGCGATGTAATTAATTCATGGAACAATAAATGTAAAATTAGATTCTTATTAATATCGGAGAGGCTTTTCCTGCATCAGGAATGAGGTGGGGGGACTGGTCATTTTTGCTTCCGATGTGGGAGAGAGGAAAAGGCAAGTCCTGACTGCACAGCATCCCTGCATCCACATCTTCTCCCTTCTGGCCACCAAGAGCCAGGCAAAGGTTTGCTCCCTGTGGAATGCTCCCACAGCTTCCTCCTTGCACCACACAGGACCAAAGGTGGCACCTACATCATGAGCTTTCCCATTCATGCCCTCCTGGGAATGCTCAGATGAGGGATTAGGAATTTTTTAAGAGCAGCAGGACAGGAGATCTTCCTCGGGAAAACCAATCCTGTCCTGGATTCATGAGACCAGGAAAAAAAACAGAAGCCCCTCTTGAGAAAGCAGGCACTCCAGCTTATCCCAAGGATCTTGAAGTCTTCCAAGCACAGAGAGGGATGCAAACTTGTGTTTCTTTTCTGGAAAGTGAGAGGCATGACCCCACAGCTCCACAAAACCTTTGAGGAGCTGCTGTGTCCATCAGCAGAGCAGCTGTCCCAGCACATGTGCTGCCATCTGCTCCCAAACGTGCTGGACAGGTCATCCCACCAGCTGCTCCACCACCTCTGTGCCCAGGAAGATTTCCTCCGCCTGCACACCGACCTGTCTCCTCACCCACCATCTGCAACAGTCCGAGGAGTGCCAGGACAGAGCTCTTAACCTGCTTGGATCAGAATAGCCAAAACCCACAGTGCCAACCATCCTGCCTCCAGAAGAGATGATGTGGGGATGCATTGCCTCTTTCAGGGATATTTTTTCACAGTCAGAGTAAGGGTGAGACAGGTCGGTGTGCAGGTGGAGAGGAGTGGTTGAGCTGCAGAACCTCATGAGATCTGACCTCAGTCTCCTCCTCTCCAGCTGAACAAGAGCCCTCAACCACTCCTTGAATGTCTCCTTCGGTCACAGGAGCATCCATGGGTTTGGTATGATCCAGACACTCCAGGAGAGAGTCAGCATCCCTGGAATGCCCTACTGAGAGCCAGGAGGTGAGTTACAGTGTCTCACCACAAAGAGCTGGTGAGTTTGTCCATCAAGGATGCAGGATGGGAAGCAAGGTGATGTCTTTCTGAAGATACAGCATCCTGCTGGTTGATGCTCCTACCCCAAAACTCTGCTGATGATGACCTGACAGGGCAGTGATGCAGGAGAGAGCTGAGCATGTTCCCAGACAGTCCCTTGCCATCAGGAGCTGTTGTGTTGCTGGGACCCCCAGCCCCCCCACGCTGGGCTCCTATAGGAAACACCTCGAGGGAACTGAGGGAATTCCAGCAAGACCAGCAATCTGCAGAGCTTTTGCTCAGCTTCCAGCCCACAGCCCCCCTGCTGAGCAGTCAAGGCTGGTCATTACCAATTAATTGCCTCTGTGGCTTTTTCATCCCACCAGCCTCATGACACAAAAGCTGGAAGTTCCCCCCAGAGGTGGCTGAGCCAGACACAGCTCACTGCTCCACAAAGGGGAAATCTCGTGCATTTCCAGCCCCTCTCCCCATTCCCTTATGCCTCTTGGCATGCTCAGGAGAGCCTGGCAGACAGTGTTGGCTGGAGAACGGGCAGAGCAAGGTTTGTCCTCTCACCAGGTCACTGTGACAGCCCCTTTTCACCCAGCCAGAGCGGTGTCCAAAGCAGCTGGTGGGGGACAAGGACAGCAGGACACCTTCCTGTGGCTGCAGCTCAGTGAAGCTCATGCAAGAGTCCTTTGAGTTGTACCCTGCAACCTGTTCCCAACTCAGCAAACTGAAAATCAAAACAGGACACAGGTGGCAGCCATCAGAAATGACCGATTTGAGGACATGGATCACACCAAGCTTTGCAGAGTCCTGCCAGCGATGGGGAGACAGCAGAATGAGTTTTCTTCTCGGTATGGTGCCTGTTCCTGTTCCACACCTGCTTCAGCAGCTCCCCATGATCCTCTGATCCCTGCTCCAAGCAGGATCATTTCTGGAGCTGATCCCCCTGGAGGTGGGTCTCAGTGCATTGGAAGGGGCTGCCCAGGGAGGTTTGGAGTCTCCACTCCTGGAGGTGTCCAAGGAAAGCCCAGCCATGGCACTCAGTGCTCTGGGCTGGGGGACAAGGTGGGGATCAGGCACAGGGTGGATTTGATGATCTTGGAGGTCTTTTCCAACCTCAGTGATCCTGTGATTGGCAGGGCAGCCCTTGGGGTAGTGTTGGCTCCAGGAATGAGGCTGTGCCCACAGTCCCTCATGGCTCCCAGCCCTGGGGAAGAAGAAATAACAAGAGACACACGAGTTCCTCAGTCATCATCAGAATCAGAGAGGTTTGCAGTTAAGGAGGTGACAGCCTGTTTTTTCTGCCCCTGAACTCAGCTGGATCTGAAGCTCACTCAGACTGCAAGAAAATCAACTGTATTGCAGGGCAGGGAGTGTGACAACGAGAAGCACATTTGGCTCCCAAGGCCCACAGTGCCATCAGCAACCTGGCAAAGGCCCAGGGCTTATCCAGGGAGGGCTGGAGCAGGTGGGCTTGCATAAATGTTTACAGAATATTTACCAGACAGGCCCTCAGTGGGAGGATATCTGCAGAGAGATCAGTGCCCAGCTTGCTTCAACCTGCCCCAGGAACTGCTCTGCAGGGATGCAAGGGATGTTGGTGTGGGATAAATTCCTGACCCAATACCTTTGTGGCCCCACAATGGCAGCAGCAGTTCTGAGCTGCCAGGGAATCTTTATTTTTTCTTTTCTCTTTTTTAATTTTCCTGTCCCTACTAATAAATTATCCTATTAGGACATAACCATATTTTCTGCTTTCAGAGCCTTTCTCTTTTCTCTCCACAGAAAGCCTATTCAGGCAGATTTAAAAAAAACTATTACAAATCCCTGGCAAAACTCGAGAGGAGAAGCAGCATTCATTTCCTTTCCATTTCTGCACACATAAAACACTTCCCAGCTCTGGTCCAGCCCCAGCTGACTCAGTGAGCTGGAGAAATGTGCATTCAGATGCAAGGCTGAGCAAGGAGTGCCAGGGGACTGAGGCAGCCTGGGGATGGCACTGGGGGGGACAGGGATGGCTTGTGGGTGACAGTCCCCGCCTTGCCGCAGGGAGGTGGGAGCAGGTGCTGTTCTCCTCTCCATGAGGTTTCTGTGCCCCTTGAAAGTGGTTTTCATGGTATTTCTTGGCTGGGCTGTACAGCCTTCCTGGAAGAAAAAGGGTGGGGAAGGAGACTGTTGTTGCTGTGCATCCCTTTGCCCTGTCAGCACCACTCTTGAGGATGCAGGAAGAGCAGGAGAAACACCTGCAGGGACTCTCCCTCCAGAGAGATGATCCTGCTCCCATCCTGAGCTGTCAGAGAGCAGCCTAATGGAAAGTCCCTCTCCCCATCCCATCAGCTGGGGCTCAGCCACAAATGGGGACAGGGGATGGGGACGAGGGATAACACCTCTGTGCTGCCCATGGATCTCCTTCCCAGAGCTGCCACCAACAGCAGTAGACCTGTTCCTTTAATTTTGGGTTTCTTTATGCCGTCCTGAATCTGTAGTCAGGCTCAAACTGGAGACAGGGCAACTGGAACTGGTATCTGCTCAGCACACCTTCCTGGGGTCTTCTTCACATGACTGAATTCACCTTCTCCAGAGGCACAAGGGACCTTTCATATAGTGGCGAGTGCTGGAATTCAGGGAGATGAAATCTATTGCATTTCCCTTCCATTTTTAAAGATAAATAAATAAAGCAGTTATCTTCCCCAAAAAGGAGACAGCAGGTTTATCTCACTTGATCTTCTGCTGGGAAAGTCACATTACATTTTATTCCATTTCATCACTTCGTTCAGGTCCCTTCCCTCCCTTTCTCTTACTGTTTCCTCTGTTACAAACCCCACATATCATTTTAGCCCAGCACAAAATAGGACTTTGGGGTTAAATTTTTTCTTCTTCCTTAACAGCAAAGCATTTGTTCTTCAGTCAGTTGACTCTAATTAGATTATATCAGATTTATTAAAAATATTTCCCTCCTCATCCATGCACCTGTGACCCTGTTCTCCCCTTTGCTTCTCCTCTGCAGCACCTCTGTGTCCCTGCACTGACTGCAGAGGGAAAGCTCAGACATCCTCAGGGCTTCCAGTCCTCTGGAAATAACTTTAAAAGCCACAGGGTCTCTTTTTCTGCTGCTTGTTGTGACTTTCCTGCCTGCTGGACCCAGGCAAGATGCTGCTCCCTCTCTCCAGGGCACAGGGGGGATGGTTGTCACCATGTTTCGTAACAGCCACAGTGAGCTGGACTCTGATTTGGAGGAGATTTTCCTCCTGGCTCCTGCAGGGAAATTAATTTCTCTTAAATGTGCTGATGTGTGGATAATTCGGGGGTGGACCAGCAGATCTGCAGTCAGCAGGCTGCTCTGGTCAGTGCCAGGGAGCAGAGTGTCATGCCAGACCACGTCGAACGCCTCCTGAAACGATGGAACTTTGGGCTTGGAAAGGCACCTGCTGCCATCAGTCCTTCAGGAACTCCTCTGGACACGGTCCATGGATGAAGAAGACCCTTGTGGACCCACCTGCCAGCAGAGAGCCACAACCAGAAGCCCAGAATTCCCATAGTGCTCAACTCCCCCCCCAGCAAGGAGCTGGTTTCTAACACCCCTCACGAACAACCAGCCCCTGCAGAAGTCCCCCAGCTCTGAGAGGTGGGCTTGAACATCACACTGACCCCACGTGGGATGAAGCCCTGGGGAGACTGGCCAAGTGGGAGTCAGCAACAGCTCTGCAGATATTCCTGCCAGAGCCAACCAGCTTTCCAAGGTCCTGTGGAAGCAGCAGCTGACTCCAGTCAGGAAACCAGCTCAGCAAAGCCCTCGACGCTGCCATTTTTGGACTCCTCCAAGTGCCTCTGTCTTTAAGGTTTCCACTCACCCAGCTGGTGAGTCTTCAGCATCCTCACATCTGGTAGATGCTCTTTGGAAGGTGACTCTCCCAGGGTCTCCCATGTTCCCAGTGAGCCACTTCACCTGAGGAAAAACCAGCACCTACAAACACCACCTTAAGAAAACTGGAGAAACAGAGGGTTTGGGAGTAATTTGAAGGAATAATTATAAATTATTCTCTGATTTTCCAGTCCCTTCACCACTCTGCTCAAAGTAAGCCCATCTGGGGGATGAAGAGTTACTAAATATCATGTCCCCGAGCTTGGCAGCACAAGGCATGCTGAGACACTGCTGCTTCTGTTTGCATTGGGGATGCCCTGATCTTCTGATCACAGCCATAACTCCCAGCTAGCCTGAGGAGAAATGTTTGCTATGTGATCTTCAGTTAAGAGCTGTTAATTGGCAGGTAACCCCCTGATTCCTGCTTCTGGGATACCCCAGCCCACAGACTCAGCAGGATGCACTGAAGGAGTAGACAGCTTCAGGGAGAACTGGAAGGCAGTGGGAGAAGACTGAACCCCCCAGAGGGTGATTCCTGTGGAGAATCTGCCCAGGAAATTGGTAGTGACATCATCCTTGGAAGTGTTCCAAAAACTGTGTGCATGTGGCACTTCAGGATGTGGTTAAGTGGGGAACACGGTGCTGTTGTACTTGATGATCTTGAAGGTCTTTTCCAAACTTAATTCCTGATAGGCTGAGAAGGGTCACACCAAAGGCAGAGGTATGTGGGAAGGGAGCACATCCCAGTGTGACCAGTTGAAGGGAGGGAGTACTGGTAGAGCAGGTTCAGCTCCAGCTCACCAAGAGCCATCTGAAATAAAAGAGCAGAAATCCAGCCCTTTTATTCAGCTGTGCTTATCCAGGTGAACCCCCAGTGCACACAGCAGTAGGTTGGGTGCTGCTTTGTGCTCCCTGAGCTTGAGAACTTGCTCAGTGTCCTGAAGTTGGTGCTGAAAGAACTCCCAAAAGCAGAAGGTGTGGAGGAAGAAGCTGGAAGCTGTGGTGGATAGACCTGATCTTGCCCCTGGACACCAGAACTAACATGGGAATCCCAATGTTTTGTTACTGAAAGGTGGAAATCCTGTATTTCTGTGCTTACTCTTAGCTACCTGTGAGAAGAATGGTGCATACGGTGGCATAAAGGATTGTCCCCGCTCCATAGGACTGTCCCAGCTGTGTAGCCTGAGTGCTGGGAACTGCTTCGTCAACAATAAAGTGTCCCTGCTTGACATGACAGAAAATGAAGGGAATTCCAAGAATAAGATAATATAGAACCTGTCAGGGAAAGAGCTGGTTTTGGTTTGGGGGCTTTTTTATTTCAGTAATTGGACAAAAGATGTTTGTTCTACTCCGAGACCTCATGGCACCAGTCAAAGCAGATGAAACCGGGTTTAATGTTCTCATTAAAGCACTGAGATATTTTTATTCACCTGAGAAAAATGTCTTTTCTAATAGATTTTGAGAGCCTGCATGGGGTGAAAAGTTCTGTGAATAAAGAGGCAGCTGAAAGGTTTCTCTTTAAGTTCGGGTGTGTTCCTGCCCCTCTCCAGGTCGCTTGGCACTGGAGGAAGGCAGGAAGCCAGCAGAGGGGGAAGCCCTGAAGCACAGAATTGTGAAGAGCACTCCAAAAGCAGTACAAACAGCAGCACAAATTTCTGGGTGGTGGCCACTGCGGATCTACAGCACTGTCACAGAGCCCATTTTAAGTTGTCACATGAAAATGCTTTGAATAGACAGGCTGCCTCTCCAGGAAAGATCAGCTTTGATCCTGTTGGGGAATCAAGCAACTCTTGCGAAGATGCAAATTGCTGAAATTCCAGCACCTGGTGTGTTCATGCGCAGGGAGCATATCAAGAAATCATAACATCTAAGAGCACTCCCAGCAGTGGGGAACCCGACCAAATTGTTACTGTGTTCTCCCTTACCCAGAATCAGCAAGATCTGAGGGGTTTGTTGAGCTCCCACCCCGGCTTCCAGCACAGGCACTGCAAGCCCACGGCAGCTCTGAGAGCTGCTTTGCAGTGGGTATCCCCAGACAACAACTTCCATACACCCCTCTTGCCCCTTCTGAGGGATCTCTAAACTGAAAGCTGCATTTCATTTGAATATCAAGGGAAAGGCTTCACTTTGTAAGAAGAGAGCCCCCAGTGTTGCAGTCTGGCAGCAGGGAAATGAAACAAAAAGGCTTTTCTGCTCAGCTCTCCCCTTGTCCTCAGAGGTGAGGCCTCCTGGTCTGCTCTGCTCACACCCAACACAGCCATTGGGTTCCTACCCCAAACCTTGAGGGAGCTGCTCCTCCTTCAGTCCCCAGGGGCTGCAGCTTTTGGGGGTGTCCCTGGGCATCCCCCTGCGCCCACCACAGAGGGGACCACCACCTCCTAGAGATGCAGGTTTCCTTCTGCCAGGTCCTCTTGGGAGATCCCAAAACACAAAAGTAGCCCGAGGCTGGTCAGGCCTGAGCAACTTCCCTAAAACACAGGGAGAAAGTGTAACTGGGAAATAAAGCCTGAAGGGACACTGGTACCAGCCAGAGGAGCAGCCAGGAAATAGTAGGGATGAAGTGTTTGGATCCTGTGGGGTGTCTCATATCTCATGTTCTCTTCTCAAGGGAATAAAAACCCTCCAGAAGAAGAAAACACCACTTCTCCGTTGACTGCCTCAGTACAGACATGAAGAGCGCACGGCGGCCCTTGATTGCCTCCTCTTTCAGGTAGGGATCAAATCTGCCTAAAAGGTCTAGGGACATCCCCTCACAGCTGGGCCACCCAAAACCCCCATACACATCTCATTGAAGGCCCTCTGGGGCTGCCTCCCAACAGGCTGCTTTGAGCCTTCCCAAAAGCCAGACCACTCAGGGAGGGTGGGATGCAAAGGTCAGACTCTCTCCTGCTCTGCTCTATGGGGGCAGAGAGTGGAAACCAACTGCTCTCCAGAATGGATGGATTGAAACACCTTTTTCTGGGAAGGTAACCCCATGACAGATTGACACCCCACCCCTGGACAGGGCTTGGAGCAACCTAGTCTAGTGGAAGGTGTCCCTGCCCATGGCAGGGGGTGGAACTTGTTGGGCTTTAATGTCCTTTCCAACCCAAACTGTTCAGTGACTCTAAGATCCTATTATTCTTGTGCTGTGGGTGTGAAGGGTGGTTGTCTTCTCCCGCCCTGCTCCAAGCTGACCAAACAGTTTCCACACTTCCACAGCCACCCTGGCCCTGATGCCAGCTCCTTTTCAGGGAGCAGCATGTTCCTGCTGGCTGGCATTAACACCCAAGCCTTCTGCAGGCACACAGGGACTGATTAGCTTTTGCCCTGCAGGAAACAAAGTGAAGCCACTGTGACCTCCCTCTGTTTCCCCAGGAATGGACTTGGCCCACGTTTTGTGAGCAGAGAGGGCAAACACACTGGGAAGCACTTGCTGCTGAACCCACACTAATGTTGTTTCACCTTGGAGCAAGGTCAACCTGTGTTGCCCCTGCAAAGAGAGAGGAAAGGCAAATCCACGGTGTTGAGCAAATCTCTTCATATAACAGGCTCATTTCTTCTCAAGAATTCATTTCAGAGGGATTCAGTGGCATTGACAGAGGTGGCACTGGTAATTTCACTGCTCATATTCAGGATGTAACACTTCATCCTTGGCTCTACAAGTGAGCTACCCTGTGAATTGCTCTGTGCTTTGAGTTGCAGAGCCTGAATAATTTTGGCTGTGGGACATGGGCTGTTCCCTAGAGCTCAGATAGTTTGGAGATTGGATCAGGGTACACCAGCACACTGGGAGCTTATAACTCCAATACTGGTTTCAGGCTGCAAAACCAAAATCCTCAGAAAGCTTCATTTGGGTGCTGGAGCTCCTGACATAAGCTCTGAGGAAAACTGAGACCTCCTCCAACACAGCACAGCAGGTCCAGAGTATGTCATTGAATTCCAGGTTGAAAAAACGGGAAAAGGAGACAAAATGGCACTTGTTGCTTTTGCTGACATGAGGAACTTCTTGGTGAAAGAAGGGGTCCTGGCTGAGGCAGGAGTCTGTCACACATGGGGTCCTGTCCTCAAACACACAGCTTGTCCCATGCTTGGCAGGGACACCCGGCACAGGGGTAAATAGGGTAGAGAAGGAAACCCCACTTAGACTTGGCTGGCAGGTCCCAGGGACCTCTATGAATAACTGGAGCTCCCAAAGGGTCTAGAGGTGGCTGCAGCCAGTTCCAAATCCTGCACAGCCAGCAGGGTCCTGGGGTAGAGAGGGACTCACCACCCTCATCACCTGTGCCGCCTGTGCAGATGTTTGGGTCCAACAGCACTCTGTGCACTGAAGGACCTCCTGAACGTGCTGCCATGGGGGCAACTGAGCTCTCCCAGCAGTGCTGGACAGAAACCAGACACGTGCAGGGCAGAGTCTCTGCGAGGCCACCCATCTGTCTGGTCCGTGCCTGCTACTTATGTCTTGACATGTCTTTACTGCTGTTAATCCCTTCCTAAATACTTTGCTTACATGGACTTGCAATCTTGTAAGCTCTCACTAAACACATCTGTCCACTCCTCTCTCTCTCTGGGTTTGCAGGGCTGATCCAGCATCTCTGTGCTGCATTCAGAGCCTGCAGTGCAGCCCCTGCATCCCACAGTGCCTGGGACAGGCTGTGGAAGATCTTCCCTGGGTAGGAATAGGAGATTGTTCCACCCATCATCCTACTCTGCTCGGGACAGCTCATGGCCTGCAGGTTTCTGTCATGAGAAGCCTCTGGGGATCCCATTTATTTCTGCAGCAAGGCTTGAACTACGATTGCTGTTAACTCCAGCCGCCCAAGGATTGGGTAATGGCAGGATAAAGTACATGGTGCAGCCTCGGGAGGGCAGCGGTTTCAGCAAGCATATTACTGCATGTTAAGCCCTTGCTATCCCTGCAGCTCCGTCCCAGGAGGGCTCCTGACAAACGGATTTCACAATTATAGGAGCAGGAGAGGGAGCTGAGGGCTCCTGGAACATAGGCTTGTGCTCTGCTCTAATGAGCTGACAGGAGCACACCGCTCTTCCTCAGCCACGGACCCCATGTGAGCAGCAAATCTGCTCCTCCGGTGCTGCACAGGATCCAGTGCCCTGGGTCTGTACATGCACAGTGCCCTGTCACACCTGGAGTGAGTATCTGTCCATTCCTGCTGTGATGGGACCACAAGGGAAAAAGGAGATGGGTCATCTCGTGCCACAGGCCAGGTCAGAACTGCTGAGCATCCCTGGCATTACCAGCTCCTTCACCATGAATGTGATCACAGAATCACACAATCCCAGAATATGCTGAGCTGGAAGGGATCCCCAAGGATCATCCAGACCAACCCCTGGCCCTGCACAGGCCCATCCCCAAGAGTCACCCCCTGTGCCCCAGAGGATCATCCAAACCCTCCTGGA
>JAWMRA010000028.1:1850241-1861548 GCA_035584735.1 Pseudotriccus pelzelni | reverse complement strand
AGCAGAGCTCAGTCCTGCCCCTCCTCTGCCCCTGCCCAGGCAGTTGGAACTGCACTGAGGTCTCCCCTCAGTCTCCTTCTCTCCAGCTGAACACACCAAGTGCCCTCAGTGTCCTCACACGGCTTCAAATCAAGGCCCTTCTCCATCCTCATGGCCTCTTTTGGACACTCTCTAAGTGTCCAAAAGGCATCATAACTTCCTTATATTGTGGTGCCCAAAATTGCCACAATATTCAAGCTGAGGCCACCCCAGGGCAGAGCAGAGTGGGACAATTACATCACATTCCCCTGCACCCACTACCTCTTTTTCCAGACACTTTGTCAGCACCAGGCTTCTGATCATCCCCCTGCATCCCACACTCCCTTTCTCCTCAGCTGATGGATTACCAGACCTTGCTCAGCAATGTAAGGCTTCACCCAGGGCCTCCCTTCTCCTCCTCCCTCAGGCCTGTAGTCCATGTTTTCTGGGTTTACTCTTCGTGCCCAAGCAGGACTTGGATCTCAAGAAACCTCTGCATCACTGGAGAGGGAGGTGCAGGTCAGCCTTGGGAGGAGGAAAGGCATAGAAGACCTTTATTGCATCCCTTAATGCACAGTGGCAATTTGCATTGAGGTGAAAGATGGGATAGAACAGCACTAGATCTTCCCTAATGCTTTCTTTTCCTTTGTGAGTACATGATCTTTGCTTAAACCTCAGGTCACTCAGCTCCTCTGTGAGACACCTCTGCTCCTTGTGCCTACACTGAGGCAAGAAAACAGGGTCCTGCTGCAGAGCAGCCACACCCATGTCTCTCTGCCTCCCCTGCCGTGGCAGCAGTACCTGGGTGCTCAGCACAGAACCCAAGGGTGCAGGGAGCCAGAGCAGTTGTCAGGGTCACCTCATGGTGGGCACTGATGAAACCGTGGTCTGCATCAAACCATGATGGCATGAGACCAGCCAGAGCTGAAGGAAGAGCCATGAAGACACAGAGTCACAGCAGAGCAATGCAGTCACGTCGAGGTGGGGAAGGACAGGGGGTTGAGTGCACAGCCCTGCTACCTGCTGGGGAGGCTCTGGTTCTGATCCCAGCTGGCCAGCAAGGAGGCAGTTCTGAAATAGATTATCACAATTTCCCAATTAGCACAAATGAGCTGCTGTGCCAGGCTACAAAGCAGCAAAGAAAGGGGTTGTCCAGTTCCAAAAGCTGGTGCTCAGCTGGGCAATGCAACCGCAGCACATCCTTCCCCTTAGCCTGGATGAAGAGCAGCAGATCACAGGTTTGTGAAGTTTTTCCTCAAGTACTGTCCTAAGAGGCAGCATCACTGGTGGCTGGACAGTCTGTACCTGGCAACAAATGCTGGGAACAGAGAAAACAACCCAGCAACGCACTGCCATGTCCTGCACTTCCACTGTGACCCTACAAGCACGGCTTACATTGACACTAATCCTCTGCAAAAGGTGACCCAGCAATAACCATGGGGCTGAGGAGCTCTGAGCAGCAAAGCACAGCTCTGGCAGACTGATGGAAGAACTATTAGAGGCACAAAGACCTGCTTGGTCACACTGGGAGCTGGAGGGAACGTTTTTGCCTCCCCTCTCGTGTTCCTGATGGTTTTGCTGCTTGTTCTGAGCTCTCGCAGTGGAGCCCATGTTCCAGCCAGCTCTCATTTTCTTCCCCTCTGTCCTGTCACTGGAAAGCAAATGCTGTCAGTTGAGGCGTGTGCATGGTTGGCATGTGCAAAGAGCCTCCCTGGTTCAGGCTGGGCATGCTGGGTCCTGCTCTCCACGCTGGCTGCACACCCAGCTCCCCAGCACTGTGATCCAGCCATTCTTCCCTCGGCAGGCTTCTCTCTCTCACACTGGGCTGGAGGCTCCAGTTCTCTCTTATCTGCCACAATTATCTTGGCAGACCTGATTCATCTCCACTGCCTGCAGTTCTAGTTCCTCTGGGAGCAGCATCAGGGATACCCGGTGACAAACAGCCTCCTTAAGGCAAAGTAGGATTTTGAACAAAAAAATAGAGTAGCACTTGGGGAAAAAAAATCATAAACCAAACAGCCACCCTTCCATGCCCTGAAACTGAAACCACTCTGCACATGCGCTGCTCCTTCCCAAGCCACTGCTGGAACTGGGCTCTGAGGCTCTGTGTCTACATGGGGAGGGTCCCCCTGGCAGCAAAGGTGTGGTGTGACGGGCCCAGGACCAGGGAAGGAGCCTGCTCTGCATGGAGGGGATGTGCACCCAGCACCAAGTATCCTCACCAGGCTGAGGAGAAACAGTAAGAGGGTGGCACCAGCTGATATTGAAATCACAGAGTCATAGTTTGGGGTGGAAGGGACATTGAAGCTCATCTCATTCTACCCTCTGCCATGGGCAGGGACACCTTCCACCAGCCCAGGTTGCTCCAAGCCCTGTCCAACCTGGCCTTGGACACTTCCAGGAGCAGCCACAGCTTCTCTGGGCAATAATGAAATGAGCAGCTGCATCTCCAAGTATGAATCCCAACCCAGTGCCCCTCCCTGGCAATGGCCAGGGGCAGTCACATGCAGCATCAATGGGTTTGGAGGGTAACTCTGTGCTTTTCCTACCCTGATGGAAGGCAAAACCTCCTTCTGATGAGTTACCAGGCTCCTACTTTGCTCAGTATGGAGAAAAACATGTGTGAATCCACCAGGCTCCTCCTCAGGAGCAGCCTGAGGGAAAACACACTGAATTCGATGGAATGCATTTACTTTGCAAAGCCTGAATTGGACCCCAGGGCTGGCACCATTTAATGCTCGAGAAACTCCATCCTTTGTGGGGTCAGTAGTTTCCATGGTTGAGTTTCACTCTGTGGTTCCTCTGAGTCCCTGTGCTACCTCCCGGATTTAGTACTAGAGAAGCTCTCTGGACCCAGCAGAAGGATAGTAATTGAATAACATGCAACATTACCCTCTTAGGTTTCATTCATTTTCACACTTACAGGATCTGTAAAATCTAAAATGAGGTATCACCTTCAAACTGTCATCCTGCCCAGCAACAACAAATTTCAACAAAAAGGTAGGATATTTCAAATCAAAACCTGTGAATTAACTCAAACAACCTCATTCAGGATTTTATTCACATTTCAGGGTACAGTAAATTAATGAGACATAAGCTTGCCATTTTCAATGGCTTGATATGGCAACATTTTTCATTTCGATCAGAAAGAACAGCACAATTAGATTCCTCAGCCTTGGCTGGAAAGGAAGCACATTATTTCCTGAGGGTGACGGTCTTACCAGCATTCACATCTTTGGGATCTTCTGCCAGGTGAACCCTTAAGCAGCTGGTGGAAGCTGCTGGCACTGGGGAAAGGATGTATTAATGTATTTTCCAAAGAATCCCCTCTGCCCTGGCAGGGAAAGAGGAACCACACCTGGCACAGTGATGTTATTCTTCCTTTCCCAGCTTGCTGAGGTTCCTCCTTGCAGGTGCATTCCAGGCCTGAGGAAGGTGGAGGAGCTGCTCCAGGAGGTCACACTTTTTAACCCTTTCTCTGCATTAACCACCAGATTACTCTCCAAAACTCTGGATGAGCCTGCTCTGGAACCAGGAAAATTTCTGGCATCCAAGACCAGTGGTGCAGCACCTTCAAGGGCCAAAATCAAGGCCAAGAAAACATTATTTTTAAAATTGTTTTCTTCAGCCCTCATATGAGGATCTGCCCTGACCCCCACTTTGATTCTCAAGTGGCACATGAGTCTGAATTCCAGCTCTTCTCCTGTCTAGATTTGGAGAGCAGCAGGACATTGGCTGCCTTGTCCCTGTTTTCTCCCCGTTTATTTGCTGTATGTGAGGTCCCCTGGACTTGTCAGAAACCCACTATAGGATAGTGGGAACATGGGGAGGAAGGTGGGTGTAAAATGAAGAGCAGGTGAGAACAGTTTCCCCAAGCAGGGAGGGAGGGCAGCAGCCAGAGCCGCAGATAAAAAACTTCCTACTCATTTCCTCTTTTTCACAGAAATGTCATCGTCTATCTTTGCTTGTAGTGCAACTGCATCTTGTAGGACACTTTCAAGCTGAATCCTTTGAACTTCGTTAATCTCAAGCAACATTTGCTCAAGAGAATTCAGATTTCTCTCAGGTCTGAGCTCAGCCAGTTTTGCAATGGTTTTGGCCATAAATGGTGTAGAGAGGAGCTTATGGAACTTGCAAGTCACAGGAAAATATCACAATTATCAAAAAATCCCTTCTCCAGTTCAAGACGTTTAGTGCCTGGCAGTTGGAGCTCACAAATTTAACAGGAAATAAAGCAGAGCTTTAGATTTAAGAAGCTGGGCTAAGCTAGTCTCAAGGCTTATGTTATGAAAGTCGGCAGAAAGAAGCTGCCTGTGTGAGTCCTGGCCTTGCACAGAGAGAGAGCAGGGACAAAAATTCACACAGAACACAGAACCAGGGGGTTCCTGAATAAAGATAAAACAAGTACAAAAATCCGACCTCTATGCAGCTGTGGGTCTGAGGCCAATGGCTCCTGCCATCCCATCCACGTCTGCGTGGCCAGGGAAGTCACCCGGCCCCAGGTGCTGAAGGGCAGTTTGGCATCACTGAGCGTGGGAGGCTCAGCCAGGACAGCCAGAGGGTTGGTTCCAAGACAAGGCTGAGAACAGGTGATTTGGGATCTGGGGGACAAATCTGACCCAAATCAAGACAAGCCACAGCAAGTGAGACTTGAAAAGATAGTGAGGAAAAAGCTGGGAGATGTGGAAGAACAAGATGAAATCACGGGACCTCGGCATCATCCCCCAGAGAAAGTGACGATGATTATATGGAAAAGGCAAATATTTAGACTAAACCTCTGCAGGACGCAGAGAAGAGACACAAAGGTTCTGGACAACACTGTAAATCTAAGAAATAAACATAGTAACCAGAAATACCAAGGGGAAGGCAATGAGTGAAGGGAGTAGAACATCCCCCCTTCCAACAGTCTGGAGGGTGACCCCCACTGCTAAAGACCATCACTGCTCTGGGGTTGGAAATACCAGTTTAGTGTACAGGCAGAAAAAAACCCAAACAACTGACATGCTGGGAAGGACCAAGTGAGGAACTGGGAAGAAAACACAGCAGTGCAATTCTGTCTTGCAGTCCCAGGAATGAACAATAGAGAACTGTCACTCTCAGAGAGAGATAAAGGGGACAGTGATGAGCAGGCAGAAGGGACCAGCACACATCTCATGCCTGGAGATATTCCACATGACCTCTGTTCTGCAGCATCCCATGCCCCACACCAGGTATGGGTGTGCTTTGGAGAAGCAGAGCAAATTCAGCATCTCAACCAGCACGGTACAACCTGGCATTAGGAGACACTACCTGGTGTGCTGGGTTTGTCCTTTCAGGGCTGCTCTGAGACAGAGAGGATTCAGCCAGACCTTGGCTGAGACCTTGGCTCATTTGCTGCAATTAGCTGAACAGGAGCATTTAGACCCAGAAGTGATTTTGGCAGAATTAACACCTGGGCTTGTTTCAGGCTAGAGAATAATCAAAGCTGTAAGGTTACAAGAGCTTGGTCCTGAAGTTTCCAGTCACAGAATCACAGAATATGCTGAGCTGGAAGGGACTCACAAGGATCATCCAGTCCAACCCCTGGCCCTGCACAGGCCCATCCCCAAGAGTCACCCCCTGTGCCCCAGAGCATCATCCAAACCCTCCTGGAGCTCTGGCAGCCTTGGGGCTGTGCCCACTGCCCTGGGGAGCCTGGTCAGTGCCAACCACCCTCTGAGGGAAGAACCTTTTGCTGAGATCCCACCTGAGCCTGCCCTGACACAGCTCCAGCCATTTCCTGGGGGCTGTCCCTGGTCACACAGAGCAGAGCTCAGTGTCTAACCTGCCTCCTCCCAATCTCAAAAAATCCTAAAAAAATATATTTTCACTTGACCACAGCTCCTGGATTCGAGTTCCTGGATCCTTGCATTGCAGTTTTGGGTCTGGTCAAGTGGCTGAATAATGTCTCAGGCACTGGGAGAGGGAAAGTTCTAGGATCAAAACAGACCATGGAAATCCACGAGCCTGCTCTTCTCATCCAAGCCTCTCTAACCAGCAGTCAGGCAGCAACAACCTCACCCTGTTTTTCACATTTACCCACAAAGGTACACAGGCAAACAGATTAGGAAGTCAAAAGTGGGCCATTTTACAGTCAAATTTGATTCAATCAAGCAAACAAATTAAAACTAATTCTTGGGTTAAATAGGTCAGACGTTATTTCTGCCTTGGATGGTGATCATCGGGAGCAGAGAGGCGCTGTGGGAATGGCCTCTCCAAGTTTCATTGCTCCAGCTGGATTTTCCATTTCCCCGTGCCTAAGTAATGCTCTAGAATGGTTTACAGGAGCAGCTCAGCAGCGCAGCTAAAGCTTTCTCAAAACATCAAAGAGCCAGAACAGTAAAACCCATCAAAATTTTACTAATCAAAACTACATGTAATTGTCAAGCGAAGGCAGATAACAGAACTCGGGCAGTCTCTGTGAACCCACAGCTTCACTCAGACTTAGCAATTAAGCATCAGCTGCTGCCGTCAGAGCAGTTTCCAGGCTGTGGGGTAAAAAGTCGCAGCTCTCCAGCACCAATTAGCAGCTAATGAGCATCAGCAATCCCCCTGGTGAAGGGAACTGGAGACAAAACTGGGACCAAAATACCACCCACGCTCTGTGCCAACACAAACTGGCCCCTCAACTGCAGGAAGAGGCTCCGGGTCCCTGCCCCGCTGCGTCCATGTGCTCAGGGAACCACCATGGCCAGGGAGCCCGTGGAGTTAAACCCGGCTGGAGGAGCAAAGGCTGGGTTTGAAGTGTTGCTTTTCCCAGGTCAGTCAGCTGCAAGAGGGAGGGAGGGAGCCAGCCTAGAATAATTTCAGCAGTGCTGCCATTACATGTGAAATCACAGCCTGAAAGGAAGTCAGTCAATTTAAACCCGTTCCTGAAGGGGAATAATTAAACACTCCAAAGATGTGGGAGAATTTTAAGCAGTCAGCAAGGATTTAAAGACAACATATCATTCCTACTCAGAATAATAATAATAATAAAAAAAAGATAAAATGTAGGCAGCCAAAGCAGACTTTGCTGACTGAAGGGAGATACATCAAGAGAAGCCTCAGTCAATCAAAACAGGCTCACCTTCCAGATGGAAGAGATTGAAATGTTGAAGAAAGGCCTATAGTTTCATGGTCCCACTCAACAATAGTGGTGTGTAACCTGGAACAGGAAATTCTAGGCATAACTCCAGAAGTGGGTGGAATGACCCTTAGGAAAGGAAAGGGACACAAAGCCCAAAGGTTTCCCAAGGAATTGTTCCATGGGTGATGCAGGTGTGTCTGGTGGCAGGTCATGTTGGCACAGGAAAACTCAAGACCTGTGTAGGGCCGTCCTGTGCAAGGACAGTCTGCAGCTGAGGCAAGAAGAGCTGCTAATGTGGAAGCAGGGTAAGAAGGTTTCCAAGCCTAAGAATACCCTTGAGATTCCTGGTTTTGGTGAACTACAAAGGGAATTTCAGATCCATCCTGGGCTCCCAGATGGGAAAAGCCACAAGGATGCAAACCACCAAACATCATCATTTATGAGTTGATCTGGATCAAGGGGAAATGATATCCCTAAGTGCATACTGGAGGCATCTCTAAAGTACCTCATGATTCAATATTTCATTATCACAGAATCTCAGAGTCATTTGGGTTGGAAGAGACCTCAAAGATCATCTCATTCCACCCCCTGCCACGGGTAGGGACACCTACCACTAACCCAGGTTGCTCCAAGCCCCGTCCAACCTGGCCTTGGACACTTCCAGGGATCCAAGGGCAGCCACAGCTTCTCTGGACAACCTGTGCCAAGGCCTCATCACCCTCACAAGGAAAAATTCTTTCCCAGTATCCCATCTAATCCTACTCTCTTTCATTAGCCATTTTCAGAGAACTGATCAGCCTGACTACATCATTACCCATATTGTGGAGCAGAGGAATGTTTGCAGGGAGAGGAGATGAGACAGAGGTCCCAAGTGAAAACAAGAATAAAACAGTCAGCAGCTCCAGCGTTCCAAAGGATTTCTGTGTGCAATATGGATTATAGAAAGGTGCCTCTTTGAGCATTATTCAGTGGCAAGAGTTCAATCTCACAGCTACTGTGAAGGATAGATCCAAAACTCCAAAGATATCTAAAAACTTATCTCAGCACAAGGCACTGTAACCTGTAAAGAAGAAATCACTGAAAACAAGAAAATCTGTACATTTATGGGATCAAAGCTCTGTGTAAGCTTTTTTTAAGGTAATTAATATATTTTGGCATCTGGTCACATCTGACACAGCAGACAAAATGCTGGACTCTGGGAGAACCAAAACTATTGTGTGGGGTGACCAGAAAGGCAACACACCATGCTCTGAGCTTTACACCCCAAACAGGTGTTGACCCAGATAGAAATGAGGAAATGGCTGGAAATATCAAAGGTTTTGTGCTCAGGGAACTTTTGCTCTTTTGAAATCTCTCAAAGCACCACAGAACTGTTAAAATTGGTGAATAAGTGAGAATTCGTGGAAAAGGCATGAAGGAAAGAAATTATGCAAATGTGCAGATCACTGCAGAAGATAGAAACAAAGATCTTGGGGGAGGATGGAAGGAAGTAGCATGAACTCTTAAGAAAGTCAATGACTTTTCCTTCAGAGGGGTAAAAGCGATCTATTAGAAGATCACACACACAAAAATAAACACATCAGACATTTCTTGTTGATGGGGGATGAACATCTCCCAAGAGCTAAAAAAAATATCTCCAGGCATCACCCATTTCAGAATGCCTTCAGAAAGAACATGAAGCTGAAATGGTAAAAAAAAAGCAGCAGGCAGTCTAAGGACATGGTCCAAGACACATCAGCATTTACTGATTCTTCAAGAACTCTGAAGTTTTCTGTCATATTGCAACATCTTGACCTCACTGATCTCCAGCTCACATTCAAAGGTAGTCAAATCAAAGGCAGTGACAGCCCTCAATGAGACTGTGACACGACTAATAGCAATTATTGGAATCACAGGGTTCAGTGATCCAGTCTACCCAGAAAGCTCAGTTCAGCTTAGCCCATGAAGCCATGAGGGAAGTAGTTACTCAGGAAAGGGCTGAAGAAATCCCTTCCCACCTTCCTCCCCTCCAGTGAGCAGCACGAGTTTTTCATTGAAAGGGAATCACTGCAAGGCTGCCCAGGGCCCTTCAGCTGCTCAGCAATGGCATCCCAGCCCTGCTGCTGCTCTTTGATGCTCCCTCACAGAACACCCAATCACTTGCAGCAGTCTGAGCATCACAAACAGCCTGGCAAGATCACCACTGGACAGTGGGGCAAACCTGGAGTGAGGGCTCTTCACACCAGCTGAAAAGCACTGCAGCTTTTAGTGCAGACCACTGATCTGACACAAACCCACTGTGCCAGGCCAAATCCCTTCAAGAGCTTTTGATGGCCTGCTGATGGGTTCCAGGCTGGCCTGGTCTCTTCTGCCTGTGGCATTCCATGCTGGACACGGATGCCATACAGCCACCATAAAATCCTGAACATGCTGGAAGGGCTGGGCTGTGTCTGCTGCTTCCAGCTGATATTTGCACACAGAGCTGTTGCAGCAATGCAGAGCTTTGGGCTGACGTGACAGAAGATAGTCAGGCACTACTTGTATTGGCTCAAAGCTAATGCAAGACGTAACCCTGGTGAGACCAGAACGTCTGGTGAACATGCATTAGAGAATTATGAAATAGCCTGGGTTGGAAGGGTCCTTAAAGGTCATCCAGTTCATTCTTCTGCCATGTGCAGGGACACCTTCCACTAGCCCAGGTTGCTCCAAGCCCCCTCCAACCTGGCCTTGGACACTTCCAGGAATCCAGGAGCAGCCACAGCTTCTCTGGGCAACCTGTGCCAGGGCCTCCCCTCCCTCACATGGAACGATTTCTTCCCAATATCCCATCTATCCCTGCCCTCTGGCAGTTTGAAGCCATTCCCCCTTGTTCTGGCACTCCAGGCCCTTGTCAATAGTCTCTCTCCATCTTTCCTGTCGGCTCCTTCAGGTCCTGCAAGGCCACACTCAGGGTCACCCCAAAGCTTCTCCTCTCCAGGCTGAACAATCCCAGCTCTCCCAGCCTTTCCTCCCAGCAGAGCTGCTCCAGCCCTCTGACCATCTTGGTGCCTCCTCTGGACTCTCTCCAGCAGCTCCATGTCCTTGCTGTGCTGTTCCCCAGGGCTGGAGGCAGCTCTGCAGGGGGGTCTCCCCTGAGGGGCAGAGGGGCAGAATCCCCCCTGTCCTGCTGCCCACGCTGGGGGATCAGCCCAGGGCACGGGGGGTCTGGGCTGGGTCATGTCCAGCCCCTCATCCACCAATCCCCACAGGACTCACCAGTGCCTTTGGGGACTGCCCCTCCCTTCAAGGGCCACATCTGACAGTCAAGTGCCTCATTTACAAAAGCACTGGAGCTCAAAATTTCTAAGCACTGTTGGCAGCGTCTATGGTTGCCATTACCATGAACTCTGGTCCAATTTTTTTCCTGTCTCCCACTCCAGAGCAATCCAAATGCTTGTGGAAGGGGGTTAATTTCTTAATTTAGGAATCATTAGTGAGAGAAATTGCACCGCACAGCTGTCTCAGGTCTTTACTAAAATGCCTCTACCAGCTGTGGATTTGTGATTCAAGTTGACCAGCTTTGTTCTCATATCTTTGACACCAATAGCAATAGTAATTTGGGGTCAATTAAATGTTTTCTTCTTTGTTTGTCACCATAAGTCTTTATAATATATCTGGCAGCATGAGTCCATCTGAATGGGAGGCCACAACATCCATAATGGAAGTGAACTTGAAAATCACAAACAAGGGTATAAATACCAAAAGGCCTCCCTTTCCCATCTGAATTCCTCATCTCGCCAGTGGTGTGTTTGCTCACCCAGCTAAGGCCCTCAGAGCAGCATTAGGTGCAAGGTTTGACTTCACATAATGATTTCAAATACAGTTTTTAATTGCTTCTTTATGTCCCTGAGAAGTCAGCTCTGTCAGCACAAAACTCAGGAGCTGTAATTACCCAGCAGAAGCAAACGGTGCTGCTGCCTGTGCCGACGTGCTTGTCCTTGCTCCACCAAACGGGCACAGGCAGAAGGAGCAGGGACTGCAGAGGGACCCAGACAAGTCAGAGGGCTGGGAATCACCAGCCATGGGAGGTTCAACAAGGGGAAGGGCCGGATCCTGCCCCTGGGATGGGGCAACCCTGGATGGATGGATGGACTGGGAATGAGAGGTTGGAAAGCAGAGCTGGGAAAGGGCCTGGGGGTCCTGGTGGGTGCCAGTTGGCCCTGAGTCAGCAGTGCCCTGGCAGC
>JAWMRA010000028.1:1830689-1850104 GCA_035584735.1 Pseudotriccus pelzelni | reverse complement strand
GCACAGGGGGTGACTCTTGGGGATGGGCCTGTGCAGGGCCAGGGGTTGGACTGGATGATCCTTGTGAGTCCCTTCCAACTCAGCCTATTCTGTGAATCTGTGCAAAGGCAAAAGCCTGGACTTGGGTTTCTCCTCGAAAGCAGCACTCGTGAGTGTAATTCCTCAGGAGCTTTTACTGTGCTTGTTAGCAGGAGCTAATACCCATGTTAATGCTATTGTTCCTGTGCCCTAGAGCCAGCATGGCTATGGCAGCAGACACTGCAGTCACTCCTTCATTTGGTTGTGGAGACATGTCTGCTGTTTCACTTAATAACCTCAGACTTGGCCTTAATTCAACACAGCCAGGTTGATCAAGCTTTTGACGCCGTCTCCCCTCAGCATTCTCATTTGGAAGCTAAGGAAGTACTGGCTGGATGAAAGGGCTATTAGATGGCTTGAAAATTGGCTGGGCCGCTTGGCTCAAAGCGTGGTAATCAATGGCTCAACATCTGGTTGGCAGCCAGTAATAAGCAGAGTGCCTCGGGGGTCAATACTGGGGCTGATATTGTTCAATATCTTCATCAGCTACCTGGCTGATGAGCCAGGGAGCACCCTCAGCAAATTTGTGGGTACTACGAAATGAGAGAGGATGACTGACACAGCAAACAGGAGAGCTCCAGTCCAGGGGGACCTTGAGAAACCCAAGCATGAGGCCAACAGAAATTCCACCAAGTTTAACAAGAAGTGCAAAGTTATGTGGATTGTCATCATGCTTGGCACCAGGCCAGGCTGGGACTGAGGGGCTGCCAGGGCAAATGAGCCTGCAGCACACTCCTGCTGAATAATGCAAAGCTCATCCTGCCTGTGGTGAACAGGGCCAGGAGGCTGCAAGGAGTCACCACCCCCTCACTCGGTGCTGGGGGAGGCCACACCTCATGCCACGACCACTTTTGGGTCCCCAAGTTCAAGAGTCACCTGGGAAAAGCAGAGATGAGCCAACAGAGGCCATTAAGATGATTGGGGTCAGTGGCTTGTGAATTACAATCCATATGCTTTTCTTTCCCACGTCCTTTCCTTTCCATAAGGAAAGGCTGAAAGACACAGGCCTGGGCATGAGTAGGCTCAGGGGTGGTCTAACTGTGTCCTTCACACACCTGAAGGACAGGCAGGAAGATGGAGACACTTTCCAGAGGTGTCAGGTGATACTGGACATTGCAGCCTGGAGGCACATGCTGGACCTTGGACAATCCACAGCCCCAGGAAGGTGCTGGGCTCAGAGGAGTGGTGGGTACTCCCTCCAGAGGCTTCCAAGACTTGGCTGGACAACACCCTGACCTGATCTGTCAGGAGCAGTGGTCCTGCTCCAAGCAGTCAGAGATTCCTTCTCACCAAGCCCTCCACAACTACTCAGTTAAAGTCTAAATTTCAGAGTTTTTACATAAAGGTGGAACATTGTTGTGTGAACACCTGAGAACATGTGAGTACCCTCTTGCAGTGCACCATGCTCACACATCATCTTAGCTTTCAAAAGTACAGTCAGCTTTCTGCTCATAAGCCTCACCTAAGTGTCCTCTACCAGCCTTTCTGCCAGAAATTGGGATAGTAATATGCTGTAATCACATAATTCCTGTCAGTAAAAGTAAACAAGAATGGCTGAGTGATTTCCAAACAACACACTAATGGCCAAAGTAGGGGAAAAAAATTCTCCTGTTTCACTTCTCCTCGAATTTTTCTTCAGCCAGTCTTTTGCTGCTCATATTTATTCTAGGTTTTCTGCTCATTTTTAGGTTTATTTACCCGGAGCTAATGAATAACACTGTGAACATATGCTATAAACCACCATTAAGATGAAATTTGGAGAAAAGAAAATTACTTTGGTGTGAGAGCTGAGAGGATGTAAAACTATTAAATGCCCAGCATAGATATTTGAAGGCTTCTTAGGAGAGGTCTCTTGAGATTTCTTGGTAAGTAAAAGGAGGTGTTCTGTAGGAATTCTCTCTGCAAAGTCATACTAATTTTTCCAACAGTCTGATGCAGATGCTGCTCAGAAAAAAAAGAGTCAACTATGGACTTTTTCCACATTGAAGTCTTTGAATCTCATTTTTCTTGATTATCACAGCTGTTAAAGGGAGCAGGGTAAGCAGTACCAGCAGATGATACCTTCTCCACTGATTTTAATGGGGGCTTTGACCATCTTTCAGCAAACTCGTGCATGCAAAGACACAGATGTGGAAAACATTTGGGAAGAATTTCATACCACACAAGCACAAAACTTGCTGAAAACTTGGGTTTTCAGAGGAGCTGTGAATGACTCTTTGTCAGAACGAAAGACACCAAGGAGGCTTTTCCAAAGCACATCTGTCCAATGTTATTCAATTTTTCATTAGTGACCTGGCTGCTGCCCTGTAGAGGATGCTCATTAAATTGGCTGGTTTAGCCTGGAAGGAGCTACAAACATCTTGAAGGTTGAGATTAGCCCCCAAAATAAGTCTGAGAAGCATGATTTTTTTATGAAAATGTCCAACAGGATAAGTGAAATATTCTCCTTTGCGCTTGCTTAGATTATCCTCACCCTTCAGCAAAGGCTGAATAATGGAAGTGCAGGCAGGAGCTGAAGTCCATTTCAAGCAAACATCTGTTGACTTCCAACAGACCTTGAGAACCTGGTGGCCATAAAGGAAAAAGGAACGTGCAGGAGACAGGCAGGGAAAGCTAATCAGCTGCAACCAGCTCCTGAGCCTGCCAGCTCTGGAGGCAGCCAGGGAATATGTTCTAATCCAGGCCCAGGCATCTGAAAGAATACAAAACACCATGGAAATGAGGGACTGGGAACACCAAGAGCAGCTGGAGCTGCACATTAACTCCGGGAGCAGAGGTGAGGCTGCCACCAACCCTTTGGAAAACACCATGAGGAAGCAGTCAAGCGCCAGCAGCACATGTCAGAGGAGGTGAAGGTGGAGTGCTTGCCCTCCAAACTCAATCATCCTGGCAGGAACAGCTTCTGGAGGACACCTGGAGGCCTCTGGGCACAGATCAGGCTTTTGGACATGTAACATTTTGATAAAAGACTTGAAGGGAGTCCCCAGACACAAGTCCTTTGCCTCCCTTCACAAGTGCAGCACGTTTGAGCACACAAAAACCTCTCCTGACAAACCAGAGGCATTTGCTGTTTTTAGGTGGTGAGGTCTGAGCTGACCTCAGAACCAGGTGGGGATAAGCAATGAAATCTCTGAGGCTCTGAAAGGACAAGCTGCACTTGCCTGTTGAATTCAGAATGTATTTTGGTATGATCTCAACTATTGATCAGTTTCTTCAGCCTAATATTGCTGCTTGTGATCCTGGAGCCACATCAGCCATGGAACAACGAGCACCTTTTAAACAGGGCTGCATCTTCTGGCACTGGAACTGAAGTACAGGAGCTGGGAGAGGGGAGAGTCCCAAAAACTGGCACGTGATTCAGGTTTTCTTGGGATTCCAGGTGGCAAAGTACAGGAAGTTAAATGTGTTTGACAGCTACAGAGAAGCTAAATGGAAGAATATCTTTTCGGAGAAGCCAGCGGTTACGCCACAGTTTAGAGGAAATGCCAGACTTAACTCCTTGGGTTTAAAGGAGATATCAGACCAGTTTTGCTTACTGCCAGCCGAAGCCGATGGTCAGTCACTTCACAAGGGTGGTTTTTGCCATGCTGCTGGTAAAAATAAAAGATAAAGTAACTCAGTCCAGTGAAAGCATCTGACAGCACCCTCAGGGGGATCAGCAGCCCTGAGCTTCAGTCTGTGTGAAGTCCAGTGACTGACCTTCAGAAAGTCAGGGACAGCACCACAGAGCAGAGAGGCTTTCAGGAGCCTCCACCGCAGCCCCTCCACTTGCTGGGGCTGCTGAGGTAACAGGATTTGAACTTGCCCCTTCCCAAGTCACTGTTCCACCACACAAAACATGTATTTGTCCCCGTGAATTCTCTCCTTCCCTGCATCCAATAGATACTCATGTTCCCAGCCCACTTCCCACTGCCTGGGGCACTTGCACTTGTCTGCCTCAGTGCCCCAGTGTTTACAACCCTTCCCTAGACAGCTCAGCTGATTTTTGCCTTTCAGAGCACGTTCTCAGGCCACCTCTGGCTCTGTTTATTGCAGTGAGAGTCAAGTCCAAGGATAGAACAAGTGACTGTGAAACCTTCTGTGTTTACAAAGATGCCAGAGCTTTCAAACAGCAAACCCAATTTCAGACATCTCTGCAGTCTCATTTGCTTTATGTCCAGCTATGATGACTATAGTACCAGCTGTTTGTGTTTCAAAGTTTATTTCTGCCAGCATTGTTTCCTTGTCTTTTTCCTCAAGCAATACCATAAAAAGCTCTAGTTTCATTTTCTCCCTTTCATCCTTGCATTAGCTCTATAAACAGACTCCTTGCTTCCTACTCAAGTAAACTCTTTGTCTAGAAACCTCAGCTGTCTGGGACCAGCATTTTGTTTTCTCTGGTCACAGTTGCTGCTTTGTTTGTTCATTAAAGACACTCTGCTCTCTGCTGTGATCCCACATCACTTTCTTCTTCACCAGCAGGGTCCTAAACTTAATGACCGGGGAGTTTTCTCTCAGGGCTAAACAGCAGAGTCATGAAAAGCATCCAGCTCAAGAGGTGCTTGTACCTGGAGAGGCATTTAGGAGTGCAGGGCTGGCTGTTCAGGCAGCTCTGAATGGCCAAATGATAAATAATTTCTTGGTTTACTCTCAGTGATGGGGAACTCAGTTTTCCCTCAGAGCTGCTGTCCCAGCTTGCACGTCTTACACCACTCCTCTGCTTTGCCTCAAAACATCTTGTGCTCCTCTTGAACTAGAGAATGGTTTGGGTTGGAAGGGACCTGAAAGACTATCAAGGCCAACCTCCCTGCCATGGACAGGGACACCTTCCACTAGCCCAGGTTGCTCCAACCCAGCCTTAGACACTTCCAGGGATCCAGGGGCAGCCACAGCTTCTCTGGCCAACCTGTGCCAGGGCCTGTCCACCCTCACAGGGAAGAATTTCTTCTCAATATCCCATCTAAACCTAATCTCTGCCAGTTTGAATCCATCACCCCTTGTTCTGTCACTCCAGTTGCTGAGGAACTGTATGTTCAGTGTTCTTTAGCCTCTTGGCATCTAAGCTCCAGGGACACCATCAGGTCTTTGTTAGAGGCAAAGAGCATTGGCAGCAGGAAGAGGGGCAGAGGCACCCCCCAGAGGTTCACTGCCAGTCTGCAGCTCCTCAGCTCAGCTTTCAGGGACCCCAGGCGTCCCCTCACCCCATGCAAATACCTCCCTTCTGGTCTATAAGCTCTGTGAACCCAGTTTCCCCCTGCTCACATCTGAAAGCTTGTCTGACCTACCACAGCTCTCCATTAGGGACATGTAGTGCCATCCCATGGAGACACAGCAGCCTCCTTTCCAAGTCCTCCTCCACAAACCCCCATAGTCACCTCTGGTGTGCAGCACCGCTTCCAGAAGGGCCCTTCCCTTCCATATGTAATCCTTCATCAGCAAGTGGTGCTCCCTCATCCCTATATCTTCTACTGCCTGGACCTAACTGTAGGTAAAACCCACCTTGGCAGCTTCCCTTGGTGCAGAGGAGCAACCACTGGCCTTTCCTGGGTTGGGCACAGAGCTGGGAGCAAGGGGCCCGTTAATGTGGACTGAAGACCACGACACCATCAGTGCTCAGACCCTGCACTGGGCAGTGCCACCTTCCACTTCACCCAGTTTATGTGGCACATGTGCCCACCGCGGGCTCCTCCTGTGATCACATCTCAGTTCTAGAACCAACTAGTTCAAAACACCCTAAAGTCCTCAAAAACACTATCACCATCACTGTGTCCTCTCTTTACCGTGTCACTGGCTCCCACCAAGTCACCCCAGTGAAGGACATCAGATGTAGATGCTGCCCTAACAAATGTGATGTACCTCTCGTGCTGTGAAAGCCAGCCAGGTCTCACCAAGCAGTGCCCAGTGCCCCCCAGGGAGCCATGGGTACCACTCACCCCCCAGCTGGTCCATATAATACACTGCTGCTCTTTAGACAGTGTAGGAAAAAATATCTCCACCAGGTCTCCCTGCTGTGGAACCTCAAGGCTCTCTTCAGGCTGATGTGCTGTGTCTCATTTCCATCAGCCTCATCCCCAGCCAAATTCCCATTGCTATGCAAGCAACACCTTAAATCTCCTGATAATCCTGAAAGGAAGATCAACATCTGCTGGGTCATTATTGAGGCTTGTAAACAGTCCACCTGGAACAAGAACAGCCAGACCCTCCCTGCCACTTCAAACACCTCCAGAGACTGGTTTTAAAACCTACACCAGAGCCTAGTTATCATCCCAGCCTCTGCTACAGAAAGACTCACTGCAAGTCTCCTTTCAGAAGTCCTATCCCTTGGGTCTTGCCTCAGACTTGGCACCTCAGAATGGCTCCTACAGTCCCTGGAGAGCACTGTTGTCACCCACAGTGCAGACACTGTTCTCTCACCCTCAGTGCACTTTCTCTTCAGCACCTGGGTGTCACTCACAGCTGCCTTTGCCTAAGCATGAGCGGTTCTGTGCAGAACTAGCATTTAGGCTGAAGTTTGACTACATCAGAAGCTCTGTTAAACCCTTTAGAACTTAGTTACTAACTAACTTGAGTTTAGGGTGCAATGTTGCCACAGCTCCATTTCATCTTCCTGCCCTGACATGAAACCATCGGACTAATGAATTCCAGACAGCTCTGGGAGATGTCCTGCTCATCCCTGCCTGGCTCTCACCCTTTGAAACACTTAGATGCCAAGCAGGCTCTGAACAACTCATTAGCATGACCCTAGTAAAGAAACACTACCCTGGGAATTGCAGCCCAAATTAATATTACAGGGATGGAACTGCAGGAGCTGAAATGCCCTTGGCATCCCATTTTCCAAAGCCAGGTTAGAGATCAGGCCTTTGTGCTCCTGAGGTCAATCCAGTCTAACACACCAGTGTCCTTCAAGTTCAAATAGCTACAAGTTCATCCTTTCTGATACTCCCAGCAGCATTCCTGCAAAAAGGTTCCACAGCCTCCAGAAAGGCCAAAAAGCCTCATCACCCATTAATTTGCCTTGTACTGCACTCCCAGACCAATTTTTTCCTTCAAACACTTCCATACAGCACCTCCAGCCCACTGCAAGGCACCTCCTCCCTCTGCCAAAGGGCTGCACATCGTTTCCTACAGTGGCCTTGTGGAAGGGACCTCTCTGTGTTCTTCCTCATCCCCAGCACTCCCTGCTCACAACCTCCCCCCTTCCAACTGCTGGCCCAATGTGTTTGGCACCCCACTGTCTGTCCAAGGGTCCAAGATCAGTAACTCTCTCCTAGAGGGGCTGGGCTCCTCCCTGTCCCCCTGATTCCCACTCACTCCAGGTCCAGCATCCACTGGCTTTCCCAGTTATCCTCTACCTTCTCCCCTTCCAGCCTCTGAAATAGTGCCCACTTCCACAACCACCCATCCCCCAACCCTTTAGTGGTGCCTTTGCCTGTTTTGGTGGCTTCCTGTCAGCAGCACCACCCATGCGTTGAGGTGAGACACCAACTTGCTTAGTTCTTAAGATTCCCTCCCTCTCCCTGCATCAAGAGGTGCTCCCTTTCTATCTCCCACCTTGTTTTGCTGCAGCATCTTCCCAGCCCAATGGGAAAAGCATTTCAAGGTTCAAGGAGCTTCTTTCTGGGGCCCTGTGAGCCCACCAGCTGCACTTCCTTCCTCCAGAGCCTTCAAGAAACTCCAGGTAACAAAAAACTCCAGTGTCTCTCTTACCCCTGCAAGACTTTCAGCCCCATCCCTCTGTTTGCAGGTTCTTCCTCACCCCCCATTCCATCCAGATAAGGAGACCCTACTGACCTACTGCCTTCTCCTACCCAAGGAGAGTGGGAAATCACAGAAACAGAGAAATAGAAATCCCATTGCCTCCTGAAACAACCTGGGATGCTTTGGGAGATAGCACAATTAGATGGAGGCTCAGGGAGATGAGTGAAGAGCCACGAGAGTCAGACACCCCAAATCACTCCCAGGGGATGGTGAGGTGGATATCTGGGGAGAAATACAGAGCAACACAAGCTGAGATGTGGGACCTGTGGGCTGGCACTGGAAGGTCTTCAAGGAGCTCAGACATCCTGGGGACTCTGTGAACCAACTGCAGGAGCAAAGCTGCTCTGGATCCCACCTGCTCCAGGCTCAGGGCAGGAGACTTCTCCCAGCCAACAACCTCTGTCATAACAACACCTTCCCAAAACACCAGCGCCCATCATTCCATCGGCTTTTGTAGAGCCCTAACAGCTGCTCCTTCATAGGGCCTGGGTATAATAAGCCTCCCTTTCCCACCCAGTTTTCCTCTCTCTTTCCAGCAGATATCCATCACGGTTCACCACGATACGGTCGCCCTGTCACCTGTGACTGGTTTCCTACACTGCCCCAAGCCCCCCCAGGAGTGGGGAAGCAGCAGGAAAGGCTCCCACCTAGCTTGCAAAACAAGTGGGAGTTGGTGGCTGTTCTCCTTCTCCTCATCTCTGGATATGTGCTACTGGAATTTTAAACAGATTATATAAGTGGCTCTCATTTAATCCAACTGAACTATCCTCTTTTTAATCGCATATGAGATCAAAGCAGCTGCCTGGGAGATGAGGAGGGAGCAGCAGAGGCTCTCCCCTGTGCATCTGGCCTGCAGTGGGTGAGGAGGGGACAGGCTGAGGGGAACACATGCCAGGGAAGCACACTTTAACAGTTGCTTTTTTAAAACACTCAATATGGGAAATTACAGGTGCTACTGTCACTTCCTATATATTCCTTGTGGCCCTTCCTTTGTGCCTCTGCACCTCAGAGATGCAGAAGGACACAAATGTGGGGGCATGGAGAGTTCATGGGAAGTGTTCCTCAAAGAGAGCATCTCCCTTCTCTCTCCCTCTCTGCGATTTATATAGTTTACTTTTTCCCTTCCTTCTCCTGAAGTCTGACATTTAAAAATGTGTAATTGTGTTTATCCCTGGCAAGCTGTGAATGGCTCCCTGGGCTGCCCATGCTTCCTGCACCGCTGTATAAATTACACTGACAACCCCTTATTACAAAGGGAAAAATAAGTTAATGGAAAAGCAAAGCAGAAATAGATGCATAAAAATCCCAAAGTGCCCGAGTCAGCAGAATTGCCCCCACGTGACAGTCATTGCCAGTATTTAATTAAACAGAGATCGATCGTGTGGCTGAGTGTGAGCTGGAGGGTGTGCACGTGCAGGGGGGGAATTGGCACATTTAGGTTGTATTTATTTTTTTGAGAGCAAGGAGTTATTGATATTTCACCGAAATCTACCCTAGCAGGGCTCAGCGAGGGAGGGGCAGGTTCCCCATCCCTCTCTTCAGCCCTGGCAGTCTCACCTGGCTGGCAGGGAGCTGAAATGCCTGGCTGTCCCTCGGGAAGGGCGCTGGGTGCTGCAGAAATGCCAAGGCTGTGTTTGCTCCATGCTCTGCCAACTGCAGAGGCTTGAAATTCGTGTGCCCCAGGGCGTGAGCAGCAAATCTGCACGGCAGAACTGAGAGAGAGAAACCACTGGCAACCCGGGTGCTTTGGGAAATGGCACGTTTAGGTGGAGATGAGTGAAGAGCCACGAGGGGCAGGCACCCCGAGCTGCTCCCAGGGGATGGTGACATGGATATGTGGGGGCAAATGCTGAGCAACACAAGCTGAGATGTGGGACCTGCAGGCTGGGGTTGGAGAGGCTTCAGGGAGCTCAGACATCCTGGGGGTGCTGGGAACAAAGGGGAGCTGCGGGAGGAAAGCTGCTCTGAGCTCCAGGGGTACCTGCAACCCATCCCTGCTGATTGCTCCATGGAGTGTTCCAGCCAGATCAGAGCTGGGAAGCTCTGAAGGGACCCTAAAACCCTGCAGGATGGCTGTGAGGGGACAGGGTTGGAGGCAGGACAAAGCTGTCCAGCTCTGCCTAAGATTCCTAATTCAGACTGTAAGGAAATATTGGGATCTCAAAAGCTCCTGGTTATGGGATTGGAAATTGCCTGTTACTCGTGGCTGATTTGGGTCTCCCCTGAGGACCAGAGGACTGTGAAAGGCCCTGTGTCCCTCTGTTTCTCCAGTAGTCACCCAGACCATGACCTTTGGGACAAAATGCCAGCCACCAGGCAATACCTGATCAGGCTTCTGGTGGGAATCCAAAATAGATCCAGCAAAATGACCAGGCAGAGTTGGAAGTACTCGGTTGGAAATGTTCACCTCTGCCAACAGGAGCTGGAAATGTTTCCTCCTGGGAGCCTTGCCCAGGAACTACAGCTGCTGAGTCCCCTCCTCTGATCCAACCCTCACACGGGCAGTGGTCCTTGGCCTTTGGGCTTTGGCCAAAATGTTTTCTGAGACACAAAGCGAAGATGTTCAGATTCGAGTGTGGGCTCCACAAGCCAGATCAGTTTAAACTCAACCATCTTGGGAGCAGAGCAAAGGAGTTTAACAGCTGCTGGAAATTACACACAGCTCCTTTCATTTCCACACATTTTTCTTGCCTAATTGGAGCGAGGCGAGTGGTCGGGAAGGAGCTGGGAGAGGCTGGGGAGCTGGACACGAACGTTCCATGACTCATTCCTGAGGGAGGGAGGGCGGGAGAGCAGGATTGCTCCCCGGGGTACCTGTTGCACCAGTCTGCTCTTGCTGGGTCTAGAAGAAGAAACCCCTTATCTCATGGCACCCACACATGTCATTTGGATCACATGGGATCAGAAGTCCTGGTGTTTCTTCTCCCAACTCTTTCTCTGGCCGTGTTCTCATGCTGATTTTCAATTCCTCCCCCTCTACCGCAGGTTTGATGCTGTAAATGTTACCCAAGAACTCAATGTCAAGGAAATAAAAACCCCAAACAAAACAAGAGGAATAGCTTCTATTTCTGCTCTGTTTTAAGATCGGTCTCACGGCCATGACATCTTCCAGATAATGACTGAAAATCCCTTTTCCCTGCAGTCTGGACACCAATCAATACTCCACGAGCCATTTCCAGTGCTAGGCTCACTTGTTAAAGACCAAACATTCTCTTTCCTCAAGAAGTGGGTGGCACAATGAGTCACAGAAGGCTCAGCAGGATGCTGCTTCTACCTGCTGCAATGCTGAAGACAGGCTGGAAATCAGAAATCACCCAGAAAAGCCATTTTCTCAGCCTGAGGCAGAATCTCAGCGCTAGACTGGAAAGGCTTAAGGGGAGGTTTTGGAGGTCCTGGCGTTGTAGCAGCAGCAGGGACAGGATCACAAATGATGGGGAACTCATCCTGATCTCCAGGGATTTCAAAATGTGCTTGGGGCACGTGTCCATCACACATGGCTGCTCCTGCCCCTGTTTGCTCCACACAGATGCACATTGTGGACATAGATAAGAGGGGTTCTAACATCATCCATCCATCCATCCATCCATCCATCTGCCAGCCCTGCAGGAATCCTGGCTCCTTCCTCACCCCCACACTTGGATAAAGAGATAACAACCTTTCAGGAGGAGGCACCAAGCTGGGGCAGGAGCGTAATTCTACTATCAGGGGTGGTGGGTTCATCAGCTGCTGTAGGGGCTTTTTCAGGCCCCAGCCCTGGCAGATGGTGTCACAGCTGGATCTGGATGTGGCAGGGAGCCAGTAAAACACCTGCCTTCCTGCTGTGATCAGGCCAACCTTCTCCTCAGCAAGGAAGACCCCACAGGAGCTACTCAGACTGCCAAAATGCCTTTCTTTTAAAGTTGCTTTGCTTAATTACTCTGGGACATGTTTAAAAATATGATGTGCCATGAGCCTTTGAAGTTCAGAGAGACTTTAGCAGGTGCAGTAATCCCCTTATTCTAATCCTGATGGCCGAGATACGTTGGCTGCCCTTTCTCATGGTCTAGGGGGACTGAGGTGGTTTCAAAGCCAGAGTCTTTGCCTGTTTTCCTCGGATGAGAGTTTCAGAATCCCCCTGATCTTGGGTGGACCAAGCACCTTTGGTGTTTATGTGCAGCTTTGGTTGTTTGTTTACAGCTGTACTTTATTTATATCTCCCTAAAAATCTTACGTGAGCACTCAGATTGTGCCCTTTGTTCTTTCAGCTCTGCTGGATTTTGCTGAAGGAGGAGAAAGACTCAATCCATCCCTGGAAGCCGCTGGGGTAGCACATCTGGGGGCAGGTTGGGGGCTGCAGCCTGGAGAATGCAGGGGCACGAGGACCTTGTTGCTCCATGAATGGCCAGGAGAGCACTCCAAAAGCTGGGAGTTGCTGCCATCCTTCAGTCAGAGTGAGTAGGGAAGGAATTAATTTCTCTCACACAACCGCCAAGAGTGATCACCCAAAGCAGGGGCTGCACGGGGAACTAATTAAGGACACAGAGGAGCTACAGGGCTGGTGCTTTGTCTGAGAGGTCTGGGGGTTTCTCTGGGGCTGAGGAGGCACAACAGAAATAAATCAGAAAGCCAAGGGTGGCCAAAGCAACACTTTGCAGCCTTATGTTCACAGAAAGCAAAGACTGAGGGGTTTGGGCAGCGTGTTTGGGAAAGAGGCTCTGAAGTCTTGGTGGCGTCTCCATCCTGCTGAAGCTCCAGAAAAATGTTACTCCCAGCCGAGCTTTTGTGTGGAAGATGAATTCCACTAGAAATACCTGACTCTTTTGCAAGTTCCCTCCACACTGGAAATAGCTGCCAAAAGTCGAGGCTGAATATTAGCTAACAGCTTCCATCAAATTCCATAACTGCCTGATGGTGAATAAGCTGAGAAATAAAGTCGATTGTGGAGCAACGAATGATATATTTACTGCAATAGAGGTGCCGGAGCTTTCACAGCTTACAAAATGTCTTCTCTTGGCTTTTTTTCTTCCCCCCAAATTAAATTTCTTTGAAATCAATGTATTCCCATGGAAATTCTTTATTACAACAAAATGCCATTTAAATGCCATTTTCTGGTGGAAATGCTCTGTTGGTATATTATTGACACGGTTCAATTACTGCACTCGCAGTTGCAATGTGCCAGACAAACAGCACCCAGGGCAAGTTCCTCCCTTCCTCCACACAGTTCCTGTGTCGCCATATATTGAGCTGCAGGAGTCCAGGCTGGCAGGAATCATCTGTCATGTCCTGGCACATCTTGGGTGCAGAAATCCCTCTATAGGGAGTCTCCAGGCTCCTGAACCCTCTTGTGTTGGTTCATCCAGGATCATTCTCCTGAGAATGTCACCTCCTCTCCCAGGACCAGCTGTGGCCACCTTGGACCCCATGAGAGAGACGAGGGCTCAGTCCAGTCCTACTTAAGGAGAGGTTCCCAAACCTGTTCAGTTCCTTCTCCAAGCATGGGAATTATTCATCTGACTCCCTTCTCATGCTCCTCTGGCAATGGATTTGCATCTTCTGCCTTTCCATTGCAGCCATGAGATTTCTCATGCACTGGGGATCCCAGTGAAGTTGTCACTAGACTGGTTTATACCCAGACTGTCTGATTTTGTCCCAAAATACCCTGGATCTGTGGGAATTACAGCACTTGTGCATGCCAGGCTGTTCAATGCTCTGCAGCTTCAAGCTTAAGGCAGCAGCTCCTTGTGTCCTTTAACCTGGTAAACCTGGATAAATGCAACACCTTCTCTGAAGGGCATCACACTAGCTCCAGTTCCAGCAGGAACCCACCACCTGAAGGATCCTGCTGTAGCTGTGCAGACAGAAAAGTCTCCAGTAAGGTCACTGTCTCCTTAGTATGGAAGCTGTTGCACTCATGGCTAGGAAGAACAGGAGCAGTGAGAGAGCAGAAGGTGCCTGTTCCCCAGGACAAGTGGACTGGCATTAATCCAAAAAAAAAGTAAATTTAGATTAGATATGAGGAAGAAATTCTTATGTGAGGCCCTGGCACAGGGTACCCACAGAAGTTGTGGCTGCCCCTGGATCCCTGGAAGTGTCCAAGGCCAGATTGGATGGGGCTTGGAGCAACCTGGGCTAGTGGAAGGTGTCCCTGCCCATGGCAGGGGATGGGATTGGATGTTCTTTAAGGTCCCTTCCAACCCAAACCATTCTGTGATTCTATGATATACCTGATGGGCAGATTGTCTTTCAGAGGGACATCAAATTGGAGAAATGATGGGAGCCCTGTGGAGGTCAGTGAAGCTTCTCACTGTTGCCCAGTGACAGGACAAGAGGCAACAGGCACAGACTGAAATACAAGAAATTTTGTCTGAGTCTAAGAAGATTTTACTGTGAGGGTAATTGAACACTTGGAGTTCATAGGGTGTCCCAAGAGGTTGTGATGTTCCCATCCTTGGAGATATTTAAACCCCATCTGAATTTGGCCCTGGACAACCTGACCTGGGTGACCTAGCTTGTGCAAGGGTTGGATTAGGTGATCTCCAGAGGTGTCCTCCAACCTCAGCTCTTCTGGGATTCGGGGATTCTGAGTGACAGCCCCTTGGGCACAGCCTGGCCCCAGCAGGATGCCACCTGGGCTGCCCTTGCTGGTAGCTGCCCTTTTGGCTCCCCAGACACCCATAGCAGAAAAGCTTTTCCCAGACACCCTGAGCTTGAGCAAATATCTTGGTACCACCTCAGTACTCCAGGTACAGAATGGGAGGAAATCTGTAGGGATTGGGTTTCAGGCGAAATCCAGTGTGAGAACATGGATTGTTGCCCTGGGGTGTCAGCTGGGGTAGGATAGGGCTGACCTTGCCCTCCCACCTGACCAGGACCCCCGGGGGCAGCAGAGGGGAATGCTCAGGGGTGCTCCTTCCCCGGGTGTACTCCTTGTTTTGTTGTGGAGGCATCCAGGGAAGTGGAATAACATCTCTCCACTCAGATCATTAAAGCAGAGCACCCTATTCCCTTCCCAAATTAAACTGCTGTACACTTTAGCAGCCAGTTTAATCTCCTGCAATGCTCCCAAGAGTCTGCATGGCCCACCCTGTCCTTCCCCATCAGTGAAAGCTCCCCAGGAATCAGGGCTGGGGTGTTTATTCCCTGCAGCATTTATCCTGGAAATGCAATCCCTTTTCTCCTGCAGAGTGCTGCCAAGGCCAAGCTGCCCTGGGTCCTCGGGTGCCACCAGCCCTGTGAGGTGCCAGCCCTGGGCTTTGGCTGCTGTTCTTCCCTCCTGTAGAAACCTGCCCAACCTCCTCTGCAGCCCCCCGGACCCAAACCCAGCCCTGCAGCCTCCTCTGGAGCCAGGAGATGCAGAGGGATTCATTTTACCCACCTCAATAATTTGCCTGAAATGGTCAAAACTAGTTTTTCTCTCCATTTCCCGTATTTCCCCTGATTCTTTGCTGCAGCACCTCTTTTTCTTGACCACTGCTCCTGTTGGAGAAAAAGGGGCTGGAAGTTTGTCCTCACAAGTAAACTGAGCAACCTGTAGACCTGAGGCAAATTGCAAGCAGCTCTTTAGCTATGTAGATACACTCATCTTCATTCTTTCCCCCTCATGTTTGGCAGTTAATAACAGCCCAGTGGTACAGAGAAAAATATCACACCAAGCAATCAGCAGCACACAGCGAGGGTCCTGGGGCTGGGGAAGTTCTGCTGAAAGGAAAAGGGAACAAAACAGCCACTTTGGGCCCCAGAAATGCAGCTTTCACTGCCTGGCAGCCAAGCAAGTCTTAGCAAACACTTTATTCAATTCATTTAGCCCCTTCTCTCCTTATGAAAAATTTGCAGTCTTCTTTTTGATCCACACGTGTTTGTTGATGAACCAGCTCTGTTAATCACTCGTGTCAAATCACTTCATCCTATGTGTTCTCAGCCCAGGGTTTGCTCTGTTGCCTCAAGAATTGGGAATTCAGCTCTGCAGGCTGCGGGTGACTTACAGCTCCCTCTGTACATCCCTGGGCAGAAAAATGGGCTCAAGCCATTACTTGAGGGACAGGAATGAAAAGGAGTCAAAGGAAAAGATTACAGTGGGGAATGACTGATTTTTATTTAACACATTAACCAATATACTTTTTCAAATATAGGCTCAAACCTACTTAAGGCAAAGTTCAAGTTAATATTGATATTTGAAGGAAGAAGCACTTTCATATTAATCACCTAGCTATTAAATGTCTGTTATGAGACAAAGCTTATGGGCTACGTCTCCAGACACATTTTCAAATGGTTCAGGATAACTTTGATCCTTCTTAATGATGGAGAGCAATTATATAATGAGTTCAGAAACACTTTTAATGCACAACTTGCACGGGGTTGCTTTTTTGTCGCTTTTTTAAAATGTTGTCAGATAATATCTCAATAAGATTTCTGGGAAGCAAAAAATGACCATCACTTTGCATTTTTGCTCTGCAGTCTCAGGTTTGCAGCACACCAGAGGCTGAAGGTGAAATAATGACAAGAAGTGCTGCAGTGGTGCAAAACCCTGAGGGTTCTCCCTCAGCCAGGGGTGCAGGGAGTTGTCCATCATGAGTGGGAAGAATCTGGGGAGGTTATCCTGCACAGGACCTCAGCTCATGGATTGCCATGGCAACTGCATCCCATGTTGGCAGGGATGGGGAGAAAACCCACCTCATGCCAAATCCAGCATAGGCTGAGGATCCAGTGGGGCCTGGCAGCACGGATGGGGACAAATGGTGACCCAATAGCCCCAGAACTCGAGGCAGGGAGTTGAATTTCCTCCCAGAGGAGTCTGGAGGGGACCATGAATTTCTGGGTGTCAGAACCTGTTAGAATGGTGAAGGGTTGTGTTGGAGTCAGAGGTGAACAAGGGCAAAACTGCCCATGGGGAAGCCGCTATCTGTGTATTCAGAGAATCCCAGAGTGGCTTGGGTTGGAAAGGACCTTAAAGTTCATCTCATTCCACCCCCTGCCATGGGCAGGGACACCTACCACTAACCCAGGTTGCTCCAAGCCCCATCCAACCTGACCTTGGACATTCCAGGGATCCAGGGGCAGCCACAGCTCCCACAGAGATGCCCAAATTCTGCATTTACACATGTTGGGTGTGTTTCTGCCTTTACAGCTGCAGAGGTGAACCTTCCCAGTTCAGGAAACTCACCTGGGAGAATCCAGCACACAGAGCAGGTCCTCAGTGCCAACTGGGGTTCAGGAGATGGGAAAGAGGGATGTGAAATGAAGGGTTGGAGGAGGTAGGAAGGATGCAGAGCGACCTGTGTTGGCAGCACGGCTGAGGACAAAGGTTCAACAAAGTCTGTACCTTCTCTGAGCAAATCCCAGATGTGCTGGCATTGAAACCTCCTGCAGGTCCATCAGGATCCAGTTGGTCACTAAATATGCAGCAAGGAGTGTCCAGGGTGAAACATCTACAGAAAAACTCAGGCACCTGGAAAAACTTTTCACCAGGATCGTTGGGACTTAGTGGGGACTCTCATTCAACCCAATCCTCCTCCCCAGCAAGAGCACAAGAACAGCCAGTCTCAGAGCACTCCTCTGAGCCTGATTTGGGTAGACCTGGCTCATCTGAGGAGGTTAAATCATAGAAGAGACACAAAACAGGCTGGAAGTACTTGGGGAAGCTACACCATCTAATCTTTCCCTCACTGCCCACCCAGGCCTCCAGGACCACGTCTGGCTCAGCAAGAGAGCACTGAGGCCGTGGCAGCCCTTGGTGAGGTGGGATGTGTGGTTGGATGCCTGGTAAGCAGTTCTGTAGAGCTGATCACATGAAGCCCTTCTGTGTCTGTTCTGTTGAGCTCTTCCAAATTTTTCCCCTTTGAAAACTGGAGTGTTTCATTTTGCTCAGTTTTGGCATCTATTAGTCTCAGTTTCCCTTGACTTGCTGGATGGCTCATTAGAGAGCAGATAATGAGCTTTCTCTGCCCACTGCAGGTAGGGGTTGGTGCAAAATTGCTGAGAAATATTTTGGTTTTCCAATTATTTCTCGAGGATTTGTCTTAAATTGGTGTTAACAGAACAGATAAAGAATTGAAATACAAATAAAATCTTCTCCTTAAGCAGGGTTTTTCCAACCAGGTGTCAGACACACCCCACTGCCCCTCCAAGGGCTGAAAATGGTCCAGAGGTGTCCAGATCCTGCTGAGAAACACCACAACTCATGCGTGGAATCTCCCCCCCTAAAAATCCAGTAGATGCAGCCAGGTCTGCTAAAAAGACCAGAATTAAAACCACAGGAGCCCGAATTGCACCCACACTGAGGCACCTGAAAGAGCAATTTTGGTTTGCAAGGTGCTCCCAATGTTCCTGTGCAGCCTCTGCCACTGCTCACGGCACAAAAGCTGCTCATTTCAACTGGCCAAATTAGCAGAGTGAAGGGAAAATTATGGTTATTACACACTATTTTTAAACCTGAAATGCAACCTTTTATTGAGATAACAAATAATTTTTATATATATATATATTATGGGCACTTTCAAGTGTAGCAGTTTGAATAGTGACATCCTGACATGAAAAATCAAAATATAAGAGTGACTCTGAGGGCCTCCATGCACCTCACAGTGCAATTAATTTAAAACCAGGTCTAAATAATGTGGACCTGACTCAGCTGCCTCTCTCAGGACTGTGTGATAGCACAGCTGGGCTGCTGAGCCGGGAGCTCCATGCTTAAATTCCATACGCAGGAGAAATAGATGGGTAGAAAAAATCCAACGTGGCATTTGTCAGAGGGGGCCACTCACCTCACCTGCTGTAACAGCAAACAAGGCCCCTGCCAGGTGCAGATTTGCAAGCCCCAGTTTCCGTGTTTCTAAAAAAAAAGGGGGGTCTGGGAATGCATTTTAAGCAATTTTGGGTTACAGCTGCTTTGTTTTGATATCTTGGTCGCTTCTCTTTTGTAGGAAGGACACATGAATGCAGAATTAACAAACTCACCCACTGCCTTTGGCAAAACAGGGGGATTTGCAGGGCTCTGGTATTTATGAAAATGTTGCACCCACTACAGAGTCCAGAGCTGCCTAAAAGGAAGGGAAGTAACATCTAGCCTATGCAATCCAGACGGGCATTGCAGAGGCACAAAGGTACTTTTGCCCATGGAATTTCAGTTCCTGGAGCTGCCCAGGCTGTGTGTTCCATGCCCATACCTCAGATAGCTGGTTGTGGAGCTTAAAGCCCTTCAAGTCCAGTGTGCTGAAGGGATGATCCTTCCTGAGTGGGAATTGTATGGGAAGTTCTCTGATGGATATCACCTACCTCATCAAGTGGTGAATTAGCATCGCAGCCTGAACTTCTCATCTGGCTTTTTAAGAGGGGAGAAACCCAACCACTGAGGAATCCTCATGTCATCAGTCTCTAAAAGCAGCCTCAGCAGGTAATGGGAAGCAATAGTTGTCACCTAAACAAAAGAGATTTCTTGGATCCTGCTGCTCCTCATCCTACTTGAAGATCTAAGCTTGGAGAAAAAACTAGTGACAGGACAAGAGGAAACAGCCTCAAGCTGTGCCAGGGAGCGTTAGGTTGGGCATCAGAAGGAATTTCTCCATGGAAAGGGTGGTCAGGCCCTGGCAGGGGCTGCCCAGGGAGGTTTGGAGTCCCCAGCCCTGGAG
>JAWMRA010000028.1:1775194-1807591 GCA_035584735.1 Pseudotriccus pelzelni | reverse complement strand
ATGATCCTCTGGGGCACAGGGGGTGACTCTTGGGGATGGGCCTGTGCAGGGCCAGGGGTTGGACTGGATGATCCTTGGGGGTCACTTCCAGCTCAGCACATTCTGTGAGTCTGCCAATACAGTTATCAGGAAACTGCAAAGCCATGAAGGTGGGAAGGACTGAGCTGCTGTGCTTGGTGACATCCATGTGGTCCATGTCACATGGAGAGAGCCTGTCCCAGAGTGGGAATCTTCACAGACCCTGGTCAGGCATTATGTCCAGCTTGGGTTGAATTTCTGACTTTCTCCAGGGGATGATGAAGAACATGGGAGCCCCTGTCAGATGCCTTCAACCTGCCTGAGCTCCAGGAGCTTCCCAGCAGCTGGATCTAGCTGAGGTTTCTCAAGGCAGCACTAAAGCTGAAGGGAAAGCTGAGGGCTTTTCCCTCCAGGGGAATATTTCTTGAAGTCTAAAGTGCTGATTCCATCCTCACAGCCAGCTGCAAGGTGGGGCAAGTGCTTGTGCTCCTCAGCAGGAATATCTGCTCTGGTGACACCAAGCGAAGGGACAAGTGTTGTCCCACTCAAGACAGGGTTGTGGGTGCTCACCCCACATCCAGGGTCTGGCATTAGGGCAGCAGCAGAGAGAAAAGCCAGAGTGAAACCACACAAGTGCAGAGCGCGGCTGAGCCGTGGGGCAGAAGGGAAAAGCACCACACAAGAAATTGATTCCATTAAAAAGTAATCTCGAATTTAATAAAAGTTATGATTTGATTATAGCCAGAGAACCGCGGGGCAGGGGAGGGAGAGCGGGGAGAGCTGGGGGAGGCAGCGGGGAGGGGGAGAGCAGCTCTCAGGGCTGCCTGAGCCTCCAGAACCGCTCTGCCAGCACCCCTGGGCACACAGCCTGCCTGGCCTGGCCCTGGTACCTCTTCTCCTGCCTCCATCCCCCTCTGCTCCCGCCTCCATTCCCCTGCTCCCTGTGCTGAGCTCCTCTGTCCCCGCTGCAGGACTCGGGCATGGCAGGGCAATGCAGCTGGGGAGCTCATCCAAATAAAGGCAGCATTTATGGAATCGATGCCTCAACGTGCCTGGATGGATGCAGAGAAGCCCTTAATCATCCCAGAAAACACTGTTGCTTTCCTGAAGGCTGTTGGCACAGCTTCTCTGAGCAAATCCACTGCTCTGCTCCAACCTGGCCTCTCCAGCGAGGCAGCAGCCTCCCCCTACATATGAGTTCTATCTTCCCCTAAAAATGAGACCCACCTCCCCATAAAAATGGGTCCCACTTTCTCCTAAAGATGAGTCCTACTCACCCCTAAATATGAATTCTACCTTTCCCTAAAGATGAGTCCCACCTCTCACTAAAGATGAGTCTCACTTCACCCTAAACATGAATTCAACCTTTCCCTAAATATGAGTTCTACTTCACCCTAAAGATGAATCCCACTTGACCCTAAACAAGAGTTCTGTCTCCCCTTAAAGATGAGCCCCACCTGCCCCTACAGGTGAGTTCTGTCTTCCCCTAAAGATGAGTCCCACCTTCCCTCCGTGTGTCAGGGCTGCTAGAGGGGCAGGCAGGCTCAGTGGACACCAGAAGGATCTGCCCACACCAGGACCAGCAGATGCTGAGATACACCAGGGGGCTGTTGGTGGAGCCCAAGTGCCAGGAAGGAACTGGAAAGGAGCTGGAAAGGCTCATCATTTCAGTGGCCTCAGCTATGACACATCTGCAGCCTTTAAAATTTGTCCTTGCCCTTAAAGCCTGTTGGATCCAGCAGCATCCCCTTCCCATATCTCCAGTGGGGAAACAACTCCTGGTCACACACTCTGGTCAGCTGGAGACACCCGTGGGGCACAGCGGGGAGGGATGTGCCGGGGTGGCACCAGCAATAGGCTGATGTGGGGTATAGGATGGGTGGGTACCACCTGGTGGTGACCCAGACCCTACATTCTCATAGGGGAGGCAAAAGGTTCCCCTAATTTTTGCTGGGGGAGGTGTGGGCATTGACTGAGGGGGGCAGAGGGGCACCAGGGCAGGGAGATGCTGTTTTGCTTCCTCATTAGTGCTGAGCCAAAGTGGTACGAAGGAAAACTTGTTTGTTCTAGGAGAGGTTTTCCTTGCGTGTTCAATTAGACACCAAAGACCACTATTCTGCTGTGTAAAATATATAAATACAAATAATTGGGCATGTTGAACCTGTCCTGTCAACCCAAATCCTGCCAAAAAGGAGTAACTGGGTCTGGGAGTCGATATCCACACTGAAACCATTGTTCCCTCTCAGTTTCCCTGTTCCTATGGATAAGGTTGGCAGCTGGATGACTGCCAATGCATTTACTCTAAATGTACGTGGAGGAGCTCTGTGCATTTATAATGTTGTTACAGGTCAAGATGTCCCTTTAAGTGCAGGTGACAGGCAGTGGTTGTTGGTGCAGACACACCTATAGAAAGGAGGCAAGAGAAAATAATTAATATAGCACCAATTATCTGGGCTTTACCTTTTAAGCTGAGCTATTGCGTTGTTTGAAAGTATGTGGTTAGGGAAGTAAAGAACGAAAGCAGGAGATAGCAAAGTGTTAGGACTAAAAGAAATCTGATAATAGGAATTAAAAGGGATCTAATGCTGGTGTAAGGCCCACAGCTAAATGGGAATGATAAAATTGATGGTACTGTTGCTGAAAAGTTAAATATGTTCCAAAAATATTTCGGCTTAGTAATTAAAAAAAGCCAAAAGGACAGTATATTGCAAGTTTACAGAGCTAATGAGGTATTTTTCATTCTAAACTGTAACTGTGGTAGTTATTAAATTGTATTATTGAGTCAAATGCATTTAAATTAGAGATGCTGTGCAAGGGGCTTACAAATGTTTTGGAGAAACTCCGGGGGAACTTGTGGCTTAGTAATAAGTACTGTGATAATGTGGAATACTGAGAAAGCTACAGAGGATGGGGAGAAGGGATCTCTGGACAAAACAAGGAACAGAATGAAATTGCTGAAGTTATTTTGCTATCCCTACATAAAATAGCAGGACAGCTGGTAAAAATATAGCTAATAATTAATTGAGAACATTATTGGAACAGTATATTAGGGCCACTCAGCAGGCTTTGCTGAGTGTTCCTGGTAATGTCTTGTAAATCAGGAAGGATAACCCTGGGAGTGGCTTTCTTGGGTGCCTCTCTCAATCATCTGATGTGGAACAGGAGGATGGATGACTGCAAGGGGCCACCAAGCTCAGGCAACTCTGAAATAGAAATTAAATCCAGGGGTTCAGAGGAGTATCCTGGAGCTTCACAAGCCACAGATAATCTTCCAAGGTGCTTTAATGTACTTAACTCTAGGTCTAAAATACCAAATGCTACAAAACCCCATGACTCAGAGGTAGAAAGCTCGAGAGACTGTGAATATGTCACTGTTTGGGGTTCTGCAACAAGAGGGTGTTTGCCCAATAAAAACAGCCAGGTGGCCTTTGATAGTGTGATTCTGTCTTACGGAAGAAGGTGGTTAATCCTGGACACGGACCAAGTTGCATCTTTCTGTGCCAAATCCACCCTTGCCTGTGGCTGCTTGCTTATGTTACAGAAGAAAAAACAAACCCAACCCCCAAGGGCCAGAAATAATAGTTCTTCCTGATCCCTGAGGCCTCAGGATCATATCCAGCCTAGTGTGGAATACCAAATACATCCCTTGTGTGCCCTGTTTGATACACCTAGGAGGTGTCCACTCAATCCCTCACAATGAATCCAGAGGTTCAGAGGAACATCCTGTTGCCCCACAAGCCACAGATACTTTAATTTACTGAACTCCAAGCCGAAAATACCAAATGCTACAAAGCCCAGTGAGTCAGAGGTAGGCGGCAGGAGAGCCTGGGGTGTGTCAGTGCTGTGGGCTCCTGCAGCAAGAGGGCATTTGCCCAATAAAACATCCTGGAGACAGTTTCTCATCATTTCATGTCTGAAGGAGGAGAAGGGCTGGTGTGGGATGTACCGAGGTGTCTGGGTGGGTGGGTTTGGGGGCTGCCTGTCCTTGGAAGTTCTGAGCAGCTCTCACTGCTGGGAGCTGAGCTGGTGTGGGCCAGCCCCAACCTGCAGGCACAGGACCCTGGGAGGGGGGTGGGTGACTCACCCGGTGTCCAGGTTGGTCTTACCACGAAACCAGAGAGGGGGAATTGAAAAGCTTATTGCTCTGTGCTGGCAGAGGAGGAGCTGGTCACTGCCTGTTCATCATCCCAGTTTTTCTCCTCTTTGGTCTCCAGCTCAGTGCTGCTCTCGGAGTTGACTCACCACCCTGAGCTGGGGAGAGGAGCTGCTTGTGAACTCCAGCTCTTTATTTGTCACATTTTGAGCAGGACTCAGTGTTTGACGAGGGCTGGAAAGCAAAGCTGGCCTGTGGATGCAAGCTGAGGGTGAGAGCTGGTCCTTCACACGCTGGGCCAGCTCTGCTCCAGCTGTGAGAGCCATCAGAGGTGCTGCCAAAGCAGCACAGCTCCTTTAAAAGTCTTGGGGTTGTGGGGTTTTGGCATCATATTAGCTGTTCTTGAGACAGTTCACAATTCTACCCCTTTTCTTCTTTCTTTAAAATTTGTTTTTCTTGGATAGTTGGGCCACAAATGTTCTGGCTTTGTACAATGGATTCTTAGAAGGCTTTGAAGTAAATCCTCATCTGCATGGATTTGCACTTTATTCTTCTGCTTGTGGCTGAGTCATTGAAACTGTAAATTGTGGTCACCAAAAATTTGCTTCTGTGGTTCTGTTTTTATCTGTGAAGATGATGCCTGGCTTAGAATTAGAGATGGCACTCTTTACATTAAGTGACAGCTCATAATAATTATGATTTCTGTGGTTACTGGAGCCCTGGCAGCCTGAGAGCTCAGAGATGAGCAGGACAGCAAGGTCTTGGCTCATGGTTGTGGCTGGTCCAGCAATTGAGCTCCATGTTTGGACAGAACTGGGTTTGGTTATGTCTGAGCAAGAGCCAAGATTGTCCTCAGAAAATCAAATAGCTATTCTAGAGAAGAAACAGACAAGTCCCTGGAGACAGCTCTGCCCTGATGGGTCCAGAGAGCCACAGGGATCTGGAACAGCTCTGCTGGGAGGAAAGGCTGGGAGAGCTCGGATTGTTCAGCCTGGAGAGGAGAAGCTTTGGGGTGACCTGACTGTGCCCTTGCAGGGCCTGAAGGAGCCGACAGGAAAGAGGAGAGAGACTATTGACAAGGGCCTGGAGTGCCAGGACAAGGGGGAATGGCTTCAAACTCTCAGAGGGCAGGGTTAGATGGGATATTGGGAAGAAATTCTTGGCTGTGAGGGTGAGGAGGTCCTGGCACAGGCTGCCCAGAGAAGCTGTGGCTGCCCCTGGATCCCTGGAAGTGTCCAAGGCCAGGTTGGAGGGGGCTTGGAAGCAACCTGGGCTAGTGGAAGGTGTCCCTACCCATGGCAGGGGGTGGAACCATTCTGCGATTCTACACCAGGGCACAGGGCTGACAATCCTGCTCTAAGGATGCTTTAAAATATCTACAATCTGAGCAAAGGATGGTCAACAGCATCTTGGGGCCACAAACAGGGCATCTGCAAGGGAGCATCAGCACGTCCCCCTTGCTCAGGGTACTGAGAGGAGCTGAGGTGGTTTGGGGAGGCAATCCCCTCACTAACCAGTGCCTATCACTGTCTCCCTATTCCCACTGTTCCCCTCACCAGGAAGGGACACGTGGTTCACACCCAGCTCCATCCCGTGGTTCTTCTTGAAGTTCCTTCTGCTGGTTGTTCTGCGTTGGGCTGAGCCACAGGCATACCCTGACCCTTCAAGCTGCTCTGAGTGGATCAGAAACACCAGCTGACCCCCCCAACTGGTAGAGCTGTTGACCTAAAGCAAAGGCCTTGGTCTTGGGATAAGCTCAGCTTTCTTTACAACAGGTCACTGCTCATATCGTTCCCTGCATTCCCCAAGCACGTTTCCTTGCTCACCTCCCCCGAGCCCTCCCCCATCACGGGGGTCTGTTGAAGCTCCTGCCTAATGATTTCCATGCCGAGCTCTCCTCTGAGCCGGAGGGATGAGGAGAATTCACGTCCTGGAAGTTTCAGCCTCTTATTTCGGAATTAATTTTGCAAGCTCCTCCTTGGACCGAGCTCTCTGCGGGCTCAGGCATAACAGGGCCAGCGAGAGGGGAAAGTCATGTTGCTGGTTAAATCTCCAAAGCAAAAATAATCCATTTTAATGAAGGTTCACAATCTGCAATGAATGTGAAACAATGTTGTCAGCTAAGCTGTTGCATTATTCACTTTTATTTGTACAAGGTCCTTCCATTAATATTTGACTACAAGAGAATGCAATTAAAAATTTTCTACTTGAATAAACCTCTCACCACTGTGTTAGTTAAAGCATAAAAACCTTTTACGTTGGTGTAGAGGCGAGTTTAGCACACTGGCTCTGGGCACGTGGGTCACACACCAACTCTTTTAGCTCCCCACACCCCTGTATCTTATTCTCTATTTTTATTTCTTCCCTTCAATCCTCACCCCAAATCAGCTCCTCTGGGCTTCGCTGCTCCCCCTCCCTGTCATTTGGAGAAACCCAAAGCAATCATTTCCTTCAGAGCAGAGCCAAAACAAGCAGGGAAACAGTGAGAGGTTGTGCAGGCAGGTGGGAAGACCCCACAGTCCACAATTCCCACCACTTGCACAGAATTAATGGTAAGGGTCTGACAGAGCCCCACTTTGCCAGAAAGAACCAAGGCTTTGCATCCTAGTTCATGGGTGTTCGCTGACAGGGAGAGATGATTTATTATTTAAATTTTTGTACGCATGGATAGACACTGAATCAGTTGTAATCTCACAGGAAGGGAGGAAAAAACCTTCTAGGATCATGGAAGAGTTCAGAGGAGCCACAAGCTCAGCTGGCAGAGCCATTACAAAAGGAAAGGCGTTGGGAACAAGGAAAAGAAGGATGAGATGCAAAGCGTGGGGTTCCTGCATAAACACTGTGCACTCTTTCCCTTTCCAGAGCACCCAAGAACAAAGAGTGATTGGTGAAAACAAAGAAAGATAGCTCATTCAGGGATTTGTGATGTGCAATGAGGAGTTGAACATTTTATCCGCTTCTGATTCACCTCCCAGAGCCTCTGACATCCAGCCTGTGACTGTTGCTGTTGGGAAGAGCAGTTGGTGGCACAAGGGAAGTTCACCCGTGGTTTAGAAGAAAGAAAGGCAGAAGTGGATGGGATGAAAGAGAAAGCATATGTGCATATGTAGGAGAGGAGCCTCTGGCCTCTGGAAGTGAAGTCTCTAAAATTAAGTACAGTTTTGGAGTTGGGGATTTCAAGGTTGAAATTTGAAGGCAAAGAAGGTCAAACTCAGAGCCAGGGAGATGGTGAGGTGGCCAATGTGTTGGGTCACATGTAAAAACATCTCTAGGACCAGGTGAATAGCAGGGACTTGGAGAGTGGTTTTTAGAGGAAAAGGATCCTCTGGAGAGGTTTCACAGCCCCAGTGATATCCAGATAAGCAGAGGAGAAAACAGAAATGACTGTGGAGAGTGGATGCTCTAGCTCAGCAGGTCCAGCATCCTGTAGATCACCTTTGCTTTTTGGTTGAAGATCTCTTGGAGCACACAGTGGTCACTCAGCTGTTCTCAGAGGTGCTGTATAACCCCATCACATGCCAAAACCTCACTGGTCCCTGTGGGAAATTCATACACTCACTACTAAACACCCACCAGGAATATTTGTGTATCTATACCTGTTTAACAGCTGGACTCGATGATCTTAAAGGTCTTTTCCAACCTAAACAATTGTTTGATTTGGACCAAACAGGCACCTGCTGCTGTGCCACAAAATCCATGCCATGGTGGAAGAAGCTGCCAGCACTGTCCTCCTCTTCCTATGATGAACATTTCTGTGACATACACAGCTCCTCATGTCCTGCACTGGGCAACTGAAATCCATTGCTGAGGCTGCAGCAGCCCATCCGTGTGGATCCTGGAGCAGGAGAGCACAACAAACAACCAGCAGCAATTTTAATCAGTATTTAGGGAGTATTCTGTGGAATATTCTGCTCTTCCCTCCTCTTCTGGGCTCAGAGTTGGGCTCTTTCCTGGACATTGGTGGGGAAGGTGGCAGTGATATCCAGAGCTCAGGGAGGAGCCGCTGGCACCATCTGTGGGCTCTGAGGTGCTCTGGCTGCAAGCCTGGAGATTCCACCTCCCACAGCTGCTGCTGCGAAGTGGAGAGATTAACTCATCTAATGCAAAGTAATTCGTCCATCGAATCCCAAGCACCACCTAAAGCAAATCCTCAGAGCCTGTGAGTGCACACCCTTACAGGGAGGAATCTTTGGACCTTAAATGCACCACGCTTCAACTCTTCCCAGATAAAATGAGGATTAAGAAGCCCATTCGTCTTACGGAGTGTTGTGAAAAATCAGTCCATTAGTTTGTGTCCCATTAATGTTATCTAGGCCAAGGAGATGAATAATTCTGTCCCCAGAAGAAGATTTGTATAGCCAGCAGTCTATAAGACAAGGGCCCATCCCGAACAATAAAGCTGGAGTGAGATGCTGAGAGATGGCTCGTTAAGTGTGTGCCTTTCATTCCAGCACAGGGTCAGGCTGTGCCTCACAGGAGCTCGATGTGTTTGCCAGCACAGGCTGTGTGTGGTGCCCACACGCAGGGGCTTCGTTAAGGCTTTGCAGAACCCCTTAATTGGGACGTGTCCCACCCTGCCCACCATCGATTTGCAGCCGATGGGTCACTCTGGCTCTTTGAAATGCTGTGTTTTCCTGGGGAATAACTCCAAGAGCTCTAATCCTTGTTAAGCAGCAGCTGTTCACCAGGGAGAACAGGAACACGCTCGTGGGGACCAGCCATCCTCTCCAGAGAGCAGCCATTCCTGGAATATCCAGGCACCACAGAGACGTGGTGGGGGCAGGTGCAGCTGCACACCAATCCCACCAAAGCAATTCCACAAAACCATGGAATGCTTTGGGTTGGAAGGGACCTTAAAAATCATCTCATTCCAACCCCCCTGCCATGGACAGGGACACCTTCCACCAGCCCAGGTTGCTCCAGGCCCTGTCCAACCTGGCCTTGGACACTTCCAGGGATCCAGAGGCAGCCACAGCTTCTCTGGGCAACCTGTGCCAGGGCCTCACCACCCTCGCAGGGAAGAATTTTTTGCTAATATCTAATCTAAACCTACTCTTTTAGTAATGACATCTCTTTTCATGATGAAAACGATAAGCCATCATGCCTTCCCTGGGATTTTAACTTGACCCAAGGGCACCCCTTTCTTTTCCCTTCTCTCCCATCCCCAGTAAAGAAAGCGACGGTTCCATACCAGTAACATTCATCTGCCATTCAAAATCTTGTCTTGCTGCGCTTTCATGATTTCTCCCAAAGTACACACTTAAAATAGGGCTTATAATCCTCCTCTGCTTCATGGAGATTGCCCCACAGTGAACTATCACAAAGTAAAAAAGTTTTTATCCCCATGTAGAGACCAGTAATAGGAACCACCACATCACCTGCTCATGAGCTGTTGCCACACATCACAATGTACTGGCTTAGTGGGAGTCCACCCCATCTAACCCCTGGGCTTGTACCATCTCTTAACTCTCTTTCTTATTTTGTTCCACACAAACCCTCCAGAAAATAATCTGCTAGACAGTGCTGAAAAAAAATAGGTGCAAAGAAGTATTGGGTTTCTTGTTAGGGATTAGTAGCTAGAAATCATTTGGGTAACAGCTCTTCTTTTTCAAGCTGGTTAATAGATAGGAAAATTAGTTGCCAATTTAAATACTGCCTCATTTAACACAACGATTCCTAATTACATTATCAGCCCATCTGGCAAGAATTGCTTACAACCATCACACAGAAAAGAAAACACACTAGAAACTATATGCTGTGTTTGCCCACAGTTATTGCGTGTTATTATTGGCACTGTCAGTCAGGTTATTTCAGCAATTTGTTTCTACAAATTAGTAATGTTACAATATACAGAGGCTTTTTAAGCACTGCATGATTTTTTTCCTCTGTGTTACTTGGAATTAACATTTACATGCTAGTTTCTAATAAAAAAATCAGAAGGCTAGGCTTTAATATAGATTCTTCATCTGCTCTTGTTATGATGCAGAAATAAAACGACTTTCAAAGATGAGTTAGAAGAATATTTGGAAGTTTTCTAGATGCAGAAGCCTGGAAAGTCAGACACAAACTTAAAAAGCCTCCACAGTGATGCATTTCTGCTTGCAGAATAATACGTATTTTGCTGAGAAGATAAGACTGAAAAGAGGAAAAAAAAGGAAAGTTTGTTGGACCAGGGGCAGGGATGTGACTCTCCCATTTTTCACTGCTCATAAGCAGTCCCTGGACCAGAGCAGCCCAGCAGCACTTCACAGAATGGCTGAGGTTGAAGACACCTCTGGAGGTCACCTGGGCCAGCCCCAAATGCTCAAGCAGGCTCAGCAGGAGCAGGATGCCCAGGACCACATCCAGACAGCTTCTGAGTGTCTCCAAGGATGGAGACTCCACCACCTCTCTGCGGGCAACCTTTGCAAGTGCTTGGTCACCCTCACAGTAAAACTGTGTTTTTTCCACATGTTTAGAGGGAATCTCCTGTGTTTTGCAATCTGTGCCCTGTGCCTCTGGTCTTGTCACTGCCACCTCTGAAAAGAGCCTGGCTGCATCCTCTTCACACCCTCCCTTTAGGTGTTTATGTGTACAGTGATGAGATCCCCCTGAGCCTTCTCTTCTCCAGGCCAAACAGTCCCAGCTTTCCCAGCCTTTCCTCATGCCAGAGATGCTCCAGTCCCTTAAATGTCTTCATGGCCCTTTCTTTGATGGACTCTGTCCAGCATGACTGTGTCGGTCTCGTACTGGGGAGCCCAGAGCTGGAGACAGAGCTCCAGGTTTGGCCTCAGCAGTGCCCAGAGGAGTCCAGAACACAACCCAGCTCTCTGGCTGACAACTGCACAGCCACTGGCAGTGGTGGAGGAACACCTCACCCAGAGCCAAACGACTCTCTGCACTTGGATGGTGTCACACTTTACCTTTGAGGAGGAGGAGGAACAGTGCGGGACCACATGTTATGTGGAGTCTGGGAGGAGAAGTATTTCCAGTGTTGCCCTGAGTGAGGTCACCTCACCAGAGAAAACACACCTATCGGCTCCTACCTCCAAAAAAACCCTCCTCCCACGGTCATAAGAAGGGTTTAACCACGCAGCCAAGATAAGAGAGGCATTGTGAGACGGAAAAATGAACAGAGATTGATTATTTTCTGGTGATGTTTGTTCAGCAGGTGGTGCCCCCGTTTCGCTGCAACGTCGCACTGGAGCTTCAAAGGAAGGTGACTTATTGCAGCATGAAAAGGTGGGCAAACCAGAAGGTCAGGTTTATCACAAGGGTAGTTCCTGCCCTCACAACGGCCGAAGTTTTTCACAGAAAGCGGTGTGTTTGTAGGCTGGGGAGTTAGAAGGAAAACAAGTGGCAAGTGGAGGCTTTTCAGGGCAGCAGCAGCAGAACAAGCTCACCAGAGAGTTTGGCCCTTGCTGTCATTCCCCTCATCCAGCTGTTGTCAGGACCTGGAATTTGACCCCATATCTACAGTAGCTTCATATTCACTCTCTCCCTCAACCACCTCAACCACTCAGCTATTCCTGGACATTCTCACTGGGCCCAGCAGATGACCAAGAGTCTTTCACCCTCAATCTCTTCATGATCTGCACTGCCAGACTGGGAGGAATACTTTTCTTTCTCTCTGAAAAGCAATAATCTCTTTCTTGGCCAGAAGATTACAAAGTACTATCTGGATTAGCCAATCTATCCGTGCTCAAGAGCACTGCACGCTTCTGTAGTGGAGATTTGTATAAAAAACACAAATGCTAAAATGACAGATTGCTCTGAAGTATAAACTTGCTAAACTAAATTGTGAGTTGAAATATGAGCATCTGACTCGGGGACTGATGAATAGTCATTTCGAAGAGAAATATTACAGGAAGTGCTTTATATATATTATCATTTTGACAATAAGGGAAGGCTATTATGGTTTAAAGACAAAAAAAATAGTCAGCCAATCAATCCTGGGAACAAAACAAAATATCTATTCTTCATTTCCACGCTTTCCTTTCTGCCAATGCCTTCGGTTCCCTAAACATTAGCATTCTTTCTGCACATGCCGTCTCATGTGCTATCTTATTTTTCAGGCTGAAATTTATTTGCTGTGTCCAGATTTATCATACAACACATCCATCCTATTCATGCTATATGAACATGCTTTGCTGTTGAACATGAGCTATTACTTGCTTATCTTAGAGCTGTGTGAATCGTAGCAATTTTGTCCCATTACCTTTTCAGAAAAGATTAACCTTTCTTCCTCTTTTTTTATTTTTTATCCCCTCAGATACAAGTCCCTCTCCCATATTACGCCCTATAGCAGACAGAAAACTGTGTGTGTGTGAAGAAATCCCCTAGTTCACATAAACCAGCTAAGAGCTGAAATCATGCCCTGCTCTAGGCACTGAGTTTTAAGAGAAATCTGGACTAGTTAAAGTTCAGCAACAACAATAACCTAGAGGTCTAGCAAAACCTCACCTGTAAATAACAACTGGCAGGCTTGAACTGGCTTGAGAAGCCTGAAGAAAACTGTGATAGTCTTTTCAACAGACACAGGGTTGCCACAGAGACACCCTGGGAGCCAAATCTTTCAGGAAGAAGGGGTTGCATGTGAGCCAACAGTTACCTTCATCAGCCTTTCCCAGGACAGCCAGCAATGCACGTTAACCACAAGCAGACTGTTAGTTCTAAGAGCAGTAGTTGTTCAAGGGCTCAAAATTTGAGCAAGGAAATTCTATATATTTGCTCTACTTATACTACAGGCTTTCTTGAATGGAAAGATTAATGAGTGCCTGGATAAATGGAGGATTAAAAAACCCCCACAGCCACACTCTGAAATTCAAGAATGAGTGCAGGAGACATCAGCTACTTGCAGTTAAGTGCACACAAAGCTCTTGTTAAACCCCAAAGCCTGTTTCCACCTGTTACTAGGTGTAAAGGAATTAAATTCATCAATTTTCTGCTAATTACAGTACAGCACTGATGAGACAGGGAGACTGTGAGCCGAATGCCACTGGGAGCAACTCTGACTGCAAGACCCATGAGGAATCCCAGTGCCCACGCAGCCTGAGTTTAGAGATAGGCTACATCTGAGCTCTGTGCCGTGCCCTAAATTAGAAAACACCTCATCCAGAGCTCACCCCACCCTCCCTGGAGAACACAGTGGCCAGGGTGTTGGAGAGACAGCTATTAATTCAATAGGTAAAAAGAGCCTCACTCTTAGAGATCACGCTCGTGAACGGCATCACTGATTTCACAGTCACCTTCTCAGCCTAAAACCCCTTTCTCTCTTGGAAACCACAGAGTGTTACCACTGCAAAGCAGACCTGCTGGACACTGCCCGGCAGGATTTTGAGCTCTCTGGAGCAGTGGCCAGTCACATCAGATGGCTACTGGGCACTGCAGGAAGACTTGAGGAGCAGGAGAGCTTCCAGCTCCACAGTAAATAGGACAGTGGCGGAGGTGAGCGAAGGGCTGCACACTTGTATTTCACAATCCAGGGGCACAGACACCACCAGGAAGCAAAAAAAAGGTTTCACGCTCTCCCCAGACAGCTCCCTCAGGAAACCTCTGTGCACTTGGACCCCTGTGCTCCACCACAGCCTGTCTCGCTTCGCTCCTGAGCAAAACCACTGTCAAATTATTTCAGTTGACCCGAAGCGAAACTTTCTCCGCAAGAAAATAAAAAAAGACAATCGCCTCACTGAAAAAAAACCCAACAAACCATCTACCTCAAGTGTCTGAGGTTAAATGTCTGCTGTGGCTGTTCTGTTTACCTGCACTACTTGGGGCATGATCCTTCTAAAAAAGCATAATTGTGTCAAAGAATTTTAGAGGTTGGGGGTTTTTTTAGGGGCAAAAAAATAAAGGAGAAAGGGACTCACCATGCTAATAAACTGCCTTTCAGAATACAGTATATCAAGGAGGGCTTTTTGCTTTATTGTTTTGCCTTTTTTTTTTCCTAAGGAAATGAAATCAGTAAGCCTGCATTAATATATTATACCCAGTGAATGATTACAGTTAGAAGCTGCATAAAGTTCAGAATTTCAATTTTCCAAGGCTTTTGCTCTGCAAAATTAGCTTCCAATTTATTCTGTCAGGTCATTCTTTTCTTTTCCACTGTCGTTCATTAGACTCAGAGAAACTGCTATCTAGAAAAAAAAAAAAAAAGGAAAAAAAGAGCATTTTTAGCTCTTCTCTACCTACCTTCAGAAGGCCTACACGACAAAAAAAAAGTTTGTTTTGAAACTAAATCAACAACCCTCCAACTGCAGGAAGACCAAAACAGATTTATGCATTTGCAGAGAGCCAAGCCAGACTAAGTAAACTCAAGAAGGCTTGAACTGAGTGGTATTTAAACCTTCCTCACCCTGCCCAAGCTTCTACACCTGAGTCACTGCCCGTGTTTATTCTGCCATTTGGAAATAACAAAATTAATCAAGGGCCACATTTCAAACTTCGATATCGTTTACGAAGCCCATTCCTAATGGTTCTTGAGATTAGGCAAGGAGGGATCTCTAGTCCCCTGAGCACTGTTATTTTTTTTGGTAATCTGCCTTTTGTCAGAGACACCACAGTGTCCTTGTCCTTCAGCGGCAGGCAGAAACTTCCCAGGAGAGGTTCAATCTCACTCCTTTATTTCTAACTCCATTAAAGGGTCTCCTTCACATCAAAAATCTGGACTTCAATCTCAAATTTAAGTAAGACCCTGGCTTTCAAATTGCACCGCAGGTGTGAAACCAAGTGCCAAAGCTGCTCCTTCAATTTTAAGAAGCTTTTTTTAATATATATTTTTTGCGAGAGAGAGAGACCATTTACAGGAGTGTGTAATAACAGGATGAGGGGGAATGGCTTCAATCTGACAGAGAGAAGGTTTAGATTAGATATTAGCAAAAAATTCTTACCTGTGAAGGTGGGGAGGCCCTGGCACAGGTTGCCCAGAGAAGCTGTGGCTGCCCCTGGATCCCTGGAAGTGTCCAGGTTGGACAGGGCTTGGAGCAACCTGGGCTGGTGGAAGGTGTCCCTGCCCATGGCAGGGGGGTTGGAACTGGATCATCTTTTAAGGTCCTTTCCAACCCAAACCATTCTATGATTCTGTGATTTGAAGGCAGCAAGTCCCTTTTGAAAAAGGCAACATTTCAAAGGCAAGTAGGAAGAAAATGAAGCTGGCAGGATAGCAGTGAGACAAGCCAGAGTTTTCAGCAGCGTGCACAGCCAGGTCTGATCTCTCACCTCTCCTCCCCCCATCAACTTGCCCTTGTGGTGACATAACTCTTTTCAGGTTTTTTTCCCCTCCTCCGTCAAGATGTTGGTTTTGGAGACAGGTGTTTGTTAGCAAAGGCTTTTCAAAGCCTGGAGAGCTGTGAGGAGGAGAGGTGAAGGCAGGACACTCCTGACTCATCAAGTCTCTCTGTTCTCCCCAGAAGCAGCTCTTCCCCACACAGTGGTGCCTCCACTCATTATAACATCCCTCCAGCTTCAGGAAGTCCTCCTTATGTTTTTTTTTAGTGCTTTTCTTCAAGAAGGACACTGAATGCTTACAGATATTTTCCAGCCCTTCCCCTAAAAGACTACAGCAAAACCAAAAGGGATAAGCATCGTTTTTCCCGAGTTTTCTTTACCCATACACTGCAACAGTGAGACAACCAACCTTCCCAAAGCAGGAAAGTCAATGGACATGATTACTTGAGAACTCCCATCTCGCTCCTTAAGTCAAGTTCACGGCTGTGAAAGCTGCCTCTTCCTCCTGGAGACCAAGAAACTACCACCAATCCCACACTCACACGCTGAGATCCCTGGATTAGCCGAGATCACGGAGAGGCAAATAAATGAGCACACACCTTGGAAAGCCAACTGCGAACTCCCCGTACTTCAAGGCATGACCTCTGCAATAAAAATGCCATAACTTGTTCTTCAGGACTGGATTTGCAGCACTGCCAGATTTTATTTAACACGTGAGAGCTGGGATGTGTCAGCCTGGAGAGCTGAAAAGACTGATCCCATTCCCTAACTCCCTTGAACTACCTGTTCTTCACCTGTCATAGCAGCTCCCACCTCTGTTCCTCCCTTCATGCCAAGAAAACAGCCACAATCCCACACTTGCACACACCTCCTGGGCTGCTGCTACACGGATGGCAAAGGGACACGACCAGATCTGCTGGTGTAGGGGAAGGGAAGATGGGAAGAGATCAGGATAAAAACCAAAAGAAGTTCAGCTGTGCCAAGCACAAGGGCTGGAATTTGGTTATTCTGATCGCACTCCCTGCTAGGAAAGCTGTGCCACACCTCTGGGGAAAAGGTGAAGGGCCAGGCAGCTTCCCACTGCTCCGTGGCATCTTCGGAGGCCGCAGGAATGCACACAGGCAGTCCCAGGTCTCAGAGCGCAAACAAGGTGATGAAACTCCAGTGGTTTTATTTCCCTGGTAATTAATAAATGGAATACAACAGACAGAAGGATTTGCTCCCCATTGCACCTGACCTATTTAGGATATTACCAAGCAGAATTTGATTGTCATCATGGGTGTTCCCTGGAATTATACAAGGGAGTTCAAAGGCACAAACAGAAAGCAGCATTACATTCCATTAATAGCAGGAAGGACTATTTGATTGGGGAAAAAAAGAAAACAAGCTATTAAGCACCATCAAAATGATGAGTTCAATTTCTCAAAAATAAGAATCACATTTTTTAATTCATACTTATTCTAACATTTCTACATAAAATTTTGGCAGGGCAATTTAAAAGGTGGTTTTGACTCTCAAGTGAAGTAAGATGTGATTTTTTTAGTTTTCTCTTTTTTAAAAGCAGCACTGTTCTTCCCCCTACTATTGGACTCGCTTATTTCTCTCTCTCCTCAAACATTTGTACTTTAGTCTTTACCTTGGCTAATACTGTAGAGGCAGCAGCTCTGGGAAATGAACTGGCTTTGCCCGTGGCTCATACATCAATACAATTGTTAACCAAGTTCCACTATAAAAATCTTGATTACGCAGGAGAGCACAGCTTTATTTCCAGACACCAGGCTGAGCTTGTAGGAGAGGAAGTTAAAGGACTCAGTTGTGCTCTCAGGCTGGTAAAGTCTGCCAGGACATATCACAACAACGCACGGAAGATGCATTCCTGCTATTGATTCCTCTGGATATCAACCTTCATGTAGGACTAAGCCACTTCTACTTTGGCCAGGGGTTATAGCCCACTGTGAGATGGCAGATGTGTGATGGAAGTTGGAACTAGATGATTTTTAAGGTCCCCTCCAACCCAAACCAGTTTGTGACTGCCTGATACCTCAAGTTCATTTTACACAGTACAGGGAAGGCAGCAAGTGCAGCCACGTTGGAGCTGATGGTGCTCAGGGTACTGGAATTATGGAATTTCGCTCACTAGCAACATCAAGTCTTGTGCACACCTGTCATAGAGAAAGCTTCCAAACCTGACCAAAAACCTGAAAGTATTATCACTAGGATTTGGTCACTTGCCAATACAAGGTTGACCCGAAGGCTCAGAGTGCAAATGAAAGTTAGTTTTAGCTGGAACATGTAACACTCACCAGCATTCCTAACTACAGCTCCTGAGACATTTTCTCAGCTTTCTACTCCCCCCCCACCCTCCCATTATTTATCTCAGTAGTTCAAATGCAAAAATCTGGCACTTCGGATCATGTGAGATGTTTGTGTTATTCCCTGAAGGACTTTGCATCCGAGAAGTAATGAGAAGATTATTCTGTGACAGTTAAACTGAAGCACTGTGACTGCATCAGATGTTATCTTGCTACCGCACTTCTCAGACTTTTGGGAACTGTGACCACCTCTGAACTCCTCTGTCTTATTTGCAACCCGAGAGTCGCTGAGAAGAAAAATGAATGAATTAAATAAAAATCTCTTTAGTCACAGAAAGGTAGCGGTAGGATTGATGAATCCTTTTCTGACACGCCTCACATTTCACTCTCACCCGTAGCAGACATGTACTAGGCAGCACAGTGAATAAAAGCACAGGTCTTTCCACACCATGCTTTAGCAGCAGGGTAATAGTGCCCTGAAGACCTTCCAAATTGGAATAGTGTGCTCTCTCTTCAATCATGGAATAGCTTGGGTTGGAAGGGACCTTAAAGACCATTTTATTCCAATCCCCCTGCCATGGGCAGGGACACCTTCCACTACAGCAGGTTGGTCAGAGCCCCATCCAGCCTGGCCTTGAAAAGACATTACAACTTAATTTCTTATGCTGCAAACACTGACAGTCAGGGTTTCCGTATCAACAGGTAACTTAACAGAATTTTGGAAAGAAAGTTTCCATTTAGGTAGGAAAAAAATGAGAGAAACCCCCCCTCCCCAAAACAAGCCTTCAGGTTTCACGAAGCCACAACTTCAAAAATGAATCCAAAGCCTGCAGTTTTAACGGGCACCGCAGTATTTTATTTTCTATGCCAAAGCTATTGCTGCCAAAGGCAATCTTCCAAATTTGCTTCTTCCTGAGCACCACAACAAAACTTCCAAGGGGGCACATGCAGAACTCAGCCTTCCATATGATGACACCGCAGGCAAGCCTTTTATTTTCACAGAAGCCCCAAATGCCTGATCTTTTCTGGTATGAAGCTTCTTATGGCAGCAAAGCAGGAGGCAGAAAGAAAGAGCCTGTGTGGGTTAGAAAATCCTCACATCTGGCCTTGACATGACCCTGAGCACCAGCTGCAGTGTCACAGCAGGCTCTTCTACGGGCCACTCTCACAGCCAGATCCCTAACAAATATCAAGGAATTATCTGAGGGATGGCTGCCAAAAGCATCCAAATATTTTTTTCCCACTGTCAAATGGCAGGTCCTGGCCTTTAATCCCTCCCTCAAGTGGAAAGGTGACTCTCAGTTCTTGAGTTGTCATCTCTTTTTTCTTCAAAACAAAAATGCCGGTTTTGGAGTTTTGGATCCCCAAGAGCAGAATTAATTTGTGTATAGGGAGAAGAAGCTTACCAAGTGTTACTGCAGCATTAATACCTTTCCTCTTTTAAAATGAGACCAGACCTAGTGTGTGACACAGGCATCTTCCCTAAACACATGCAATCTAGCTTAACAGCAGTTTTTGCTAGTAAATAGGTACAAAAATAAGCCAACCATAAAGCCAAATAAAACCAACCAATTTTAGTACTCACAAGCTGAGCAAATAGGACAAAATCTAGCAGTAATTTATTTTTTAGAATATCAAATTATTAGTAAGCAGCAGTGAGGGGAAAAAGGATTGCAGAGTGCAATTACTGTCTTAACAGATTCCCTTCAAAAGGGCCTAATTACGACACATTAATTGTATTAAATGAATTGTAATTTTCACTCGAATAATGTGTGTGGCTGTGGTGGAGGCAGGTGCAGAGGAGACAGACAGGCAGCCAACTTGTTCTTTTAAAACCAAGGGAGGAGTTTATGTGCCAAAATTTGCAAATATAAATCTGATTTAGTCCTGGGCTGCTTGAGGTGCTCTGAAGGACGCTGAGCTAATGGATACAAACTCAAACGTAAAACCTTCGATTTGAACAGCAGTGTGCTATCTGCTTTTGCTTCAAGAGCTCAGATCTACGGAGCAAACCCAGGCTGAAAAGCAGCAAGATGTAGGACAGGTCCACCAATGGCAGGAAAAAACACTTCCTTTGAAGATTTGATCTCAAGTCCTAATCTGGGCTGAAAGAGAAGCAACAAGTTCCTCCCCTTATTTACACACATGTATGTAGGATTACATCTGTATTTCACAGGCAGTTAGAAGGGGGAGAGAGGTCTGTCCCGCTCAGGCTGGAGAGGCCCACATTCAAGGTTATGCCATTTTCCCTTTTCAGATGGAGTTACACCTGACCGTGAGCAGATAACATTTGAGGTCAGACTTGTTTCACCCACAGTAAGTGAGGAAATTTCAAAGATAATAATATGTGGAGGCAATTTAATAGCTAACGTGTCCTTGCATACTCAAAGGTGTAAGTGCCCTTCAAAAAAATGAAGAACTCTGCAAAGTGTAGGAGTTTTAAAATCTGTCTTGCCAGACACTATCCCTAGAGCTCACAGCCCTCAGGTTAGAGGGGGGGCAAAAAAAAATAATAAAAAAAAAAAGTAGAAAAAGATTCCTTCCTTAATAATCCAAATCATCCAAACACATGAAAATTGCACATGGGCTTTCTTTAGTCCACTGTTTCATTTTTGTCTCATTTCTACTCCAAGTCCCACTTGTTCACTCTTTAACCAGCCAAACAGTTATTTGCTCACCCTCTCCTTTCCTCTTTCCAGATTTAAGTGATGCTTTTGCCTTGACAGGGAAGGAAACGCAAGGAGTGGTGAGAAACGTGAGCCTGACACCTCTTGCCACCACCCCCTGCTCCCAACGACAGCTCCTCTGCCCTGGCCCACCAGGGTCTGAACGCACAACTGCTGCAACCAACAACCCTGGAGAATAAAGCATCCACGATTTCTCCGAAGAGGAGAAAGCACCTTTAAAGGAGCAGTTAGTGAGGCTCCACGTCCCAAGGAACAGCCACAACGAGCCTCTTCCATTCAGTGTCACCCTGTGCATGGACATCACAGCCCGCTTACACAGCAGAGCAAAGCCTTGCTACGAAACACAAGCGCTGTACCCTGCTCAGGGCAGCCGCACTGCAGTTATTACTCATGTTTTGGGGTATTTCTATAGTACAGGCCCCACTACCCCCACGCAGCCCCTTTTACCAGAGCTAATTTTGGCCGGAAGGAGGTGCTGGAATGCTAATTTGTAAAGCCAGGGACTTTTCTGTCAACCCAAACCCGGTATGTTTATTTGCTTTGTCTTTGGTCAAAAATATATCATACCCCACCATGCCACAAACATGCACTATGTTAGTCATGAGCTATGACTGCCAGGCCCCTTTCCTTTTTATTTTGCTGTCATCCAATGACAAAACCCAAAATTTACTCATTAACAACAGAAATATTTTGCCTTTCGATAGTACTTCCACCAGGGGGGTCTGGAGGGATTTTGACCCTGCTACCTCAAAATACTCCAACGCACCACAGCACTCATCTTTGCTTCCCAACCCTTCCTTTTTTCAGTTTTCATAAAGGATTCAAAAATAAACATAAAAGACCCAAGTAATTATTAAAAAAACCCAACAAACTAAAGCAAAACAAAAAGACATAAAAAGAGGCTTGAGATGGAACTTGCCTTCTGATATTTGAATGGAGAGAGATCACGTTTTTCAAACTCCTTGTATCTAAAAAGACAGTAACCCCTTTTCAGCAAAATTAAGAAAGCAGAGCTTAGCTTCTTGGGGAATAGCACAGCTCCAGGAATCAGGCCCTTATCACCTAATACAGCACGACTAGTGAAGCAGCGAAATTACAAGAGCAGTTGAATCTTCCCTCACAATCTTCATTCCTTCCAACACTCAGGGAATAAGGGCCATCACCAATTAAGGAGGAATGGCTGCAGGCTGAGAACTCGCTAATGTGTGTGTTCATCACCTTCAAAACACGAAGCCATAAATTCTAAGGGTCCATGACACACTTGAGGTACTTAATACATATCCTTACTTACCCTTCTTTTCTTTAATAGCTGGAAGAAACTGAAGGAAAGATAACCTCCCACCAATTATATGGGAAGTGAAGTTTGTGTTTTGCAGTGAAGGCTGTTAGACCCAGCACCCACTCTGACCTTAAAACTTCAGAGCAAGTTTACAGAACAGGTTTTTGCTCACCCCCTGCACAGAACAAACTGTCATTAGGAAAAAAAAAAACACAAAACAGCAGATAAACCCTCTTCATGCATAGAATGAAAAAAAAACCTGACACTGAGAAAAGGGAGCTGTGGCATTCAGAGCACAACTCGGATCCTGCTGTGGTTTCAGTACCCGCTAATCAGACCAGAGCTGTGTGATCTCAGCTCCCAGGAGGCACAAGCTCGGCCTCTCTTCACAATGAAGCTGCAGGAATAACATTCACCTGGTCTCAGTAAAAACACAATTGTGAAATGTAGTGGGACCAGCAGGATCTACCACTACCTCATACCATGAGGACTAGCACAAGAGGCAAGATGAGGCAATGGTGCTTTCCCTGCAAACATTTAATCCAGTCCAGATGGACTTCAAGAAAGCTGTGAAGAACATGGTTTTTTTAAGAGTTTGACTATTCTTTTGGTCAAAGGCTCGTGGGAGAAACAAAATTAATATGAAGAGAACTGCAGTGAAGATAGCAAAAAACCCCAAATGATCTTTGATTCAGTTTCTCACAGTGCTTATCATCTCAGGGTAGGCAAAATAATAAAAGATAGAGCAAAGGAATTCCATCAGATTATTTAAAGAAAAAACTAAGAACAGTGCACACAATTCATATTGGACTCTTGCCACATCTCATTTAAATCTAGAATTGGAAGGAGTGCACCTATACAGACGGGTATAAAGCACATAATCCATCAGAAGTAGGAATATAGTAATACATCCATGAAATAAGGGACAAATACATCACATTCTTCAATACAGTACACCTTTTTCACCTTTCACATAATTCTTAAGTAGGTCTACATGTGAATGAATAGGAATTAGTGGGAGTAATGACATTTGACACCACCTGGTAGCTAGTCTGGAGATCTGATACGATTAGGAAGGATACTGTATTGTAAAAACCGTAAATGATCAGAAACACTTCGGCTGCAAACACTTTGCAAAACTGGATTGACTGCACTGAAGTTTCCTGTCTTGGAAATAAAATAAATTTGACTTCACACAGCTGCTCTATTTTTGTACCGTCAGAACAAGTGTTTCAGAACTGCCATTGTGAATCGCAGTTCTGTGCTGTGTTTATCTGCTGTATGACAAATCAGAACTGGAACCAAAGCCAAAAAGCGTGCCTTAAATGACCTGAAAAACGAAATTCTGTCGTAGTAGCTTCCTCCCAAGAACAGAAATTAAAAAAAAAAGGGAAAATTTCTAAAAATGCAGCTGAGCAGGGAAGCAAGCTCAGTAGTGCTGAAGTCGTTCACAAACGTTCCTTCCCCATCCTGGCACAGCAGCTCCCGACACTTGACGCACACACACACACAGGTGCCAACGCTACTGTAACCACGACATTACATCTGGTGCCTCTTCTCACGGCCTGCTAGTTGGTCATGGTCCACCACTGCCCTGTGTGCCTTTACCCATCCCCTCCCTGCAAGGCCACCCAGGGCAGCTCTGCCATCCACCCTTCTGCTCCGACAGCGCGGAAGCGAAGCTGGGGCTGCTCTGCTGCTCTTCTCTGCCAGCATCCTTCTTCCTCCTTGGCAAAGTGTCAGGAGAGCATTACCTGCTGCGTGGGACAGGTCTGGGTGAGGAAGGGAGTTAGCTTGGGAATTCCCCACACGTTGGAGGAGTGCAAGAATAAAGGAATCATAGAATGGCCTGGGTCAGAGGGAATTTTAAAGAACATACAGTTCCAACCCCCCTGCCATGGACAGGGACACCTTCCACTAGACCAGGTGGCTCAGAGCCCCATCCAACCTGGCCAAGAACACTTCCAAGAATGGGGCAGCCACAGCTTCTCTGGGCAACCTGTGCCAGGGCCTCACCACCCTCACAGCACAGAACTTCTTCCTAATATCTAATCTAAACCTACCCTCTTTCAGTTTGAAGCCATTCCCCCTTGTCCTGTCGCTCCACGGTCTTGTTAAAAAGTCCCTCTCCATCTTTCTTGTTGGCTCCCTTCAGGCTCTGGAATGTGCCCAAGCATCACTTTACGCTGCGGCTTCTGACGTGAAGCAAAGTCAGGTTGGGAGGAGCACTTAAATCAGTAAGAGACACCTCTCCTTTTCTACATGATCATGCACAGCCCACTCCAGCTCCGGAAACTCGTTGCACAAGGAGCTTAACACAATCCCAACGCTTGGCAGTATCCAGACACTTGCTTTTAGCATCAGCATGTGAAGGATTCAAGTAGCACCAGTAGCAGCTTTGTAGCTTTATACTATTCATTGCAAAGCAGAAAAAAACAAGTACATTTGTGATCTTTAAGCCTTCCAGTTTCAGGCAGGGAGCGAGATAATAAATTCTTCCTCATCAAAAGTAGAGAATAAATTTTAACTGCACTCTACTGAGTCACTACACACCAAGATCTGATTTTGGAAGCACAAGCGCATTTATAACCTTACTTACAACCTCGGTGGGCCTACTCGTGAACAAAACCTCACATGTGCTAAACACCAGTAGCTGACTTTTAAATAATTAACTCTGCAAGAGCTCAGAACTAGTTCAAAACAGTAAAAGCTTTGCAATCACATTCAAAGCTTTTTTTTTTTTTTTTTCTTCTTTTTCAGGTGGAAAAAGAAATCAGAGGCAAGTTTAGCTGAAATCTTACATCACCTGTAATACAAGTAATAGGAGCTGTTAAGTGTAAGTGAAGCCTCTGGGTGTACTGAGGGCAGCACATTTCTCCCTCTTAGACCTTTAGTCATATTCTTAAAAGCGTGTCACATCTTTCCTTCTCCATTTCTTCCAGTTTCAGAATCCCCCTAGACACATAAGGAGATGATACGCTTGATAGGCATTTTTTCTACCTGATATTATTTTTTTTTTTATTTCAGACATACTGAATTGGATTATTAGTCCAATCAGCTCTGGCATCTTGATCCTGGCAGAAACCAATATTGAATGTTTGAATGTTCCCTGGAGTAATGAAGCACTCACAATGCCACAGGAACAGAACTAGCCAAATATGCAGCGCTCAACACGGAGCAAAAATTATTTCATGGCCTCTGTGACTGTTGGGCCACACCTTGATATGCCAGACCTAGTCAGGTTTGTTTTTTTTTTAAAAAAACTCCATTTATTGATCACGCCAGCCTTTCTCAATACATGTATTGATCCTAGTGTGGTACACTTCGACAAGAGTGATGATGTGGCCAATCCTCTCACATTAGAAGTGCAAAAAAGAAAGAGTTCACAGACGTCCAAAAATGTAACGACAGCCGAACACTGTTGGCTGGGCATTTTGGCATTCATTGGCTTTTTATTACGTAGAGTAGTTAAGCAGAAGAATAAGGAGATTTTTTTTTTTTTCTGTGTACACTGGGAACAGAAGGACCTAAACTCCTGAAGCAAACACGAAGTTCTGAGGAAAAGCCCCGAGGACTCTCAGGAAATTAATCCCCACTCAGCTGACTAGTCATCCCCACCAGCAGCCCAGCACCGCTCCTCCTGGGATCTCATGACACAGATGAAAGAGCAACTATATGGCGAAAAAAAAACCCACAACACTTCAGCCGCGGTGGTGGATGCAGACGGGGGAGATTCAGGGCAACACGGTCTATTTGAAAACAATATTCAGAACACAATCGTTCTTTGCGCTGTTAATGAGTAACACATGGTTTCTCGACAGAAAGGGCTGGTTTTGCCCAGCCATCACTTAGTTTAGCAGGAAGATTTCGAGCGATTCTCCCGAGAGCACCGGGAAGATGCACCAAAGCACCCAATCACGATGCAAAGCAGCTCAAAAGAAGCAGTGAATAAAAAAAGCACCCTCTCTCTCCAAAAACACGGTCATTTCGAACCGACACAGCAACTCGCTGCGGATTCAAACGCCGTGACACAGCCTAAAACCAGGGACCAGCTCGGCGGGATTTCCCGAGCAATCACCGGGTCGGGGCAGGACAGGGCAGCCGGGGCTCGGCAGGGCGTGGGAGGGATGCGCCTCCCTCCTTCCATCCCTCTTTCCCGGCCCGTGGAAACTCCCTTCTGCCGCCGCCGCTCCCCCGCGCCGAGCACCGGCACCATCTCCCGGGAAGGGGGGGAGGGAATGGGGGAAGGAGGGAGGCGCCAGCACTGAGCACCGGGAGAAAGTTGCGTTCGGGCCAGGCTGGGGGGTGCTCGCAGATTCGCTCCCACCCAGGAGACGTTTGCCACCCCCGCCCCCCTTCCCCCAAGCCCGCATCCCCCATCCCGCTCCTACCGCCTGCGGGGGGGTCCCGATCAGCATCTCCAGGTAGTAGCCGCGGCCTGAGTCGCCCTGGAGGTTCTCCACCATGGCCAAAAAGTTGAGGGTGCCCCCGGGATCCGAGGCCAGGGCCAAGCCGTCCGCGCCCCCGGCGGGGTCCTGCTGCGGGGCGCTGCCCGCCGGCCGCAGCACCACCGGGGCGGGCGGGGACCCGCCGGGGGCGGCGGGACGGGACACGCGAAGCGGCAGCGAGAAGAGAGCCCGGCAGAGCCCCGTGGTGCCGGCCAGGAGGAGCAGGAATCCGGGAGCCGCCAGCGGCGTCCCCATCCCGGCGGCAGCGCGGGGGCCGCTTCCCAAGTGCGGCGGCTCCGGCCGGAGGCAGCGGCCGCCTGGCTGCCAGACGGGAGCAGCCGGGGGGGGAGGAGGAGGAGAAGGAGGAGGAGGAGGAGGAAGGAGAAGGGAGCGGCTTACCCACGCCCCGGCTCCATCTCCCCCTCCCCCGAAGCGAGCTCCTCCTCGCGTTTCTCCCGCACGGTCCCCAAAGCTCCGAGCGGTCCGGCTGGCCGGGGGGCCCTGCGGGAAAGTTGCTCCGACCCGGCGCCCTCGGGAGAAACTTCCCAGCCGGGCTCGGCTCAGCCTAACCCAGCCCAGCCCGCAGCCCCGCTATCGGAGCGTGACGGCACGGAGGGGAGAAAAGTTTCCGAAAGCCCTAAAGGGAGAGGAGCGGAGCGGGAATCTCCGCCGGGGCTCCGGCAACCTCCCAGGGCTCGCCTCGCCACCCCGCGGGAGCAGAGGCTGTGCTCGGGCAGGAGGAGGCGGAGGTGGGAATGCGGGGTCACCCGGGGATGCGGGTGCGTCTCCCGCACGGGTTGTCCGTGTGCGAGGAGCGGGCGAGCGGATGGATGTGCGTGTGGAAATTCGTCCGCTGCGCCGGCAAGAGCGAGGCGTGCAAGGCGTCTGCCTGGGAGAAAGCCTGCGAGGCTTTTTGAATGTCTTCATCATGCACGGAGTTAATAACGGCAGTCAAGTGCGGCCTTTTGAAGGATGGGAGCACTTAGGATGGAATTAGTCTCTACATCTCTGGAGTAATGACAGCGCCAGATAGATCGCTGGATGTTGCAGATAGTCCCACAGCCTTGAAATATAACACCGGGCAAGTCTCAGCAGAGTCACTTGGTGGCTGTTTCTGACCCTTCCCCCCATCCTCTGTAGTAGATAAAGTTGAAAATTACTCAGCCTTAGTCGTGTGTACTCTTGCTGTCCGCTGATCAATTTGCTGTCCTAGGCAACCACCTGGTCACTCCTTGTGTCTAAATCCGAGCCAAGCTGTGTGAACTAAGATCCTTCCCCTGCCACAGTAAACAAAAAGAGCTCCCTCCCTTCCTCCCTTGAGCTGGAGTAATCATCCACAAGATTTCCAGGTGTTTCACGGGTGTTAAATGAAGTTTCACTAGGAGGTAGAGAGTGGTAGTGTTCATTCCCAGGAAGGCTGGGCAAACTGTTTGCTGGAAGGTTACTCAGGTGAGGCTGTTAATCGTAGCCATTGTCAGAGTTGCTTGCAGAGGATAATCCTTAAAAAGAAAATGGGAGCCCACCTTCACTTGCTGGAAAAAAAAAAAAAAAGTGTCACATTTTTTTCACTGATGTTTTCAGTGCTCTGGCTCTGTCATTTAAAATCTGGAGCTCTTGAACTGACTTTGTAGCTTCTCCCTCACATCAGTTCAGTGCTTCTTGTCTTGTGCAGTTGGATGCTTTCCCCCCGGGCAGGAGGGGGATGTGGCCCCTGTCCTGGCTGGTGGAACTCTCCGCAGGGAGGAAAGTGCTGCAGGGGAGGTGGGAAGCCTGCAAGGACCTTGGCCTGGCTGGGGACCGGAGGAGAGGGCACAGATGGAGCTTGCTCTCAAAGAGGTTATTGTACATGTGGAGAAACCACACACCTCAGTAAACGGTGAAATTGCGCGAAGTTCCCCTGCTGCACAAAGCTTTCTGTTTGCCTGACAAGTAGGACTGTGAAATATTGCAGTCCTGGTACGGCTGATCTCACCTGCTCCAGACAGAGCAGGGAAAAGCTGCTGCGGGCTGATGGCTGCTGAACACCTGAGGGAGTGGCAGCACAGCTCACACAGAGAGGTTATCTCCGGGGTGCGACAGTAATGGCTTTTCCTAATGTAGCTGGGGTGGTGACAGGTTACACTGTAGGGCCTGTCTAGTCGGAGCTGAAGCTGAAGGGGAGTTAAAATGCTCGGGGCTCTTCATGGGTGAGCTGAAAACCGGAGAAATGCCCCCACCCCTTTGGAAAAGGGAATGTGAAAAGTAATCAGGAGTATAATGGAACACCCCCTCAGAGTGGTAGGGATGTATTTATAACAGTCAGCGGCTATATGCATTTTGTTTTAATTCTTTTACAGTACAGTAAGTCTTCCCCCTTGCTGCTGTTGCTAAGATACGTTACCACACTTCTGGCTAAAGCAGCTCCAGTCAAAGAAGTGTATGGTTTTTTGGAGCATGGGAGATATAGCATAGCCTTTAGGTGTTTCAGAGAAAACTTGTCTTTCTTTTTTTTTTTTTCATATTGTTTGTAAAAGTTCTTCTTGTCCTGTTTTCCACAGACCTAGAGAAGTCTTGTAATAACTCTGCATCTGCTGCATATGAGATGCTGTGTGTGTGACCTTTCTGTCCTCCCATCACACCATCACAGCAGGGCTCGTGCTCTCCAGCAACAGCTTGTTTTGAGGTTTCTGCCTTGCCTCCTCTGCTGCTTTATTTACTTAAGTATCTGGTAAGGCTGGGTACAGGTGAGAAATTCCACTGCATTTCTGAATGACGGCAGAAATGGGCCTTAAAGGAGCAATGTGAACAGCTGCTTGGGAAAGAAGATACCAAAAAGTCCTCCCAGAGAGCCAAATGTAACTATATCCAAAGTGTTCCTCGGAGGGGAAGTCATCTGTATGCAACAAATGCCACAGTCAATATGCACATTTCAGTTTTATGCACCACATACAGAAAAGAAATGGAGTGCCAGAAATAGACACAAGTTTTAAGTGTCTGTACGCCTTGTATTCTACAATGTTTGGTGAATCTTTTTTTCCCCTCTGTTTTTATGATTCCAAATATGTATTCTTTGAGTAAATAATTAAAAAAGTAAATATCAGCCCCCCTGAATAGGTCTTTTTTTTTTTTTTCTTTTTAAATAAAGTCAATTGTCCACATATAAATTTTCAAGTAGATCTTGACTTTGATCCAACTCTAGTTGACAGTACCGTGGTGCTTTAAAACCATTTGACAGTGAATTAATGCTTGTCTCTATAACACAACTTTCCACCAGTACTTACAGAACACAGAGCATCATAAAAATGCAACTGCTCTGAGCTATGGACAAGGTATCTGAACTCAGTCAGAGGGACAGTTGCTGTGCAGAGATGTTAAATCAGGACTGTCGAGAAAACAAGCAGGAACGGAGAAGGCGTCTGAAGATGCAGAGGAAGTGCTGGAGCTGATCCGAGCATAGGAACTCCGTGTGGCTAAAAAGAGATCCTCTCCTTCCCAAAGAGGAAGCTATTAGGGGATTGCTCAGATCAAAGCGATTCTCTGCTGTGCTTCTGAAGGAGTCAGGCTGACCTGTGCTGTTGTTACACAATGATAAGGGCAGATGGACACAAAGAACTTCTCTTCTAGGATTGCTTTGTCTGATCTCTGTGTTCCCTCTGTTAGCATAATCAATACTTTAATCAGTTTTAAGTAGACTGATTGCTCTTTACTGCTAATTGCACATTGGTACTGAGTGAAACCCAGCTGGACCTGTGGTGCACAAGCTGTTAATTCATAGAATTTGGTAGCGCTGGGAGAGGGGAGATTTTGTTCTTCCTGGACCTGACTGAGAAAAGGTCTTTTCTGTCTCCGGTTGTCTTGCTTTTTCATATTTTGGGCCTAATCCAGGGAAATGTTGCTGGTAAATGACAGAAGGGTAAATACACCACCAAAGAGAGCTATTGCAGTGGCACTGCCAGGGCACTGTACTGTGTCCTGTGCCCTGTGCCAAAGTGAGGGCATGGGCAGTTCCAGGACTTGTTTAAGGACCAAGCGTATGTGCCTGATACAGAGCTCATGCAAAATGAATTTTGTGGCTGAAGGCTCCATTGGTTGGGGGTGTAGGTGGAAATGTTTATCACCTTCCATCTCTTTGTTTTGGGTAGAGAATCTGTGAGTAGGGGTGTTTGATCACTGTGCAAAGAGTTTTCTGAATGGTGATAAATCTCTTTTTTTGTGTAAGATGTTGAAGAGCCAGCTGTCTTTAGCCAAAGATCCATTGAAAAACAGGCACAACATCATCCTTAGTTGCTGTTGAAGGCCTGAGATCATTGGGGGAGCCTGGCTGAGCTGATTTCAAAAGTCTTCTCAAGACAGTGATTTGTGGTGGAGGCTGTCGCCCCGTTGGGTGCTGAGGTCCCTATTTTGCACCTTCTTCTATGGAGCAAGGTCCTCCCACCCCAGCAAGATTTCACAGGATGTGTTTATCTCCGTTTGGAACATGGGACCCTTTCTCCTACAGAAATCTCCACACCCCAATATGTTCTCTTTCTCTCATATGTCTTCAAGTCCACATATACAGCACCCTCTCCTCTATCCTACCTCATCCAAGTGCAAGGTCCTTCACCTGGATCAGGGCAACCCCTGGGATTTAATGCAGGCTGAGGGATGAACAGATTGAGAGCAGCCCTGCCATGGTGGACCTGGGGGTGTTGGCGAATGAGCAGAGCTGCCTCCAGCCCTGGGAACAGCACAGGGAGGACATGAAGCTGCTGGAGAGAGTCCACAGGAGGCACCAAGGGGATCAGAGGGCTGGAGCAGCTCTGCTGGGAGGAAAGCCTGGGAGAGTTCGGATTGTTCAGCCTGGATAAGAGAAGGCTTCGTAGTGACCTAATTTTGGTCTTCCAAGAAAGATGGAAAGGGACTTCCTTCAGGGCATATAATGACAGTATAAGGGGGAATGGCTTCCAACTGAGAGAGAGTAGATTTAGATAAGATGTTAGGAAGAAATTCTTGGCTGTGAGGGTGGCAACAGGCTGTGAAGCACTGGACAGGTTGACCAGAGAAGTTGTGGATGCCCCATCATTGGAGGTTTTCAAGACTGAGTTGGATACTGCTTTGAGCAACTTGATCCAGGGCAAAGTGTCCCTGCCCGTGGCAGAGGAGTTGGAACTGGATGATCCTTAAGGTCCCTTCTAACCCAAGCCATTCTATGCTCCTAGGATCACTTTTTCTCTGACAAAGTGGTGTGACACCAGTCGAAGGGAAGAGATGCAAAAACCAGCTTGTTTTCTGCTTGTCTCGGTGCTGGAGCAGAGGGGAAAGCCACCATCCCTCCTTTGTGGAAAGGAGTAGGAGCAAAGGAAGGGGAGGCAGAAACGCAGCTGCAGGTCTGAGTGGCTCAAGGTCAGGTTTGCTCAGGCCCCACAGGCTCAAAGGGCAGCACAGAGCAGAGGTCAAGGGAAAGGTCGTGGACATCGTCATCAATATGTTTGGTGTTGTGTTTGTTTTGACTGTTTATCACCTTCTGTTTGAATGCTGCTAGTGGGGGATCGGGTGTAACTCATTTTTTGGGCATCTGCCTCACGTCTCAGGCAGCCTGCAGAGTTCTTGATAAATGCATTGGCTGCTCTCAGAAAAGTGTTATTTCTCCTCAGAAAGTTCTGCAGGCTTGCCCAGCTCTATTCCTTAGCTGGCACAACGGAAGAAATAATTTGTGGGTTAGACCTTAAAATGATCCAATATCGACCTCCTGATTCCAGACCTTCCTACACCATAAACAGCAATGGTTATAAATTTATAAACTATGAAAAATTAAACAGGCAGTGAACTATAACAGTGCTTTGAAAACAACACATTGAAAGCTGGCACGTAATGCTGAGACTACTCAGATATAAATATGTGGGGCTACAATCCACTTGCCCAGAACTCGTAGACTATTCATTTATTGTTAATTGTAGGAATAGCTTGTTATGGGATGTCCAGGGAACTAGACATCTTGGGTAAGACTTTACAGAAGTAGAGGACATGGGATAGGGAGTCCTTGTGGAAGTGTGGGCACTAATCTTTTTGGGGAGGTAAATGCCTTGAATGGGTTTTGTTCTGACCTACCTCTGATCCAGATGTTCAACAAGGCAATTACAGGTGCCCTCCTGCCTGCACTCCCCTTGAACTCTGCAATAAGGAATGTTTTTAAAATAAGTTTGCCATTGAATAGAGCTGTGGGTCTATATTTTTGCCCATTTTTGGAGAGACTGAGGAGTTTAGTGATGGATCACTGTCCCGGTTATGGGAGAGGGTGAAAATCCCAGACCAGCGGAGGGTCCTTTTCCTGAGTTGTAGCTCCACGTGTTTAGTCCCAGAGGAACAAGACACAGACACAACGTGCAGGGTGAAGGTC